>OX401869.1:8207329-8807329 GCA_947859175.1 Gandaritis pyraliata | reverse complement strand
GTTTCAATTTGTACATCGTGAGAAAACCCAAAGTTACAAATAATTACAAAGTCTCTCAGCGTGAGAAAATCTAAAGATGTGGTTTCTCAGTTTAATCTGTAAGTTCCCAAGGATGCCATAAACTTATATTATGCTATGACAGATCCGCTCCGGTCTTGAAATAGATCCTTGCTATATTTCATTCTTGTAACTTATGTAAGCCTGGTCTTCATGTGACTCAAACGTTACAATACACTCACCGTGAGAAAATCCAATAGTCTTGAAGATTTGGTACAAGATAATTAACCCCTCAAGCTCATCTTGGGGTTCCCAAGGATACCAGGCAATTATACCTGCTATGAAAGTATCGCTCCGCTCTGTATACATAAATAGATCCTTGAGATTTTGTATCCCTTACAAACTTATGTAAGCCTGGTGTGCTTGGGAGTCAAATGATACAGTTCTCTCACCGTGAGAAAATTCGTTAATTTTGCTAAGAGTTCCCAAGGATACCAGGCAACTACAAATCACTAAGAGGTTCTAAAACCAAAAAATGGAGAATAAAATACATACCATACAACCCCAGGGTTTTCGCGTTTATTACACCCTCAAGCAAGAATGATTTTTGGGATTCCCAATATAATCAGGGTACCAAAAAGTAAAGGAGATTCTAAGAAAAATATAAATGCCATTACATAACTACTACCTACCTCAGGCCTTTTATTAATGGGAGTCCTATAAAATACATAGTCAGCTGCTAAAACGGAAGTTAGTTGGGAACAGTTGGGATCTTCATCTTTATGCAAGCCTAGTCTTCATGTGAAGCAGTAATCTTTCATTTTAAAAGCCAGTTACTTAAAACCCATAATGGGCTGAGGGTACCCTCAGCCATACCAGTACATTGATACACAAAATTTTGGATAAAAAATCCTAAGCTCCTCCCTGTAAGTAAAAAAGTTGGCATCTTCTATTGCTTTATGTTGACTTGGTGTTTCTGAGATTCTTTGTCAAGGTCACTGCGCCCGGACAATAGGAATTGGAGATTAAACAATTCTTCAAACCTGTACATACGAGTATACCACGTCATCGGTTATAAAATACTGTAGAGTACCTTTTGCAGGTTTGAAGCAGAGAGCTTGCCCGACAATAGAATCAACCATTGTAATAGAAATATTTACATCTATTAGCCTATGAAATGAGATCCTGATAATAAATAATATGCCATTTAAAATGTTATCCAGTCATTCTTCAATCATGTGCATATTACTTAATAGTAAATTAGATACCAGGCTTTCAAAATGTGAAAGGAGGTAACAGAGTTCAAGGATATTGTAAATGAAGTGTACAAAATGGTGCAACAGTGCGTGAAAAACTTTAAGCTACGCCTTAAGTGTGGAAACATCAGGTAGATATCATAAAAGTGTACGAATATAAGTAAAAAAATTATGCTGCTTCTTCTTAATGTTGCATGAATTCTTGGAAATACAATATTTGGTAACGGTCTTAGGCCAGATCCGACCAACTCCGAATAATGCAATATTTTAGATTAAAATATTTCCGTCCTTGTCTTTGATAAGTTTAATGTAGAGACGGATATCAGACGGATACAAGGATAGCGTTATTGGAAGTTGGTCGAATCCGGCCTTAGTTGAATCAAAACATTTTCGAGTGAAGAGAATCCAATATCTTCATAACTTCTGATCGCTTAGTCGTCCTGGGAAGCTAACGTCAGATTTTTATTAACTGAGACCACAAAAAGTTTTTTTTTAAACAGCAGCAAAATGCACCATATGTTCTGAATCTTCTGTCCACTAACAGCACAACATATATATTAAGTATGTACTCATAATGCTTATGATATCCTAGTGGTCATGAGAAGACTCAGAATCGTTTTACACTGATAAAATTTTTATCAAAAACCAGGAAAAAAAATTCTTGATAACTATGTATTTCTGATTTTCTAAATCTTTGATAAAAGCCACCTGCTCAAAAGAAATGATGTTATCGTATCAGCATCAAACGCTGTGATAATGTATCATGAATGATGTAATCTCAAAGTAATACGATCACCCTCCTATTTGCTTTTATAAAAACTTTTCCGAATTTTTTTTAGAAGCTCATTTTTACGCAATATCTTTTGAGCGTCGCATGGCATAATGTTATAGCCGTGTTCATGCCATATTTTGCGGTTTATTTTATGTTATGCCTCGCATTATCGTTTTGTTAAACGTTCAATGCTTTTTCCTTGACTAAGAAGTGGTTCCATTTGTGTTTTATTATTGTACCTGGTTGTTTTTCCTAATACTTAAATATGTGTAAACTCAAACCAGCTTATTTTAAAACATAGGTACCTAATTGTTTTCCGCCTTGAAGAAAAGGATCTTTAAAAATCTCATTTTTGTCAAATAAGGAGTGGTTGGGTTTTGTTTTCGAGAAAAACACATCGGAAATCCTTCTTTATTAAACTAAAAAAAAACAGCTAAAAGAATCTGCATAATTAATTTTCTTTTTCCACCAACACCAGGAATGCATAAAGTGAAGAGTGCTCATATATTTAATTCGCGTCTTGTTACCAAACGCAATTCCACACTCGTCTCTTTCACCATTTCTTTAGTATGAGCGCCTGGTATTCCCCTGCGGATTTGTTTTTCACGTCACCTGAGAATGAAACGGGGTCAATGTGCCTCGGGGTGAAAATGAGCAAGAGCCAAATGAGAAGTCGAAACAAAGCTTTGTTTTCCATTCGGGTGAACATTTTTATTAATATTGACGGGAGCTGCCATGAATGCAATTTTGTATCAAAAAAACTCTCTTAACGAATGAAATTTTCCGATCTTCTGATCTAAGGGCTATTGAAACCTAAGGGGTAGTCAGAGGCATGCATAAATAAATAGGTGATATAAATTTGAATGAGCAAAATAATGATTGGAGGCGCCGGGTATCGATCCCGGTACCTCTCGCATGCTAAGCGAGCGCTCTACCATCTGAGCTACGCCCCCTGATACCCACGATGACAAATTTTAAACACAGTTCCAAACTGTTCGGTAAATAGCTTTGCGGCAAGGTCGTTTCGATATACCCGCATTCGGAATGCGTGCATGACATTTCGCCTTTCACTCTATGCAATCATTCTGCAATGCAGTGAACATTGTCGCTCGCTTGTTAGAAATATTTAGATCATTATAAAGGTCTATTAATGAAACGAGTTTTGACTATTTTCATGGTCAAGTCTATTTTGCATTATTTGCAATATCTAGGCACTAATGAACTGTTTTATGAATGTCACCCGTTCTAAATATCAAGAAAGATAATTGGTAGTGTGAATGATGTCTGATAATAGTATTGAAATCTTATTGAAACTGTTATTATTTGCACCTAAACATTAGTCATAAATGAAAATAAATTTATATTGTTCTTTAAACTACATAATATTAAAATTTCACTTAGTTCTTAAAATATTTTAAATAGGCACTATGCAAATCTAGGTACTAGGTAGGTACATTACATACGACACAACCGAATTGAGCATTTGTATTACTTGTTAATAATTTTTTGCTTTACTTTTCGACTAGCGGTCGCCCATCAAATAGTGACCACGCAGAACTGTACCTACATATCGGATAATAATGACAAAGCAAGTCACCCGACCGCTTCAGCAGAATGAAAGGCAGTTTTGCTGACGCACGGCCTTATAATCATGTCAATGTCGCGTACAAAATCTACCGACGCGTGAGCTGGTTTTTAATCATACGACGTATAATGAACAATTTTTTCGTGTGAAAAATAACAGGGGGCGTAGCTCAGATGGTAGAGCGCTCGCTTAGCATGCGAGAGGTACCGGGATCGATACCCGGCGCCTCCAAACTACCCGCATTTTAAAATTTATTTTTATTTTCATTTATTTCGTCTCCTTTGGTGCATCGAGTTACCTATTATATAGTGAGCTATTTACCATATACAAAGAGATCTTGAGTTGATACTAATACCTACAGATTCTGAAGAGAAAGGCCAAATGTCACGTATTCTCCTCGACACTCAACCAATTCATTTTAAATGAATATGTGATTATAATTCGTCGATAGTATCAACAGGGGGCGTAGCTCAGATGGTAGAGCGCTCGCTTAGCATGCGAGAGGTACCGGGATCGATACCCGGCGCCTCCAATGTTTTTGGTTTTCTGACTACTTCTGGCATACTCTGTATCATTTGTTTGTCTATATTCGCATCATCATATTAGGAAGTGCAATGCTGAATATAGCCTCCCAAAGAATATGTCCAGAGCGACAGACCTTGTGCGATTTGCTCCCAGAAACTTTCCTTTGTCGTCTTTCCATTTATTCAAAGTTTAGTTGCAAAGAAGTCAAGCTACGAGCATATCTCGTATTGGAAAGTCCTGAACAAATTCGTTTCAGGTATCCAAACCGGTACAGATGGAGAGACAAATGACAAAGTTGGAAGAACGCCTTCTTACTATTTATTTTCTATGCATTACTAGAATAGAGCAAGTATACAGAAAGTCAGTACGTATTTTTTTATAAAATAAACCCTCGAAGAACTTATTTTTCTAGTTAAAAGCAGAATCTATTAAAGCAATCCAATAACGCTGGTTCCAAGAGTGAAGGTGACCAGTACATGATAGAGCAACACTTAAATGAGTGTGTATGAACACGCTGCAAGTATGAACGGTTGTTTTAATCGATGGAACAGGGCTTTCAACCATGTCATCTATGTATGTCCTGCAGACAGGTCTCCATGTATTTCTAGAAAAATAGTCTTTGATTTACACGCAGTTACCATCTAGGCTTAGGCCAGGCGGATTCGTGGCCGCAGACATTGTGTAAAATCTCTGGGGGTACTGCTGCTGCCCATGCCCCGGTGTTTCCCTACTCGCCTTCTACGACATCCAGGATATGATATGGGGAGGTTAAATTTTATACCAATACTAATGGTCGTCGCTCCCCATACCTACACTTGTCGTTTGGTTTGACAAACGCGCGATCTATATAGCTTTAATGTTATTACTCTCTTTGTGTTCCGCTTCGCCGTCAGAAGTCGCCGTAATATTTCCGAGTTTAATCGCGTTAAGCATTTTAATATCTCGCTCCGGCTACCAGGCTTGCATAAAACAGGAGCTGGTCGGCTGCAATCCGTGTCGGATTACTAGGGAATTAGTTAACGACGCGAACTCCACGCCGGGGTTTAGACCCTGGTGCAAAGCGAAGGAAATTACTCTACCAGATGAATTTCGTGCTTTGTTTTGTTAATAACTGCGCCTTTATTTGTGTATTTTCTGTATAATCACTTATTTTTGTCTTGCATAATATAGAACCCCATTCAACTTGATAATCCTAGTAAATTTATGGACCATTCTGCATTTTAGATGCTAAGCGTAATTTGAACGTGCTGTAACATTATGTATTTTTGTGGCGCTGCGCTATCTTAAATCACTATTTTCATTATCAGAACGTAGAACGTAGTACGTTACATTTCGCTCACAACCACAACTCTACAAAAACAATAAAATCGAACCTAGCGGAGTGCATACTTACAAAAATAACAAGCGAACGAAAACAAGCGGAGCTCCATGTTCGAGCGTTAGTATATAGACGCCTGTGGTACTCGAATCGCAAATTCAGTGGGAACGAACGCTTTCATATTTATGTAGTCCTGGTATTTTCGGGTGGAATAATTTACATGATTACCGCACCGGAGCGCTGAACGGTTTCGAATGAGGAATAAAATGTGATGAAAATTATCAGAGACATCTGTAGAAAATAACGTGTGAAATAGGTACCGAATGTACCGATCAAGTGAGAGTCGGCTTTGCGCTCTAAACGTATCTTTGAGGGTTTTTACAGAAGGCGTATGGCGAACGTGAAAGTGATAGGTACAATCGCATGAAAGATATCAGTTGTTCAATAACTATCAATAGAATAAAGGACTCATCGTTGGAACTATTATCTGGGATCTAGGGTCTGATGAGTGGGTGAGCCCTCAAGCTCCTGCAGATATTGTTTGGATCTTGAAGTTAAATTCAGTACCTTGAGCATGCGTTTCTAACAATCAATCAATCAATCCTTTGATTTTACTCTACCTACTCCTAAGATCCGTCGCTAGAACCGCTATTACCGAAACCCTCATAACCATGGCCGCTCTATCATGAATGTCCGACTAAGAAGAGGCGACTCCTACGATGCGATGCGTTGTCGAGGGTGAATGTATCTAAAGTAAAATCAGGTTTGTCATTAGTCATAGAAGTACACACTGCCAGCTGGATCCGCCATTTCGGTTTAGTGGGTAGGGGGCTGTTCTTTACTAAGCTATTTATGGATTTTCTCGACAAGTTCTGGTCCAGCAATAGGTAGACCCGGAGTTTTTGGGGGGAGGTTGAGCCCCCTAGTCCCCCTGGATCCACTAGTAACAGAGCACGTTTACTAAAGGCGTGCTGGGAGGCTACTGGTTTTTCCGTAGGTTCGACTGCGTTAGTAACTCATGCTTTAGCCATGTGGATTGATCTCTTCAAGGACCAGTGTAGGAGGGAACAAACAAGTCTAAGGCCTACTCCATTATTTCAGAAATTGACTGATTATCCCTTTCACACCAGACGAAAATAGACTGGCTTTAAAACTTACTATCGCCCACGGCGCAAACATTTGTGTGTAATAAACATAGATTTTTTTCTATGTCTGGGTGCTACTATGTATTAAAAGTATGTATTTAAAAAAAAAGTATATAAGTATTCTATCAGTATCTATAGTTATGGCTTTGCTTAGTTTTTTGAGCAAAAATAACTTGTCTATGTGTATTTCCAATAGGTTAACCGAAACTAATTAATATCTGTAACTATGTACCTATTCAGTATCTGATTATTTCCAAAGTCTAAGGCTTCGATCCTAATTAGCTGCCACAGAATATATAACAGTGCAAACTAAGCCTCCCTGAGGAAGTTTGATTAGGGGAAAACAAAAGAAAATTGTTGAGAACAAAAAAATAAGTAAAGACATCTTGAGAAGATTAGCCTTTATATTGCAGTCGCCCAAACAGATGTACGGTTGCCTGAACGTAGAATGTCAGCGTGGCTAGAGAGAAGAAAATCATTGATGCTAAACGTCAAAGCGACAGGTGTCACAGCTCAGTCAGTAATAGCTCTGCCTTCCGTGCTGTGGGTCGTGGGTTCGATCCCCACCAAGAACAAACATAAGTATGCATTTACAAAAAAAAATATAAGTATTCTATCAGCAATCTAGTTCCCATATTAGAAGCTTTGCTTAGTTTGGGAGTGGAGGGCGTTGTGTGATCTAACAGTTATGATCTTATTTTTTTTCCACTCCAATGAAGTGTGATTTCCGTGTTTGACTTTGGTTTTTCGTGTAATTATTGTACCACATATTGACCACTATTTGTAACTAATTTAATTAAAATACGTATCGTAATTATATTTAACGTAATTACGTAATTAGTGAAGCGTTCGTGGTTAAATCACGCTTGGTTATCTCTAACCAATTAACTGAAATATGCAACGGTCACTGATGGGGGACTGCTAGTAGTGTTCTCGTCTAAGCTTTTCCGAACGACAAATTTTTCTTCTTACATTAGGTTTAGCTTTAGGTCGTGGGTTCGAACCCCATTGAAAATAAACATTTGAATGATAAATATCGATTTTTTTGTGTCTGGATAAGTGTTAATTAATTTAGGTTTTAGATTAATTTAGATTTATTACCAGAACACATGTCATCTATAATGTTTGCTAGGTAATTCAGGTAATTACTAGGCATTGACTTCAGATACCTAGAATAGATAGGTTCTTAATTCATGTAATTAGGTAGATTATCTAATCGAGAGCACCGCGTATCGGTTGTTAGTGGTCCTTCGGATCTTGTGATCATTAGTGGGTTGAAACGTGGATTACCTTCGCTTGCGCAATTAGGGATTAAAGTGATTACTATAAAAATACCTTAGTTAACCGACTTTCAGAAAAAGCCTTTCCGAAAATTACAATGCGTTCATCATTCTTGAGTCGTATCAGTGCTTATTGTCTTATGTGCCTGCAATTGCACCGGTACCCATACCCTTCAAACCAGAACACAGCATTGCGAGCATCACTGCTTGGCGGCAGAAATAGTACGGCAAATAGAAATAGTAGGTACTCCGGACGAACTCTGTCATAAAGCCCTACTACTACTAGTTTAAATTAAAGGTTAAAGATACCCTTCTATTCTTGTTGCAGATCTACTGATAGAAATGCTGGGAGTTCTAGCCAGCTACAGCGTCACAGTGAAGGAGCTGAAACAGCTTTTCAACGCCATGAGGGCAGTCAACGGGAAATGGGTAAGGAACACACCAGCTGTTTTGTAATACCTTTGATTTTGTGACATGTGGGTGGGTTGTTCGTACTGGGACCTCATTAACAAAGCGTTGGTTGAAATTGGCACCCACTAGAAATCAATTCATATTGACATTACACAAATCAACATCCGCCCTAATACACCAATAGGCATGTGTACACGATACGCATACAACCCCCGCAAAGCAGTGCCATACTACCAGGGAAACATAAACTGCGCGGAGTCGAACAAAACGGTGAAGTCACCAGAGCGCCATGCAATTACTGGTGGCGCAATGTTTTTCAAATTTGCATCGTTTTAACCTCACCGGTTTCGTAATTAGCCAGCAGCTGAATAGTTACTTTGTGTTTATGCCCGCCTGGTAATTGAGATTTGTCCTTTTGGGTTCTTTTCAACCGATGTTTGAGATTAATTAAGTTTAGCTTTTAAGGGGGAATGTCTTGAATATTTCGTTGGGTAATTATCTGGATCATTTCATTTACAGCTTGGCGTTTTAAATTTTCGGTTCCACAAAAGCTATGTGCTACATTGGTTTGCTAATTTAAGAAATCACTAATTATTTATACGATTGATGTAACCGAGATGTTTGTGTTGCAGCCCCGTCACTCAGCCAAGCTGCTGAACGTTCTCCGTCAGATGCCACACAGGAACGGGCCTGATGTCTTTTTCAGCTTCCCGGGACGAAAAGGATCGGTGAGTACCTGAACTCCCAAACTGTCATTCTTATTTTATTTTATTCAAAAAAAAAATGTATATAAGTATTCTATCAGCCATCTAGTTCCCATATCACAAGCTTTGCTTAATTTGGGACTAGAGGGCGTTGTGTGTAAAGTCCATGAATATTTATTTATTTTATTTAATTAGACATCCTACAAAGAAAACACAAATAAAATACAATGTAAAAGCTTACTGGGTGTTATCTTAGCATTATGGTCTTATTCTACAGCGGTTAGAGAATAAAATTTATTAAAACGTATTCAAACATATTTTATACAACGACGTGTTTAAGCAATACTTCATGAAACTATCTTACTATTGTCATAATTTTTTTTAGTTTTCGTTTCTCATGGAAACAAAGCTCTGTTGTCAGAAAATAACACCAAAGTCGCGGACAAAATACCAAAAACGTAGTTTTTATTTCTGGTCGTGGTTGTGTGGATATTGTTCTGCAAGTCCTAACCAAAAGAATTCCGTCGTCTCATATACGTACAAAACTGTAAACGGTTATATTTTGGCTATGGTTGCATAAAAAAAGCATTTCAGTATTTTTAATGGCAATTAGTAAACATTTAACTGGCTGCTCCAATTACTGGGCTGTTAATTGGCAGATATCCAATAGTTAGTGAAGAAACTGTCGAATTGAGTTGTTGATGAACGGAATACCTTGGAATGGATTATCTGATTCGTATTGTATATAAAACACTAACTTCCGCCCGCTACTTCGTCCGTTTGCCCTTACTTCCCTGTAGATTCTGTCGGGATAAGAAAATAACCTGCTAATTTTGATTCCGAGCTATATTATACTCCAAATTTCATTCAAATTGGCCCACTCGTTGCGTGATGGAGGAAGAAACATATTATTTGTGCATTGCAGAGTCGCCTGCATATTTTCTGGTACAAAACGTTATAAAATAATAAAATACAATCACATATTCATTTAAATCTGTCTGTTTCAATGTCGTGCACCTGACGTGATATTTCGCCTTTCTCGAAACCGCCGCGTCGCACACTGCAGCAGAATATTCTGCTATTTTCTATCAAACTGCTTATTTCGCAAGTTCACAAAGAGTTATGTTTTATTTTGGTCTAAGAGTAAAATAAAACAAAATTTCAAAATGAGGGTAGTTTGGAGGCGCCGGGTATCGATCCCGGTACCTCTCGCATGCTAAGCGAGCGCTCTACCATCTGAGCTACGCCCCCTGTTGAAACTATTGACGAATTTAAACTACTGTTTACAAGTAGGTACTACTTGAAGGTGACACGCAGGACAACTTGTAATGTAGATCAACATTCACCTTTCACTTTATGAACAAGACAACTGCACCATATTGTTACTATCAACGGAAATATGTTTCTCATTGATGAAATACCTACTGTAGGATTCGGAGTTGTCAGAGGCAAGACCAGAACCGGAACCTAGAGTCATGTATCCGTGCAGTTTTATTTTTATTCAACTAAGTGATGAAGCAAGCCGATGGTCCACCTGATGTTAAGTGGTAAACACTGCCTATAACGATGCATTGCCTAACTGAACACGTCTACTGAAGACGTACCCTGTGATGCATTTCTTCTGAAAATAATAATTTACTAAATAATAAATAATAATAGTCTACAAAATATCTATTAAGCTACCTACCGATGTTAAAATTATTATTCGTTGATTAAGAAATAACGCCTAACATATTTATTGTAAGAGGTATTTATCCACCTGTCAATTGTAAACGATGGTTAAGGTGACCGGATAATGTAGAACCCGAAGTAAATTCAATAAAGGTGGCGCCACCTGGCGGCGTCCATTTTTCCGAACGGCGATATTTCAGGGCAAATGAAGAGAAACGACTCTCCATTTTGGTAATGGTGTTTTATTTATAAACAGTGCTCATATTTCAAACGAACTCCCCAGCGGAGTTCGGGAAATGTAGAGCAGGAGATGACCTGGTAAATTAATACTAAAAAGCGTTTTTATTTAATCTATTAAATATAGACCAAACGATGGTATTAACTCCATTACAATTTAGATATTGAAACCTTGGTCTGCCTACTTTCCTGTTGCAATACCCCTGAACAGGGTTCATATGTGATACCAACCTACAATGTAACAACTATAATACCATGTGAAAGCAATACATTTATTTAGTACGTCCCCACTGACCCCACTTGGAAATCTGCCTAAAAGTATCATGATACTCAAATCCAAAACAAATATTGAATTTTGTTGACCATGTAAACATTTGTCTCGCTACGGGAATCGAACCTATAAGTGACTCAGCAAAGCCAACCAAACCTATTGCACGTCAGATGTCATCAAATTTCGAAATCAAGGGGATTGTGAGACAAAAAGTCGCAAAATCTCCTTTAGGGGAAAACCTAAAGGAGATTTTGAGACTAACTCAAAATGGATTCCTTCCATTGAGTTGTATAATAATTATGTCGTTAGTTATAATAGAACAGTTGATTAAAATCTAGCTCTGTTTTATACCACGTAGTTGTTAGCTATTTTTTTAATATTTGATGCTCGAATCAACGTAAGAAAATGATCACTATCTTCTGCTCTACACGGATGCTCTTTGATTTGTCTCACTTACATAAAGATCATTCTTCTTTCTCATAATTCTTCTACAAATTAATATTCGACCTCAGACCAAGTAATTATTTTAAAAACAAACCCGTGGCTGTTAAGATTATTAATGAAATTCTTAATGGAATGGCGGGAGTTTTTTGTGAATGTATTTTTGTTAAGATTTAATCTTAATTACTGAGTTGTTTTCGAGAGAAATGCTCTGAAGTTTTAAAAGGTCAACAGTATAGGGGAAATGAGAGTTGGTTTTTAAAGGATTTCAGTTATGATATCAGTTTGAAGAGCTTTTTCCGGTTACTGAAAGATAAATAATTTTCTCGCTAATTAAACATGAATTTAATTAGCGCGTATAATAACGTCAATCGATTAGGTTTAAAAACTTATATCTTAAAGAGGGAATAATGATAGGACTTAAAAATAAATACTAAAATATAAATTTATACTTTCATCTTCAAAGGCTGTGTAGGTTAATTGTATTAAAAAACTCCTGCCTTCGAACCCGTGGTGATGAATCACTATGCAATTGCACCCATTTGCATCATTGGATATGATCGATGGAGAAAGCTCAGTTATTCCTTTGTTTGATCAAAGCTTGATCCATTAATATTTTCTGCCTGTCTAGCCAAGTTACAGTTTACAATCACTGGATTTCAAAATTGTATGATCACTTCGTTATGAAATGTAATTTCTGTACATTTTAAAATAAATTGTCATGGCGGCATTCTTTATTTAAAATTACAAAATAATACTCATGGGTTCGCTCACGATGTTTTCCTTCACCGATAAAACAGCTCTCTTTTTATTATAATTAAAATCCTCAGTCATTTACTCCATATCACGATGTGTTGCAAAATGAAAGAGGTAATTAAGGAAGCGCACAATACATCCACTGAGAGGCTGCTACCAGTTACTATTACCAGCTGCTGTACTAGTCACGACTGGCAACTCCGAAAGAACTACGACAAACTCCGAAATGCGGACGTGTCCGAACGAAAATGCTCGAAAAACACACTGCTAAGTCTGAACAAACTCTGAAAGATATAAGTTGCACGTTGACCACCTCACGAAGTTCGAAAAAACTCCGAAAGATACAAATGGCAGGTCGAATTACCCTGTGTTATCGCTTGGCGTGCTAACAAATAAATGATTAGAGTAAGTAAGTCCGAACCAAAGACCAAATGAACTCCGAAAAACATGTTGCACATTGAATCATGTTTTTAAATCTAGCATGTCAACAAACTTGCTAAAAATTCCCAAAGGTTCTTTAGTAAAATACATAGGTTTTATTCCCATAATACGATAGACATTCACTCTGATGTTATTAACACTAAATATCGGCACTCCGAAAGTCCGAAAACGAACGAGTCGTCTCATCCCTAGTGCAGTCTGTGCCAGACATTATACCGCTTCTTATTAACTCGCCTTTCAAACTCGGATAACTGTAATTCAGCTGCAATCCTATCTTTAAAGTAGAAAGTTTGCGCGCGAGCGGCATACGAATTTGATGAAACCGATGAAGCCGGCAGAACTCCGCCCTGGGGGATTGAGGTGCCGAAATTGGCCAAAGTTTCATCTTAAGCACAGTTGGGGTTGAGGTTTCTCAATTGGTGGTCACGATTTACACTTCAGCAAGTTGATTTTCTTCAAAAACTGAAATGGTTTCTTGAAACTTTGAATTTTATTTTAAGTAATGCCTAATAGAACGGAAGAAGTATTTCGATGTCGAGGCAAACCTCTACGCTTAAACAGATCGATACCAGGCGGGCAGAACACTCTAGGAACGCTGTTTAAGCGTCCCCGCCCGTCCTTATTGGCAATTCTTATTCAAATACGGGCTGGGTTGTAATCCGCGTGACATACTGGACTATCTATGTGTCCGCTTTTTTCCTTATTTATCGTCGTGAGGCGTAGCGCCCCGGGGTGGGTCCATTTCTCTCTGTCGCGCTTATCCGAGATCTGACGGAGGAGTGACGCCTCTTGCGGAATTCTGCTTGCCTGGTAAATATGCATGATTAACATGTGTGGAAACGGGATTTTATTAAAATCAAAACTGATTAAATAGATGGTGCGTATAAGAGTTTTATCTTTTGGGGTACATCTTCTACTTGGAAGCTAATCTTTTTGACAGTAAAAGAGGAAGGTCATCATTTCTTGTTAAACGCGGTACAAAAAGCAGAACACGATAAACAACTGGATAAATAGGACATGCCAAATCATTAAGAAAGCAGGCGGTGACTTTCAAACCACAGAAAACATAACGTTGCCAGGCGCCATATTTTTACAAACTATATCTTGGAGAGCAGAAACTTTAAATTTCATTTTCTTGGTAGCTTTCCAAATGGTTCAGAAAACTAGATAAACTGAATTGTGATTTCGTCCGTGGTTTAGTTGCGAAGGAAAATATCCTCAGACTTTCTGCAATCGTCTTAAATAAGCTTATTCGGTTGAGCGCGGCAAAACCAACAACCTTTAGCTGTCTCTAGATTAAACTCTGAATGGAATCTAGTTTAGGTTTCAAATTCTAACTAGGTTTTCAACGTTTTCAAAGTCTTAAAAGATAAGGTTTTATTTTTCTTATTCACTTTTGATTTTTTGGATTCTTTTTAACCCACTATGTGAAATTTTATGGGCTTGAAAAGAACCCAAAAAACTACTTCTTTTTAACGCTAATCCGTTGTAGGTAAGTTTATGTTATAATGATGTTTTTTCTCAGTGATGTTTTCTGTTCCAGGCGGTAGTTCTTCCACCCCTCGCCAGATGGCCATACGAGAGTGGCTTCACATTCACCACCTGGTTTCGACTAGATCCCATTAACTCCGTCAACATTGAAAGGGAAAAACCCTACTTGTACAGGTATTTTACTCTTTTTTATAAAAATAATTTCGTTATTGCAGGCCATGTTTTTGATTTTATAAATTAACCCCTAACATCTCGAAAATAATCTCTAAATTGGTGTGTGGCATCCGTCCCGTGAGGGACGAATGCGCCCTGACGGTATCTGGTGAAGTTCGTCCCATAAGGGACGATTGCACGCAGACAGATTTTCTTAACATTCACAAAAGTACCAGGCTGTCAAAAATCATAAGAAGGTAGCTAAGACTTTCCAAGTAAAAAGTGTACTAAAAGAATATTAAGGAGAGTGTCTGAATATCGTTGGTTTGGTTCAGTTCATGAATGAAATAACGCAGGTAGCAAGATTTAGAGTCAAACCCCTCAAGCTCATTGAATTGGAATCTTCAAACTGAATCTTGTTTAAACTGATTATGAGTCATTTTGTCAGTCACATTATATCAATTTAAACCAAGCGATTAAACAAGTCATTCGTAAATGAGCAAATACGAGTAAAAGCTCAGTAGAGTGGAAAATCGCAAATTTAAATATTCTCCGTGTAGCGCCCACCTCGTTTATTTACTCGTGTGTCCATGTTTGTGTGCAACTTTCATTCAATTTTTCGAATTCCTCGCTGTTTCAAGTGTACTTCCTACCGTACTATGTTACCCTGGTACTTTGGGGTACAAAATCGCATCGTGTTTTACTCTAATTGGATTGGTTCTGTTGTTTTGGTAAAACCGTAGAACTGGAAGTTCGGTTTGTTTAGACATAGTGAAATACGACCTTGTGTATTATGTTACAGAGTTGAAATTAGCATGTGTATGGAATATGGCACTTATATGACGAAGAGACCTTTAAAGTGTCAGTTCGCTTGCAATATTGGCTGAGTGGATTAATATTGATTTATGGTAGAAACGGTACAGCAAAACAATATTTAGTTATGCACGTACTAGGGTTTCATGATTTATTAGCGGACTATGTTCCGACTCAAATGCTTTTCAGTTACAATCATCAGCATCTAATTACAAAGACTCTTTTGATAGCGAACGAATGGAGTCGCAGAGAGGGATTGATTTATTTTCTGTTTGTTTTTTTATATGCTTAGGCATAAACAAAAAACATTGCTAAATTTATTGTGGAAGGCTTTACTGTCGTCCACTCTTTTCTGTATCTGTAAGGCAATGTGGTGTGTTTTGTTATAGTTTCAAAACAAGTAAAGGCGTGGGCTACACGGCGCATTTCGTCGGGAACTGCCTCGTGCTGACTTCAATGAAAGTGCGGGGGAAGGGCTTCCAGCACTGCGTCAAATATGAGTTCCAACCTAGGAGGTAAGGGTTCTGCCATTTTTTACAATTCGCGGACAGATTAACATTAAATAAGCTATGTGGTAGCGAAGGTAATGCATGGTGGAAGATCAGCGTATGGCAAGGAAAATGCTGAGTAAAGTGACTAACCACAGCAATCTGTCCGGTAAAAGTCAGTTCTAGAAGATCACAGGGAAAAGCGTAGTATGGAAGAGACCTAATACTCTTTCCTGGATGGCGATAAGATGAAAAAAGTTGTAAAAGACCTATAATCTTTGCTACCCCATGCTGAACGTAAACCCATGAGGTGCAATGGGAAAAACTGTAACTCAAGGGAGCTAGATTCCCTTGCTGATACTTTGTACTTGTCATTCTGTAGATACAAACTAGTGTATAACATTGCTGAGGTATACAATAATAGGTAGCGATCCAGCCTGTTAAACTTTTTACCATCTACCCTCATAAAAAGTTTATTCCAAACAAACCTCATTTATTTTTCAGCGTGCGGTCGGCTTCAGACCGGCTCGAATACTTAGCGAGTTAACTAAATACCGACTCGTTAAGGTTTCAAAGCTAAATGGCTGAAACCCTTTTTTGCCCTTTCACCTCAGTGGCATGCAGAGACTTTACCACTTCTCTGGTTTATCCTCATCCCGATTTTCAGAATAAGACAGCTAAGAAATGCTAAGACAGCGTTTTTAAATCCTTAGTTCATTATGAACGACAAACTCACACATGGCCACATAGCGCACGTCCTTAGATTTTTGTAATTTTAAATTACTATTGAATGAAACACGAGTACAAATATTTTGTTTAATCTTTTGTCACAGATGGTACGCAATAGCAGTGGTGTATATCTACAACCGATGGACGAAGAGTGAGATAAAGTGTTTGGTGAATGGCCAGCTAGCGTCCAGCACAGAGATGGCGTGGTTCGTCTCTACCAATGACGTGAGTATCTATTGTTCATGCAACTAATAAATATCAATCAGTTTTAATCTTCATCAACCGTTTATGGTCACTATCAATCTTTTTTAATCATTATCAATCATTTTAGTCACTGTCAATCCTTATGTAAAATTCTAGAGTCTAGAGTAGGTAACCCAATATCAATAGGTTTTAATCGTCATTAATTATTTTTGGTCACTGTCAATCCATTATTGTGTACGAATGGAGTATCATTGTGAAAAGCACTACAATTCTTTCATCGCGTTTTGCACCAACTTTTATGACATCACCAAGGGAACAGAAACTTACCTGTCATATATTTGGTGTGTGATTATCACTAACCCTAAAAATTCGCCCCATTTGGCCACACTAACCCCAGGTAATGTGTTCAGGAATGCACGTAACTTGATATAAATTGTCGGTAACGACGCAGACGTGACGAACGAACGAGAATGTGCCTGCAAGATAACTGTATTATGCTAAGCTCCTAGCGAGTTATGCCGCCCTGGTACACGGAGGCAGATTAAGAAGTTGTTCGAGACTTTATTCGCTTAAAAATTCAAGACATCGTTTAAGTAATCTTCGCGTTTATATTTACTGCAGAGCGCACTGGTCGCGGCCCCTAGTCCCGCTCTGTAATGTAGTTGTGCATTTAAATCCGGTCGTGCTGTTCGAAAAAGATATGAGCGAAAGCAAACAGAACTTTGTTTATTTTTGGGAGAATTTTAGATAGAGTTGAAATACCTACTTATAATTAAGTTGTCTAATAAAAATGTACTATCTAACCGACCGTCCATTCCCTAATGGCCAGACGTGTCGGGCGATGAATATGCAAAAACGTGCCTGCGCATACTTCACGGGTACAATGTTAGGGGATTAAAAATTCCATTCTAAGTGGCGGAGCTGCAAGAAATATAAGTGCTCTACGAATAGACAAGAACGTTAGCCTACGACTCAAGCTGTAAACTACTTGCCTGCCTTGTTAGCCAATTTGGCAACCTACAAACGAAAACGTCGAGAATGTATAGGAAAAGTCTCGTGATATATCGTTCAGAACTGTCAATTCCATTTCGAAGTCATGTCCAAATATATTTAGCTACAGCGACGCGACGTACAAACGACTGATTTATAATTACATATTTATCTCAAAAAGTAATATCTGTCTTTGTTACGAAGACAATACAGCACTTCATGTAAAATTCCTTGTCTCATTTCTCGTTCACCCAAAATTAGTTCGTCTGGCTCGAAGGACCAAAATTAGCTGCTGTTATGACTTATTCTATGCCGTAATTACACCGGGCGAATGATGAATAATTAGGCTCGTATTTTCTGTTTGCATTTTGTATACAGAATACCTACGCTGAGAGGAAAATATTTACCTACTTCGTAATTGAAAGGTCTGTAATTCAGATCATTTTTGGGATTAACCTTTGGGTTCGTCTTTTGGTATATAATTATTTGGAACCTTTAAGCGCTGAAGGGGACTTATGAAACGTTGTTTGCTTTGACCGTGACGTCATGTACTAACACTAAAGATTGCATACGGACGGGCATGTAAAGTTGGTGCTTTGCTCCTCAGAAGGCTCTCATCTAAAGCGTAGTATTTTAGCATTAAATAGGACTTTACATCCCATTAGTGCTCAACAAAGTGTTGATAACGACTTCTTTTGCTTACTGGAGTGGAGGTTCGGCTTGCGGTCTTACCGCTTCATGGTTCCCTAAGTAAAAGTACAATGCCAAGCCTTGGTTGGTGGGAGAGAGCACCAAGCTTAAAAAACAATCGGTGTTCTTTGTGGAATACCTCAGTTTTTCGCCCAACATCATGGATTTACAATCAGCCATTGAACGATGCGAATACTCTGACTATTTTCACATCCTCAATGGTCCTATTTATCAAGAGATCTGATCGAATGTCTACTGTGTGTAATTAAAATTGCAAACGTTAAAATCTTTTTTTGGTCATTTCGTAGTATTAAGAAACTCCGTAAAAGGAATAATGGACCTCAAGTTATCTAGCCATTATGTTAAGCCAATAAAGATTGGGTCCCAAAATGCGAGATATGTTTATATACCTACGGTTTCCGGTATAGCGTGGATGTCGTCTGATTGGGGTGAGGGCATTCAGCGAGAACAATGTGAAAATGGGTATACCGAAGTTTGGAAAGATTTTTGGCACTGGTCTTAATGGATGTTGGAATGCCTTCGAATTGTTTTAGTTCCCTTAGGGTGTAATTATGAAACAAGGTCACAGCTAGCTCAAAATTAGCCAGCTGATGTGGCTGATTGGATGAAGGATGCTTAAAATCGCTCTATCAAGAGATCTATGAGGGGAGGCACCATGTCCAGCAGAGGATTTTTTCTAAGTCGTATTAAAAATTCCTAGACTGATGCGCTTCTGTGTTTATGTAACTATCGTCTTGTCCACAGCCTTTCGATAAATGCTACATCGGCGCCACAGCTGAGTTGGATGAAGAGCGGGTCTTCTGCGGCCAGATGGCAGCTATCTACCTCTTCGGAGAGGCCTTGACCACACACCACATCTGTGCCATGCACAGGCTTGGTCCCGGCTATAAGGTAAGCTGCTGGTACCTAATTACAACGTGTCATCTTAAACATTGAATTTTTCGTCTGACTTATTTATTTTGAGTAGCCATGACAGTTATTTTTCATGTTTTGGACCTTCAGAAGACAAGATGTTCATTTGTTTGTCTGTCTACCGTATATGTTTGAGACTTATCACCATTATCAGGATAATAATAATTATTTAAACCTTTCTTTCCTGCTAACCTTGGATACCAACAGAGTCAATTTCGTTTCGACAACGAATGCAACATCAGCTTACCGGATAACCACAAAAGGGTGAGCGAGGCTCCCGCGCTTGACCTCGATGACCCCCCGCCTTATCCTGGTTCCCTGGTACCTTACAATCCAGAAGACCCGAAATATCCTCATTTTATTGATCCTAAATCACAAACTAGTCTTGATACTCCTGAAATAAAAGATCCTCAAAGTCTTGAACATCCTATACCCGTAAAAGTCAGCCTTGAGCCTGAGGGTGCAGATTCTGAGAAGCCACAGGATGGCAGCGTGGTAGTGAAGGAAGACTGGACGCCGCGAGGACTGCGCATGGCTGACGAAGCGCGCGCAGTGGCCGCCGCGCATGCTGCTATGCTCGTAGATGTTGAAGCATGCAAGCGTGTAAGCATGACGCGGTGCTTGCGTTAGAGTTAAATTTGTGTTCGTGTTGCTTTTGTTTTTTGGAGTGTTTGAGGTGCAGCTGATGTACATCGAAATATTTCGTATAGTTTTTAGACAATGTGTGACGATCTTCACATTCACTTCTCTTATGACTGTCTGTTTCTCCATCTCAATCTGTCCCTGAATTTTACAAGGGCTCAATATCTCCTCTATCTTTCATAACAATACCTGTATTTTCGCTCCTAATTATTTTTTACCCTATTTGTCTCTGTCTTTACCAGTCCTTCTTTACTTTCCTAAACTCTCGTCACTTCACTGTACCCATTAAAATATTTTTTCTGCTTACCATCTTTTCTATCTGTAAAGTCCTGTGTTTTAACCTTTTCCCTGGCTCACCAATACACCAAGATCGAATACCTCGATATCGGTAGCTCCGCCATTCTAGTGTGTCTGTCTTTTGCCCTGTCTGGCATTTCCCCCCACGACTCCCACGTCATGTCATCCGGACGTACGGATGACATTGACAGGTCGGGAGATTGACACCGGCAGTTACCTCACTTACTTGTGCATGTGAGATAGGGTACAGTATCTACTAAGTAGATACAAACACTACAACCCCTTTCTTATTTAAATATTTTGAATCAACAAAACATAAAGCTATGCCCCATATAGGATCGTACTGTGGTGTGAGCGCACACCTCCGGACAAAGCCCTAGATTACAATATAATTATCATTAGCCTTATGCAATTCGGTACTTAACAAGACACAGACCAATAAAGACACACTCACATTGAATACATACATTTTCATTACACGCTTTCACCAATACCACATGTGATTACATTACAAACCATTTAAATTGGACTTTTGCGCACTTGACATAATATGTCTGAAATAGGTGTGAGTTGTCTACTGGCAACTCATTGTCCACTTGCGTCTCTATGTCCGGCTTCTATTGATCTTCTACTTCATAAAGACCAGGAAGTTTATATATCTCCTTAACTCTTGCAATCTCTTCTCCGCCTAAAACATTCTCAACTATAGGTAGGTAGGTAACTATAGGCGTTGGGTTGCAATACAGAGAGAGCTTATTTTTCTTTTCTATCTCTTCCACGTAAACCTTATAAATTATTATATTTTGTTACGTCTGCATCTTCAGCTCTTTATCTCCAGTCTCCATACTCCTTCCCCTTTTTCCTCTGTCACTTATGGCGATCTCTTACTTGAATCGTCTTAAATCGGACATTTTATGTCTAATAGGGCTCTAAGCACAGAAATTCCGAATTTATTTACCTCCGCTACGAAGAATAGTCTAAAAATTATGGTTCACGTCACAGAACAAAGAAAAGAGCTACACTACGCAGGCATTACTTACTAAATCTATCAAGAATTCTATTTTATTATATATATATATATATAGAGAATACTTTGGAGTCAGCCCAAACTTTGTTGTGTAACCGGATCTCCTAAAACTTGCTTAGCCAAATTCCATGGTAGGCTTCTAAAACTGTTCTTAGACGTCTTTTCTGATTTATTATGAGACCCTCACTGTGTTTCCTTATTTTAACAGAGAGTTTTCGTAATAAAACATAGGTTTTCTTTCTTTTCCATCCAGTTTGTTAGTTCGATTACAAAATTAATTTTTTCTTTATTTTTTTTTTTTTAGTTACTTTCATAGATTTGTCCTAGATCCGAGCCTGACCTCCAGAATTCACATCCGCTATAACTTTACTAGGTATTCATTTACATAACTGACTCACAGTAGGTATCACACCAGATAGAGGGCACTGTCGCTCGTTGATACCTATGAACGACATCCATCGACAACAAGATCTCTCAAACGCTTGGAGGTTCTAGATTCCGCAAAGACAGAGTTTGAACTTCAGTGATATTTCGGAATAGGTACCATTAATACATTAATTGTGTTTTGACTTTGCCTTGTAGTTCAATAGCATAGAAGACTCGTCCTTTTCAGTAGGTAACTTCTCTAAATAAAAGTTAAGGTATAGATATAGGTACCTTGCTTGGGAATGGCTTTCTTTCCTCATTCTTGTATAAGTTGGTTCCCCAAGAAGCAAACATTTTTTTTTTTCTATGTACTGTATCTAAATCTTTCATTAATACTTCCACTACTTTGACAACTAGGTTCGGCAGTATTATTCTTTGTTGTTCCCACAAACCAGAATGTCATATATTACACAATTTATATTTTTTTTTCGAATATTAAATTCTGGTAATCTGAATCTTTCACAGCGAAGTTAACTTTTTGTTTCAACATTCTGGAAACATTTAAGCACGCACGATACATACATAAAGCCTTTTGTGCTTGTACCATTCGATGTTATAATTTTACACTAACATCCGGTTGCCGCTCTATTATAAGGAAAGCAGTTTTAATGTTTTTCATGACATAAATACATTATTCGAGAATATTTCACACCACGTTATCCTAGTCCCCAACGAATCTTTGGTAGGTAGCAAATGTTTTATAAATATTGGTGATTATTCCAGAGTTTTGCATCGTTACTTAGTGTTTCTTACGTCTACCTACTCATATTTACACTTCACATCGAAAGTTGGCCAAACTAATTTGATGCAGGATGCAGGCGTACAAACATACAAGAGTATAGGAGTTCAAAAACCTCTTAAGTATTTTCTTGTTTATTTCGTCCCATTTAGTTAACACTGATTCCAAATTAAAATACATCTAGGTAAACTAAACCTACCATTTCCTTATCTCTTTTTTGGATTTTGTCATAATATCACGGGTTTTCTAATACAGGTAACCGTATTAAACAACTTTTAAGCTATTTTTTTTTTTTTATTTAAGTACCTACTAATTTAGTTATGCTTAGTTTTAATTTTCGGTTTAAGTGTTGTCCGTTTTTTAAGCAAGCCCTGTCTGGTCACCATTGAACGTGAACGGGAAGTCTTGTTTCCTCCAACCAATTTTATGGTACGCTTTTGGTCAATCATCAGCAACCAATTTAATGGTAAGCTCCTAAGTCATATTATCAACCAATTTAATGGTACGCCTCAGGTCAATCACCAGCAACCAATTCAATAGTAAGCCTTCCTAGGTCATCAACCATTTAATGGTAAACCTTGACCGTGTTCAACCAATTTAATGGTAAGACTTGACCTCTGTGCAACCAATTTAATGGTAAGCCTTGTCCATCATGCAACCAATTTAATGGTAAGCCTTGTCCTTTGTGCAACCAATTTAATAGTAAGCCTGGACTCCTGTGCAACCAATTTAATGGTAAGCCTGGACCTCTGTGCAACCAATTTAATGGTCAGCCTTGACTTCTGTGCAACCAATTTAATGGTAAGCCTTGACCAACAACCATGTAACCAGTTCAATGGTACCAAGGGAGAGCTTAACTAGTAATAAGTTCAACTTAATTGCAGGTACTTAAATATTGTAAGTATTGTTTTAAAATGGTGTTTGACTTTGCATCCGCTTGTAGGTACCATTAATTATTGTATTGTATTGAAGCTTTTCCATTATTATTGACATTAATTCGGCTTTTAAAATGACACTTTATTATTTAAATTATGTAGGTATTCTATACTACCATTGCCACATCCTCACAGGGCACATGACCGCTCCTTTAACCAACTAAGACCTAAGCTATTTATTTAAACCATGTATGCAATGAATAAATGAATGAATATGAATAATTAACAAACTTAAATTGCATAATAAAACTTTTATAATTTTGTGTACCCTCCCAGTGATCGCCTATTGAAATAACAGTAGGTATCTAGATAGATCAAGATATTTAACTTACCTACTGAATTCATTTGTAACAGTTAACTAGTAGTAGGCCGTCAATAGGTACTAATAGTACCTAAGCCAGGAGTTAGTATATCAATACATACTAAACAGAATATAGGTAAGTAGTCAACCTCATATACTTATACTAATTTAAAGTTTTATGAAATGCAACTAAAATGTTGCGTAAAATAGACGTAGGTACTAGGTACCCATCTACTGTTCCGCATGACCTTTTAGAAAATCGCTTAAAAACTGCTTCTTCTTCTTTTATATAAATATTGTGGATTTTTAATATAAGTAAGTAGGTGTAATATCTTTCTCAGTAGAATTAGATAACATCATGTTATTGTCGTCCTTATAAAATACTATGGGATAGGTTCTTGTTGTTACCTGTCTACACACAAACAAAAGTAGCAGACTTGCTAACCATTTAGTAGGTACTCATCGGATAAGTAAGTAGGTACCTCTCCTATCCACTTGTGTCAGGCAAATCACACGTCTAGGTAGGCTATCACGTCTGGTGAAACTCTTGAATTATAACTTCCAACAAAATCGGTAGGTAGCTACACTGCACGATCAAGGCGGGTGACCAAAATTGAAATTTTATAAAAAGTAGGTATAGATAGACCCGTTCATTATTGGTAAAATATCAATCCCGCTTTTATCTCCTCATAACAAGTCCAAGTGATTATATTATAATAATATCCATTTTTTTTTAAATTATTATTATTACTGCACGTTACGCATTGCCTGAAGGTTAATAAAATTCTACTAACGATTCTTTTAATTGCTGGAACGCAGCTCGACTGCCCCTTCATCCGTTTTAGGTCAATTCGCACTTTACCCTCAAGCCCCGACAGCCGAAACGCAACCGAATCGGAGTCCTTTTATTTTATATGCCTTAGCCAAGCCACAGATCAATCGAATTAGGTATAGTTGAAACAAACAGAAAATCAACCGTTGTAAATAAGTAGTGGAATTGAGCCCGTGAACTCAATTTTTTCCTTAGATTTTTATGCCATCTTGTTGAATTAAGCATAAGTATAAACAGATGTTGGCAATTTTAGTATTTTTATAAATTAGAGAACGATCAATGACATCTACCGTCGCAAAGCGGAATTAAACGTCTAATGCCATTTACCGACGCAAAGCGGAACTAAACGACCAACGCCATCTAATGATGAAAAGCGGAACTAAAGGACTGATGCCCTCCACCGACTCAAAGCGGAACTAGTTGTAGCATCAGATGACTGGCTGACGCTAATGAGCCAACGCGAATGAAGCAAAGAAAAAGGAACGAACGAGGAGTGAAGTGGAGGTTCATTCGGTCGAGGCTTCATGCTTCTTCTTTTGGATGAGAGAAAATACGGCAGCCTAATTTTGTTTTCATTATTGTAATGCAACGCCACCTGTGTAGTGGATGCGGAACTTTTTTGTGCTGTGTAAACATCTGTTTACTATCTAGTGAAGAAATACAATATTGCACATAAGAAAATGTTCTACACAAAATATAAGGAGGGACCCCAATAATAATACACGCTACTTTAACAAACAAACCAGCACTAATAATTATTAGGTAGGTACCTAATCAATGAAGAATTGTACAGCATCAAATTAAACAATTTGTATCTGTAATGGAGATCGCACGCCACCAATGGCCGAAACCATAATTTACACAAAGAAAAGACATACCTGAACTCTTCTTCCTCCTCCTTTTGAAAATTATAGTTTCTACAGACCTTTATCCTCGTCGCCACTGTAAAGTCCTGTGTTTTAACCTTTT
The DNA here is from genome assembly GCA_947859175.1 of Gandaritis pyraliata. Classification (NCBI taxonomy): domain Eukaryota; kingdom Metazoa; phylum Arthropoda; class Insecta; order Lepidoptera; family Geometridae; genus Gandaritis; species Gandaritis pyraliata. The sequence continues at coordinate 8,781,860 of OX401869.1, read as the reverse complement.
CCCTGGCTCACCAATACACCAAGATCGAATACCTCGATATCGGTAGCTCCGCCATTCTAGTGTGTCTGTCTTTTGCCCTGTCTGGCATTTCCCCCCACGACTCCCACGTCATGTCATCCGGACGTACGGATGACATTGACAGGTCGGGAGATTGACACCGGCAGTTACCTCACTTACTTGTGCATGTGAGATAGGGTACAGTATCTACTAAGTAGATACAAACACTACACTATCCAAAACTTCTTTTGATCGAACTACAACAGTATTTTTAGCAGAAGACAAGTATTTTTTTGTACATCACGCCAACCTCAGCACTCCTCACTGCATTGTCTGCAATACTGTACTCCGCTTGTTGTGCTAGGGCCAGTTCCGCTTCGACACGGAGTGTCAGACCCCGCTGCCGACTTCGGAGATCAGAGCCGATCGGTTCGGCGACCTGGTCCATGACCCCACGCAGAACATCCACGACGTAAGGACTTGCACTTTAGGCATGGGGGGGGGGGGTGGGGGGGGGTTGGTTAAACTAATTTGTTTAAACGGTGGTTTTTGATGGTGTTGTGAATTGAAGTTGCAGGCATGGAGGGTTCTTTAGGTATACTAATTTTGGGTAATTTTGGATTATACACTAAGGGGATACAGGTGCTGACATTTGAAGGTGCTGTGATACGATTGGTATTGAAGTTACTATGACGTATGATGGTGGTATTTCTGTTCTAATATTTTTAAAAGGATTATCTACTAATTTTACTAAAGAAATGAATTAATTATTAATTATTGCTAGACGAGATGCTTTTAACGGCAATGGAAGCATGATTTTTTCTGCTGACTGATATTTACTAACCACAGATTAAATAAGGTCCCTTTGATTTGGAGTGATTTATAAAAGTAAAGGACTTTTAAGTAAGGTTCTTGGACGAAACGAAACCACAATAAGATAAAATCGCGCGTAATCCCGTTTTAGATAAAATTAAATTTACTCTGTTTCGCGTGCTACGAATTAAAACGTTATCCCCAAGCGAATTAAATCTCTAGTTGTATTAATTGTGATCATTTAGACACAAAAGACAGCGAAACAAAAGCGGACTTAATTCCTCTGATTTCGAAAGCTAAATCGAAATTGTATCACAGTTTTGTAAGAGTCAGGCGACCGCTTGGGTAACATAACAACCGTTACACAGATGAAATAAGGTTTTCAGATCTAAAAAAAACACCTACTTTATTATGCAAAACTACACATACCGCTTTCGCGACATATCGCTTTTTAGAGAAACTCGACTTTAGTTGTGAGACAAAACAATTCTATCAATTGAATAGTCGGAATTACGACTCCGACTCCGACTCCGACTCCGTAAGCCGATTTACTCAATTTGATTTAAAAAAGTAGTTGTTAAGCAAGCTATAGGTAGTGGCAGTACCTACTATGTAATTTGGTATGCAAACTGTATCAAAAAATACGTGAAGTTATGTTATTATGACCTATCATGCGGTAGTTTTTACATGCATACGTCGATTTATTCCTAGTTCGTATTTATGCTTATCAATGTTCGAATCAGTGTCCAGTTTATATGGTTAAACATCTATGGCTGAGTCTATAGGTACTCTATACTATACCTTGCTGTTCCGCTCTGTAGACTTCAAAGGATTCTGCTTAAATATTTCATCGGAACAGCGCTCGGCGCCCTCCGAGTCGTTAGTAATCAAATATTTATTTGAAATTTTCTAACCATTAGGGACTTTTATCTTTTCAATTTGGAGAACAAGGATTTACGAGACTATTTTTACTAAGAATTTTGAACTTTTTGAATTTTGGCCGCATGTTTTGTTTAACATAAGCCATCTTATTTATGACAGTGAATATTATTGATTTTCGGCGAAATAGAAGCCTGGTCCGCTAGCTAGCTTAAACTGTTCATGGAATGTTCACAACTTAAACATTATAGTTCTGGACGTTGTCCACGTCATTCTGCACAAGTTTGTCCCTTTAAGGGCCGTTATGTGCGAAACTGCCCGAATATGCGGGTGGACCGATGCCTTGGTTTTATGAGGCCCTGGTACAAACGACTATAACGTTGTAGTGGATAGGATCGTTTGCGTTTTATTTATCAAGTGTTTACTTCAGTAAACTATACATGTCTTTGTGTTTGTTTAATAACTCTGAGACTCAGTAAATCTTAATATTTTACATAATGACAATCACTAGCGGATCCAGGGGAGACTAGGGGGCTTCATGGTCCCCCCAAAAGATCCAAGCCTTTCCAAGGATAAAACATGATTTGTTAAGGCAAACCCTAATAACTGGGTCAAGTCAAGGCCCTCCCAAATCAAAATCCTAGATCCACCCACTGCTAATGTCAATTGGTTTACCAATAATGTCTGCAACATCAAAGCCTTAGCTGAATTGTTATAATAAGCCAGACGTACAACATTTAGTTCAGAATTTAATTGGGCTGATCCTAACGAGCTTCGCTCCAGCCTGTGTTCAAAGCATTCAAACATGTTCTGTTCATGTTTCAGAATTATACCGATTTGTACTACAAATTGTAATTACGAACGTATAAAGACTTAAATCTGTCTAAGTATAGACATAGACATTATTCATTTTCCTTTGCTCATTTCATTAATCAAAATGGCGCCCGTGGCCTTAACTTCAGCGATAAAAATATTAAAGAACATTATGACAATCCCAGCCAAAAATTTCAACTGCGACGGTCATTAAAACTTTGGTAATTGTTTTTTTTTTATTATACGCAGAGGGTGAGTCACTGGCGTAATGAGGTGCATTGACCTTTATCTCTTAATTTGACTATACCGTACTTCCGTAGGTGTATGCGCTCCTGGTGCTTTGAATCTAAATCTTTCATGAATATTCACCTAACTTAATGATTATGGAAACCGAATATGATTACCATCTCGAAGTTCATTGAAATGTGTTTGTAAGCTCATTATCATACCTATCCTACTTAAAAAGTACTTTAAAGTACTTAAAATAAATTAAAGTCGCGTAAAGTGTTTATCAATTACTGAAGCGTTATTTGATTGACGACTTGTACGGTGCAGCTATGGGAGCTGGCTGATATCACATATTGATGCATGTTCAACTCTGCGATGTAAGGTCTGAAATTATTTGTTCTGAGTTTGACTGGTTTTTTTGTACACTAGAACTCAATGTGGCACTCAGGCAGCTGACGAGCGACTTGTCCGTGTAATATTTCGCTTGAAAATTTAGAACTAGTAAATTTCAAGTCGTAACACGTAAGTTTTCATATTGTTACAAAACCCAACTTCAGTAAAGGACACATAACTTTGATGCATCTTTTCGGTTCAGTAGTTCTAGCTCGTCGTAAAACCATGGCTGTAACTCCCTGGTAAGTGCTATTTATCCGGTGTCGTAACCAGGACTTCTGCAAGTATAACTGGCGTATTTTTGGTTCAAAGTGAAGTGTGCTAGAAAAGAAAAACAAAACTAAGATATTTAGTTCGATTTGATGTGCATCAGAAAAGGATTAAGTCTAATGGTAGGTCCTTGAGGTACACCGACAATGTTGACCTAAACAAGTAGAAAATCGGAAGTGTATAGGAGGTAATTTGCTATGTAGAAGGTAGATATTATTGGGGTGAGAAACAGTTTGTTTAAACAATGTTTTATAAGAAAAATTAACTAATAATAATAAGTCATGCAATCAAACGCTTACATAATGTCAAAAAAACATACATGAAGTATTTTTGAATCTACTTAACCTAAACTTCTTGGTTTATGGTTTACCTAACCTGCGACTATAAAAGAATTAATATTTGATGCACCACTTGGTAGATCCTCTCAACATAAACAGCTGTCATAAAACGTTGGTTACTTCATTTAATGCCGCCAGAACTTTAGTAGTCACCTCCGTACGTAGTAATAAACGAGTTACTGCTCCTAATGAATTATGTTGCCCTGGTAATTGGGTATAACCGAGTTTGTGGTTGCAGTAAAAATTATGTTTTGGGTCCCTTTTATGTTTTATGGGTTGAAATCCTTCATCTCTTACTCTTTTACTCTAATTCATCAACCTACAATTAAGAATTTACGGCGACAACATCAAATTTTTTATGATTATATTCCATCCCACTGCTGAGCAAAGGTCTCACTCTTTTTCTACTACTTGTCACGGTCCCGCGCCAAATTAGACCAGACATTTTACCAAAGACATTTATAATAATTTAGCACATAATAGTTATTCTATGAAATAGGCTTAGGTTAGACCTTACTCCCATGCATGGTTGACATTTCAAACCTCTTGCTGATCTTTGTTACCTACCTAAGATAAATATCAAGATGGATGATCAAGATCTGGCTGGCGGATAGAATGTGATGAAAATTAAAACAGCAAAAAGGCCAAACGAACTAGAACCTAGTAAATATCTTGTAAACGATTTCGACAAACTTCATTACTTAGTTAATAGATTTTCAGGTCCAGCTCATTAATTTCAGTCACTAAGTAGTATTGGTTGCTAAGTAACTGTCACCTATTCAATGTTATTGCTATTGACTAGCAAATAAACGATTTCATTAGTAGTAACTACTGCTTTATCCTTGTTAGGGCCATAAGTTCGGATTAGAAATGCTTTGTCCTGTGAAACTAAGTTCTTTAAGAAGATTAATTACGAAACCATTTACTGACTAACGGCGATTAGGATTGTGCTTTCAACTTAGGAGGGCGGATCCCCTGAAACAGCCGCCTCAGGTTAACGTTTTCTACATTATTTAGAAGTGTTAAAGAAATGTTTGCTGTGTAATGTGTGAAAAAGCACTTTTTCGATAGGAAAAAACTCTTACCCTTATTTAGCAAATTTTTAAAGTGATGCAAACTACATATTAAGCAGTAAATAAAATAAATTTCCTAATTAGAGTTCCAGCGATGACCTTGAGGTTAAATTATTTCTAACCATCAAAAAACTACGAAATTCTCACATTTGGAACGACGTATTTTGATTTGAACCTTATTTCAATCGTAGGACCGTTTGAAATCGCAGTTCGGAAGGTCCTCGTAAATAGGCACATACTTACAAAATTAGTTTACTCGGTACAATACGACCCTGGTCGCAATTGGGGACTTAAAGAGCCCTTATGAAGGTTCCAGACGGTGACCTTGAAAGACAATAAATCGACCTAGGTCATGTTAATGACATGTTGGCTAGACATAAATAAAATGTTCTGACTATGCAACCTCTTACAATTTTGAACGAAAAAGTTTCCAGACAGGACGACCCATAAGTGTCATGTAGAGTCTGATATTGAAGTCTTCAACACTTGAAATATAGCTGAATTTGAATATCTGTTGTTGGAAACATCGTCTTTACTGCAAAAACAATTTAACAACCTACAAGTATGTCTACCAAAGTTACTATGAAAAGACGATAAGTACTTACCATTTTTTTATTTAAATTTTTATGTACAATTCTGGTGCTGCCCTTTTATTCCATTGCAGACTTTGCGTAGAACAATTACATTATATGCATTCTAGTATATTTAAACGTGACTATTTTGATATTCAAGTGCTCTAATTAAAACATAGTTCTCCCAAACACTTCATCACTAGATTAAATTTCCATGAATTTCGTTTGAAGCTCTTTTCTTTTATAGTCTCCGAATTTCAAATAGAATATTGTACTTATTTAAAAGACCTTAGTAAATCAAAAGTGCTTAGATTCTTAATTTAGAACTAGTAACGTTATCAGTACAGTACTGTATACCTATTTTTATTGTTATCGTTATTTTAGTGATTCTGATTTCCCAAGTTGGAGTCGAGTAGTTTTCCTCCTCAAAGATTAGATACGTACTGTGTCGAAGGACCTGTGATATTACTAACATGCTTCTTGTCGTCTTTGTTATTGACATTAACTATAGAGTAGTTAGTAGCTTCGCTGTGGCTATCATCAATTACGTATCTAGTTCTTCTTATCCTGTGAATTGTTTTTTCTGTCTCTGTGTTAGTCGATTTCGTCATTTTTGTTTTAAAACACTTTCCTACTCCTTCAAGTATTACTGGTTTATTCATAGTTTATGTATGAGTCGTGAGCGGCTATTCAAGTGTAAGAAGTATAGTAATATGATTAGTCTTGCGGTAGACAGAGACAGCGTGAATCGTAAATATCCTAACAAGAGTTGCGATTACTCAAACATCTTTCGAAGTGAACAGAGTACCAGGCTTGTATAACTGGCGGGAGGTGCCGCGGGCAACTTTTAAAGGAGCGAAGTTCTGACACCCTGCTTGAGGACACTGGAATCAGGAGTACAAACTTCGTAATGTTGTTCAGTGCCAGTCTAAACTTTACTACAGAAAACACAAAAGATTGCGGAGAGAAACATTTTTGCATTTGCATATTGGCTACGTAAATAATAATAATAAATATTCATGGACATGGACATATTGAAATGCAAAAATGTAAAATCTAAATGCAAAAATGTTGGTCATCAACATGGTCGTTACATAAACAAGTAATTAAATTAAAAATTTAAAAAACCCCCGACACTTGGACCGATTTTCATCAAACATAGCTAAGAACACTCCCGACTAATTGACCTTTCAAACATAAAAACAAAATCAAAATCGGTTCATCCATACACACACACATACATATACACACCACACGTCAAACTTATAACACTCCGTCGTTTTTGCGTCGGGGGTTTAAAAGCAACATGTCAGAATAATTTAGAATTTATCTACACTATAATATCAAAAACTAAACTCACCTAGATTAGTAAAGATAGTTTAAACATTGCTTTGTTAATTCTATAACGCAATTTGTTATTCAAACAAAGTCAACAGAATCATCTAGTTTACAACAAAATAAGAAAATATTTTACTTCAAACAAGAATGCATGCGTTTGCAGAATTTAAAGAAAGATAAATAAGTTCATAAACACGACATTGTTTTTAACTTCTTTTATTAAATTTGTACTTGCTAAGTTTTGTCACGGCTTCATGGTATTTATTTTTCAGCAATTTTAATAAAGTTCTGCTAACTTTTAATAAGAAGGGGAATGTGATGCGTTGTCGGACAAAAGTATTTTGTTTTTCTCAAAAATGCTAAGAATTTGGATAATGTTCATCTTACGTATTCTGTTGTTTTCTGTTTCTATGTATTTTCATACTTTGTTATTAAGTTGTGTCGCAGACATATTTCACTTTGGACATACTATAAAAGTTACGCTTTGCTCCGCTGACTAAGAGCTACTAAAGCTGCATCCACGATAGTATAGTACAGTCGGCAACACATCAACACTGTTTGAGCTTTTAACTATTATAATTTGAATGATGCGAATCAGAGATCGCAGTAGGTGTAGGCGCGTGGCGCGCAAGCAACGAGTCTCACCTATAAACATATCGTCCCTCTCGCATGATTCGCAACATTCAAATTATAATAGTTCACAGTTCGAACCGTTGCTAGGTTGATGTGTAGCCGACTGTACCATGTACCTATAGGTAAGGTAGGTAATAAGTAAGTAGGTACGAAATACTTATGCCCAGTTATTGGATTTGTTGACTAGGCATAAAAAAATATTCAATAAAATCACAAGAATCATTTAGAATCGTCTTATATAATTAGGTGATTCTCAAGTTTGAAAGCCTAGTGTGGTTCCTAGCGTTTTTTGTATGATAGTTTTTTACTTTTTAGTCGATGTACTTATTCTTTTTTTTATGATTCATTTATTTGAATGCGAGCTACTGGTATCGTTTGCACGGCGCCTAAGTTTTAGCTATTATATCACAAGTACATCCTCTCCAGTGGCAACTTTGTGCTGACTTAAGTTCCATTTTATCGTAGTTTAGTTCAGAAACTGTGTTTGCTAGCAGGAGTTATTACATCTTTCATACAGACATTTATTAAAAACAGTGTAACGTTATATTTAGAATCAGATGGCCGTCTAGTGCGCATGCAGCCTAAAGCTACTTCGTTCAATCGAACCACCAAGTAGTCGGTAAATAGCACTATACGGCTAATCTAACTAGCAAGCCACTTTAACAGACCTTGGCTGCATCCGGACCGGACCTGTGGTTTTATGGTAAGGACTTTGAGGGAATTCTTTGAGAACGGTCTCTGATGGTTTGAGATTCGAACAAGGGTGACCACGAGACTTACAAGTATTATCCTCACAAACGACTCGTGTCAATTATAAAATATTTAAGGAAATGTTTCATTATCATCATATCAGGCTGTAGAAGTCAGCTGAGGGTCGTCGGCCCCCTCCCATTAGCAGATAGAAAAAAGTCGTCAACGCCATTTACCGGATTCCCGCGATTATAAAATTATACCGTTTTAATAATCAGTTCTCATGACTCTGATTTTCGTCAAATCCGCCCGTTTCTACTAGAAGGTTCAATTATATTCCGGTTTGAAAAATTACAATTTTTTCATTTTATAATTTCTCTCGTTTTCTTCCGTCTATCAGTTACTCGCACCAACCTAATTTTATAACCACTTTCTGACTCACATATTCCTCCTTCTTTAAGTGGTTCTCAAGCAGCGAACTATCTTTGCCTTGAACAAATCAATCAATCAATTAATCAGTAGTACCATCAAATGCAGTGCGGTACCCGTTACTTTAGCTTTGATAAACTTGGGAAAATGCTCTCGTGACTTGTCCTGCTACTTTATGGAAAGTTTATTTTCAGTACAAAGCAGTAGGTATTCTAGCGAACACGAGGTTGAGCTATGTAATTCAGACAATCGTATTGGCAAGGGTCACATACGTGCATTTGGTCTGACGTTCCGCAAGGAGAGCTTTTAGTAGTCCCACTTACCCGACACTAGCATGCCAGTGTTAGGGGTGACACTTACATACGTGCTCTTTGAATAGAGCTAGCTAGAGTAGCTTTACATATTAGCAGAATAAACGAAGACTTCTTTTAAAAACATTATAAAATATCTGATTATTTAGAAAACAAACAAGCTTGGGAGGAATCGTGCAATAGAAATGTAAAAATAATCATACAAAACTTTTATGACGATTCAAAGTGATCAGTGAGATATTAATTAATAAAAGCATTCTTAACTATGTTTTAAATATAAGCGTAATAAATACATAACATTTTAAAGTACTTACTTAGACTTAAAACTACTTCGTTAGTACTAAACAGTTTTTTTAAAAGTGCTTTTTTTCTGTATGATCTGAATACAATTTATTAAGCGTGGTGGCAATTCGTTTGTATTTAACATTATTTATTTCAAAATATTTATCGTGTATAAAAAAACAATAACATTCAAAAACTAATCCTACTAGTTTCCGATTAAATGAACATCGGATAGGGACACCTCTTTCTGTGTTTGGAACAGCCCTAAGTAAGCTACAACGCCTACAACTGACACACGAGACTAACAATGTTATGCCTCTGTCACACGTTGTCTTTGTAACGCTTGTTTGTTTATTAGTGTTGTGTTACATGTCTGCATTATATTATTTCTTACTTCTTTTTGCATGAGCCATTTTATTGGTCCATGTTGATAGTACGTTTACATATTCTCACCTCTTAGGGCGTCTTGCACCAGAATCACTAAACGTGTTTAACAGCTAAATCGATTTAAATCTGACGTATTTGTATGACTTGACAACTCGCTAAATACTATTTAAGAGTTAAACGCGTTTAGCGATTCTGGTGCAAGCCGCCCTTAGTAATTACCTATGTCAATCACATTTTTTTCGTATACAATGAAAAATACATTCATATGGTGAATCTGATTCTGAATAATGTGGGATTGTTGTTGAAAATATCTGTGTGTTTTTCTACACTAGTGCCTGTTTCACCATATTACGATTACGCTATCTTATCCATTAGATATAAAAGTCTGCCATTACTTTCAACTAGAACAAAAACATTTTTTTTTCAATAGCGTTACTCTAGAAGTCTAGAGTGAAACAGACCCTAATGTACTCATACATAGAGCAGTTCTTTTGTATTTTTCAATGTTCATATTGCATGTTTGTACGTTTGTGCACGTTTTAAACTTAGTTTTAGAGTTAGTATTTAATTAATTTATTTTAAGAACAAAGTAACAACTACATTTTTCTACAGTTGCCAATAAGTACTCTCGATTTTGGCCCGTGACTTTGCAGATTTTATAACTAAAATCACTGACTTCTATCAATTCTTTTAAGAATTATAGCATCGTATTCAGATTTATCTTACAGCCTTACAGGCCTTAGTTTTACGTATACTTAAAGTTCACGTTAACTATATTTTAGTCTGTAGAATCATCAGTTATGTAAACTCCCGCTAGGAGCGCTGCTCAAATGTATATAAAAAATAGTTTACGTGAACTTTTAGTATACGTAAAACGTACACACTGGGCACGCGGATACGCTTCGGTTACGATACGTTTACGATTGTCACATTTATTATTGCCAAGGCCTCAGCAGTCTTGTCGTTGTTGTGTTCACTCGCCAAGAGAATAGTCTACATCTTTTAACCCGTTAAGATGAGCTAAATGCTCCCTTTATGCATTAACTAGCTTTTCCGCTCGCGACTTTGTCCGCGTCTCGTTTAATCCTGTTGTTTTTCTGCGATAAAAAGCAGCCTATGTGTAACCAGGCTACGAACTATATATATTCCAATTTTCATCCAAATCGGACCAGTAGTTTTTGTGTGAAAGTGTAACAAAGACCCATACATCCATACATGCAAACTTTCGCGTTTATAATATTAGTAGGATATGATTCTCAACCAGTATACTTCATGACCCAGGTGCTATACGACGGGAAGCTGTCCTCAGCTATAGTGTTCATGTACAACCCAGTGGCGACGGACGGTCAGCTCTGCCTCCAGTCAGCTCCTAAAGGGAACGTGTCTTACTTCGTGCACACGCCTCATGCGCTGATGCTGCAGGTAAAATTTATAAGTACAGTTCATTGGAAAATTTCTAGTCACTATAAACACCACTTAAACGTCATAGAAAAGCAAAGGACGCAATTTCGTGCACGTGGCTGGCATATTTTTTTTTCAGTTATTTCAATTTATAACCCAAACTACTGAACTGACTTTGATGAAAATGAAATGGGACCAACCTGGAAGTATATCCTTTCGGATAAAAAAAGAATTTTTGAAATTTTGAATGACAGAGTTCTGAGATAACAAACATACAACCGAATTGAGAACCTCCTCAATTTTTGAAGTCGGTTAAAAATGCAATTTTTTTATACAACTAAATGATGGAACAAGCCGATGACCAACCTGATGTTAAGCGGTTACCTCTGCCTATAACCATGCTTTGCTTCACTGAGCATTGTGATGCATTGCACTGCACCCATCGCTCTAGACATAAAGGTGCTATGTCTCATGTGCCTGTAATAGCACCGGCACCCATACTCTTCAAACGGGAACACAGCAATGCGAGCATCACTGTGCGGCGCACGAAATAATCACGGTGGTAGTAGGTACTTACTAAGCAAAACTGGTACTATAGGATATTGACTAACCCGACATTTCCACAGGAAGTAAAAGCCGTAGTGACACACTCCATCCACAGCGCGTTGAACTCCATCGGAGGGGTGCAGGTTCTGTTCCCGTTGTTTGCACAACTCGACCTGCCGCACGACAACCCGGCGGCGGACCCTAAGCGAGATCCACTATTATGGTGAGCATGGTGACGCCCTCTAGTTCTAAACAAAAAAAAGCTTGTAATATGGGAACTAGATGCTGATAGTATACTTATATACTTTTTTTTTGTAAATACATATTAATACCCAGACATAGAACCAACATCTATGTTTGCCACGCACAAATGTTTTCCCTTGGTGGGGATCGAACTCACGACCAACAGCACGGAAGGCAGAGCTATTACCGACTGAGCTGTGACGCCTGACTCTTAGCTGAATTCCAATAAGACGTAGTGATTGGCCTCCTATAGCGCACATGAACTTTACCAAGGATATGGACCCTGAGCTATCATGCAAATCCCTCAAACTTCATTATTACCCACTCAACTGTACAGGGCGTCTCAGAATAAGTCTCTTTCAATGAGGAATTTAGGTCTACATCATGACATTTTTTCATAGACTTTTCGTGTTTCAATGTTGACAATTAGGTAGTTTTTTGTATTGGATAAAGTAACGTAACCTGAAGATAACTCACCTGATTTTAAGTGGCTACCTACTCTGATGCGAACATCACTCCTTGGCGGCACAAACAAACTCACAGTTATTTTTTTGGATATACGATTGATTTATTAAACATAGGTTTATTCGCATACTAGGTGTAATAGGTTAGTGCCCAAAATGAATTTGCCAGAATGAAATTCCAAACTAACCGATTAGATATCTACTTGATAATATATTGTGCTTTTATCTAAATAAAAATGGTCCAGAACATTACCTTTCTAGGTAAAAACATAGTTTTTGAAACTGTAGAAACCATATGCTGTTCTGTGACTTTGGCTTTAATAAATCTACGTACCGTAGATTTCTAGAGTAATTTTGAAGGTCTTCTGGTACACCTTATACTGCCGGGTCCAAGTAGTGCGAGTGCATTTCTTAGTTATTAGTTATTAGTTGTCTTAGTTATTAGTCCTATCTACTTTCATTTTTATTGTAAATTTTGTGTGTGTTTGTGTGTGTTCAGTATAACAAATAAATAAGTCTATCTATCTATCTATCATTTAGCCGGCTAAGCGTACTGGAATATTAATGAGTGACTATGAGTGGTTTCAGAACCTATTCTCCTAGGCTATTAAACTAATAGCTGAAAGCTGTAGTTTTTATTAAGTAGAAGCTTCATAGTATCGACTTGATACGTCTCAGAGTTTACGTCCTTATGTTTTGGACGCAGTGCAATGCCTCATAGGGCACGTCCTGGACTTGCTTTGTAAATTTTAGTCTTCTATTTATGTTTACGGGAATATTAATTTTACACTAGTCCGTATATTATATATATATGTATACCTACTCAATTTTAAGTAAATTCAATTAAAAGAGATTTGGTTTATGTTTCTGACATTCTGAACATCCTATAATCCCAACCCCAGGTTAAATTGTTTTGAAACTTTAAAATTGTTCGGGTAGAATAACTGTTAGTTTTGTAGCCTTGCAGAAACTTTTAAAAGTGTGAACTAGATTGTTCCATTTTCAAAATAAAATTAGTTTTTAAATTGGACAAAGCTCGCGCTCTGAAATGCTAAATGCAACATTGATTCTATCAGTGATTCAATTTTGTTCGAGTAGGGACTATCTATTCATGGAACTGGTATACCAACCAAATTCTGAAAACTCATAATGCCCTGGTATCTGTGCCATTGAAGCACGTGATTTATGTCTATTTTGGGCAGTTTTAAACCTTTCTATGAGATTTTAATGAGGGTTACTATTCATTTAAACACCCTTAAAATGTAGGCATTATAATGAGAATTAAAAACTTATTTTAGGTAGAATGTGCTTTTGTTAACTGTAACTTTTTCTCATTAGAACATACAACCCTTTTTCAACTCAACTAAACATACATTTTTAGGATTTTGTGGTTTCTTGCTACGCACCATCTCTTTTTCTCTTATGCTGATATGAAAGAGGCAGATTATGTCGGAAGCTTTTTACGTTTCGATGCCATTAGCTAGGTACTACATAGATTTACAAAACTTTTACAAAATATAGACAAATTTTTATTTGCAACCAAAAGACATCATTGCAGTTTTTTTGGACATCAAAAAGGTATAAATAAAACTTAAAAAATACTTAATAATACTTTAAAAAACGGAAAAAATAAAATAATTTTAAAAAACAAAGACAAAGTTATTGTAGTCTTTCAATGGATCTTTGTCCCTCTGAATACCTCCATTTTTGGTCGAATTAGAGGTTAGCTATTTCTCCGCATAACAGGTTGTTGCACCTAACTTCAGAGGGTTAAAGATCCGTTGTGGGTACTGTATTTACCTACATCTTGCTACTAGGTATCCAATATAAAAAAAACCGGAAAATATAAAAATGATTTAGAATAGACTCAAATTAAATATCACAAGTTCGTATTGCTTCGCTGACGCGTGCTACGAGTATAAAACACGCATCATAGCGTCTAACATAAGATGTGCCAAAGCTCAGGGCTAGCGATCAAAGTACGAAAAAATAATTTCTAGGAAATATTAATTTTAGCGTCATCGACGCGTACTAAGTACGCATGACATACCTAATATGATTCGAAAGACTCGAATTGAAAACGTGCAAAAAATGCGAGATGTTTAAATAAAGTTGTATACGTGATGAATATTAGAAGGATTACTTCCTACGTGAACGGTCGTCCTGGTACATGTTGGCTTCAACCCCAGGGTCCCAACTCATAGTTATTCTTTTCTACGTTCTAAAGCTCCTATACCTACCTACTAATAAAATACCTCAGTCTGAATAGAAAATCTGAAAAAAAAAATTACATAAAGTCAAAGTCAAAATTTCTTTATTCAATAAAATCACAAGGATCATTTAGAATCGTCTTATATAACTAGGTGATTCTAGGTGCCAGTTCCACGCGACTATAACGTGGTGACTTCTTCTTCTTGCGTGTCAATGGTGACATGACAACCAACACTAGGGGCGGCTTGCACCAGAATCACTAAACGTATTTAACAGCTAAATCGATTTAAATCTGACGTATTTGTATGACTTGACAACTCGCTAAATACTATTTAAGAGTTAAACGCGTTTAGCGATTCTGGTGCAAGCCGCCCTAGATGAATCGAGTAGAACTTCGCCACCTCTACCCCCGACGACTGTCAGATTTGTTCGTGCTCACCCCTCAGTTTTAGTATACTATCTCGCTCAGCTGTCATTTGTCCTTTTAACTAAGAGGTCAGTGAGGTTCGTCACTATAAGCATGAGTGATAGATCCCGACAGTTCAAAGAGGTGACCCGCGTCGCTCGCCGCAAACCCTTGACCACAGAATGGCAAGCCGCAGAAGGACAACCTGGGCTGTCATCTTTGTAATCAAACTTTTACACAGTGACTACATAAATCCTAACTATGCTAATCGTAAAGTGCTGGACGTAATGCAATGTCACAAAGTACTCTGTGTGGTAACGAAATATATAACAAAGGCAGATGGTCTGCTTTTTTGTGAGTTTTGTCTCACACAAAAATAACTAGTAGAAAGGTAACTTTGCCACTCCCACGGTGTATAAATGCCTCATCATCTTCCTGTCCTTATCCCACGCTACGTGTGGGCTCAGCACAACATATTTTCTTTCACTCACTCCTATCATTCCTCAACTGAATCTACTCTTCTCACAGTCATATCATCTTTGACACAATCAAACCACTTCTTCGGCCTTCCTCTACTTGCGTACCCAATCATATTGAATAACTACTATGGTGAGATGGTATGGTATAAGTGTCTATGGGATATGATTTTAGAGTTAGCAGACTTGCCCTGCCCAGCACTTGCACCTTTCTTCCAAACAGCTTTTTTTGAAATAATTTCTTCTGATTTAGTTGTTCTGTGTACCATTCACATTAAAATGTATCTCGCATCAAAGTGACGTTATGCAAACAGGCTTATTTCACGTGTCAGTTAATGAGGGTAGATTTGTAAGGCAAATATTTGCTAGGCGCGTTGGGATGACAAGCTTCGACCCTATGTGCGCACGCTCTCTCACTTTCTGCGGTAAACTCGTGGCGTGATGACTGAGTACTCCACTTTTATGACTCAGTACTAAACGCAAGGAGATTTGGATGGATGACCGCGTAAAGACGCGGGTCTGTAATAAACGCGCGCGTTGAACGCTTGTCATCTGAACTTCTGATCTGAACCCTAAAAAGCGCATACATAGCCTACTTTACGGGTATTTATGTGTTAATAAATTCAAGTAGCATTTCAGTATTCAAGCGTTTGTCTCGTGCGCTCTAAACGAGCGTAACTCAATAGATTTTTTTATGTTTTTCAATGAAAATCTGTATAAAAATCGATGAGATTCAGACTTGACAGTGGTTTTAGTTAAAGATCTTGCCTGTTTTGTTCGTTATAAACACACAAAAGGAGAGCCTCAAAGGTTTGCTGGAAGCTCGTCTTTGTACCATTAGAGTACATGTCATATATTTCTGTCGTTTGTTTATGTCCTGTTTTGTGTACAATAATGAATTAACGGAGAGAGCATGCGAGTAAATAAGGTCTCCCCAAAGGGTGATTAGCCGTCAGAGTTGAGACGTTATAGTGCAAATGTATTTATGGAGTGCGGATTTGGATTCCATTTCTGCTTTGCATGCTGATTGAGTTCAAACTCCTCTTTAATGTACAAAGTTAGGTTAAACTGAGCGCTCTTGGTAATTTGATCTTATCACCCTATTCTTGGATTTTGTTACTATACGTTTATGGCATACAAATAATTTTCTATTTTTTTCATTGAGAAACGAGAGAGAACCGAGAAATAAGACGAATCGTTATATTAAGCAGGGTGTAAGTACCTACTGTCTGACGTCACGTACTCGTGTCAAAGTATGTTTTATTGGCGCTGCTAATCCCGTTCGTTCATTCTACCCTGTTGGTTCTGTTAATTATGCGGGATAAAAAGTAGCATAAGTTAACCCAGGTTACGAACTATATTATATTTTAAGTTTCATCCATGTTTGCTCAGTAGTTTCGACGAGATTGAAACACAAACATCTAAACTTTCAAATTTATAATACTAGTGGGACTGAGTACCCTGTTAGCAATAAACTACACCTGTTTCATTTCTTTCGATCGCATTTGACTGCTTGTCAATAAAAGAAAAACACCGTGTATCTGTTACAATCCAGCCCTCATCAGGTTTAATAGTAAAAGGTCTACTGAACCACGCTCTATACCCCTTTTTTGTATTCTCCTTCCAGCTCCAAACTCCTCGGCTTCGTGTGTTCCCTGGTGGAGTCTTGCAGCACGGTCCAGCAGCACATGCTGCAATGCCGCGGCTTCCTCGTCATCTCTCACATGCTGCAGAGGTGCAGTCGCGACCACCTTACGGCAGACACCCTCGCATCCTTCCTCCATCTGACGAAGCATCTGGTGACTTGCTGCTCACCTAATTCGGATCTGCTGTTAAAACAGGTATTTCCATCATTACTTATAATACCACCACCCTTTTCTTCCCACTCAGAGTCTCCAGTGGTAGCAATAGCAACCCCGCCTTCCGTTCCTAAGGTCGTGGGTTCAAATCCAGTCGCGCATCAATAGATTTTTCTATTGGAAAAATTTATGTACGCAGTGCTCTCAAACGGTGAAGGGAAACATCGTGAGGAAACCCGCGGCTTAGTCAGCTCCGCACGTATTGAGCTTGTCTTTCCTGTGGATTGTGGGGACTAGGCTGAGAGGATGGTATAGGTGCTACAAGCCTACTCCATCTAATTCATGTCTCAGGCACTACAGCATCCCGTTCATCGGGGCATGAGTAAAAAGTGGTCCCTGACGCTGTATAAATCATCTAGATTAAATGAAGAGGCCTATTTATTACCCTTTTCTTCTTACTAAAACAAACCTACTTTTGTAATGTTTTTGTTGATAAAAATAAGCTCATTAAAGTTTTTACACCCAAAAAAGCATTAACGCCCCAACAAAAATTAAAACATAATCATGAAAAATTTCATACTTAGCCCAGAAATTAATTAAGGCCGTAAGCACCTCCACCATTAACAACAGAGGGGTAGGGGGAGGAAGGTAGCTTCATAAATAATTTTATAACTAAACTTGGCTAATTTTGCAACTTGTTTTACACTCCTGTGGGACTATTTACTTGATTTATGTACTTGGTAGAAGTAAAAGGTGCCTTTTGGTTTTATGGATGTTAAAATATGTTTTGAAAAACGAGGTTTGTTCATTCGAGATACGAGTACCTACAATAAGTACGCTTCTAAATTATTACTTCTTATTTCTGTTAGCTTTTACATCCGAGTAGGTACCTACTCAATACATTCAGATACTTAAGAGGGACAAAGACCTGTTGTGACTACTATACCTTCATTTGTTTTTTATAAAGTTTACTTATCAACAAAGATTTATACACCAGTATGAATCGGTATTAGCTACAAGTCTGATCACAAATCACGGTAGACACCCTGTCGTATCTTTTAGTACAGAATATCCTCGAGGGTGTTTTATAGGGGTAGTCAGAGTTAATATTCTTTACGTAAGTGACGGATCGTAATCCAATCGCTGTAAATACTGCCAGATTTTAAATAAATCCGTTCGAGTATTAATTGGGCGAGCAAAAGGATTACAGTTGAATACAGGTAAGGTACAGTCACTGATAAAATGTAAAACGAGGTTTTAAAGGGATTAAAAAGTATTTATTTTTAGATTTATTTAAAAAAAAGTCCTTTTATGCATTGTTAAACGTTAGTACGTTAGGTCTGTGGTTAGAAAATGGTCTGATGAAATAAATCTTTGATCATTACTTAGCCACCTCTCAAGTGAATCACTCTGTCTCAAGTTGCTATACGACTTTTAACTTTTATTCTTTGTTTTAGTTTTGACACTTACTTAGTAGCTTCTCAAAGTTCAGACAAATTCAGACAATTATCACCCATAAGGGTCAGAATTTCCCTGATTATTTGCTTATACGTCTCTCAACTTTTAAAATACATTTGAGAGGCGATTCTAGGTAAGACTGAAAGTCGTGGGCTCGTACTATCAGCATGTATTTATATTGAATATACATGCCCCCTCATGGGACTCTATAATACGGGAAATAGCATTTATTTAATAAAATCCTAGATCATTTTAAAATTTATTATATTTTGGTCCCTGTTTATTTATTTGGCCATATTTTTGACACTGTATAATAAGGCATGTCCATGAATTTGTAAATATATTTATAAATATTCGTGATTTGGCACTAATCCGATGTGTCAGGTCATTATAATTCACGGTATAAATTACTTACTGAGAGTATTTGCACTAATTTGTGTTTTGAATTGTTTATTTAGCGGTGCAAATATTTTATTAATGGAAAATGGAAAACTATGATGGAATAGAAGGTTGCAAATAAGTACCTACATACATTTTGAATATTATTTTATTAAAAACAATTTAAACCATTTTATTCATTTTGTGTAAGTTACGTTATAATTAGTAATGCACATGATGAACTTTTTTTCAGGAACATGTTAGATTAATGTGTTTTTTGTTTTTAATTCGATTGAATGAAACATGTTATCAAACTTATTTGTCGCGAGTTAAATCGACTCTTAGAAATTTTTTAGGTATAATATACCTAAAAAATTTCTAAGAGTACATATTATACAAAAAAGTACATATTATGTACTTTTTTGTATCAAAAACATGTTTTGTACAAGTTCCATCGAATTAAAAATGTATACCTATATTACCTATATGTTATTTAATAAGTGATTAAGCACGTTTGTGTTATTTAAATATTAAACATGGTTGGTATCGCATGCTTCTCTTGCTTGTCACCCCCACCCCCACTCCACGTGTGTATAAACCATTATTATTACTATTTATTGCACATATTAATTCGGATACATCGGAAATAAAAAACTTGAACAAAGAAAAATGTATTGTAAAGTTACATACATAATGTATTTACAAAACAATCACATAATTATTTGTGCGGCACGCACACGCCGCCGGGCCTGGACGACCACAAATATTCAAAATGCCTGGTTTTTTTTATATTTTTTCACACAACACAGGTTTAGAGATGTGGATCACAAAACGAGCACACACATTGCACTGTTCATTATTTTTAAGAAATTTCACTTGTGATCATATCTGTACAAATAAAACAGCTAATTTGTGAGTTATCTATAGCACCTATAGTGTCTTTGATAATCTATGACACTATCGATATATGCATCAAACACGAAAACCAACATAACTCATAAAAAAACTAATTATAAAAATCACGTGCACTAATTAGCCAAAATCTTATTTTACGTCTTTGTATTTCGGCATTTAATTTTGTATTTTTACCCTTCTACTTACCATCTGTATTAATTCTGTCCAGTCAATGTTGTCTACTAAAACTATTTCATTCAAAACAGTGCAACTATCAATATTTTGCGTCTAAATTATTTTGTTTAATCTTTTTTTCATACACAACTCTTCAACATCAAACTGATTTATCTTAACATCTTTAAATGCTATCAAATGTTTCTCTGACTCTTATTAAAAATCGACTTATATATCCATCAAAAGCAAGAGAATCATACGCTATCAATCCAGAACAGCTAAGATGTCTCCTAATGCAGTCTTTCTGTCAATCTTTTTTAACATGGCAGCTGCTGGATCACATCCTGTTCAACCCAGCGTTGTGGATCCACACTCCAGCTGCAGTCCAAGCCAGGCTGTACTGCTACCTGGCGACTGACTTCTTAGCTGACGCGCATATATACGGTAGCGTGCGTCGAGTCAGCACGGTGCTACAAACAGTCCACACGCTCAAGTTCTACTACTGGGTCGTCAATCCTAGAGCCAAGAGTGGGATCACGCCTAAGGGATTAGGTGAGTATTGCGTAGACGTGGTCAAAGTGTAAGTCTAGTTTATCTGTTATGAATGACCAGACAATATAAGGAACGGTTGCCTAAACTCTTTGTGTGAGATGGCCCATTGGTCTCATTCAATTCAAAAATGCCATTATCAAATCTACAGATCAATTCAACATGGATTATGATAACTCTCTTGTGAGTTTCCCCGTTTTTAACAGGGTCTATTTTGTATTTCACTCCCATATCCCTTACTTTTTCATAATTTCGTATACCTAATATTATACCCAGTCAGTAAGATTTGGCTAGATTTGTCGCCAGTCTAACTCTTCCCAGAAGAACATTGACATGTTCTCTCCCGATGAGATTTTTCAATTATTTGTCCAGTCTACAAGCCCTGCTTCTCGTAACTTCCAGAGGGTCCTCGACCAGCACACAAGGATATCCTCACCATCCGCGCGTACATACTCTTGTTCCTAAAGCAGCTGATCATGATCGGCAACGGCGTGAAGGAAGACGAGCTGCAGTCAATCCTCAACTATCTTACTACTATGCACGAAGTAAGTGGTTGTAACTAGTAAATATAACTATCTCGATTATTCTAGCTCTAGAACATTGTTCTTTTAAGCTTTGAATAGGCAAAAATGGCGCAGACGTCTGCTTGATCTATCATCGTTTTCCACTTCGTTGTCTTTACGTAAACTTTTCTGTCTCTGATTTTCAGGATGAGAACCTCCATGACGTCCTTCAAATGCTGATCTCCCTGATGTCAGAACACCCCAGCTCGATGGTACCGGCCTTTGACGCTAAGGGTGGAGTCAGGACCATCTTCAAACTCCTGGCTTCCGAGAGCCAGCTCATCCGTCTTCAAGCTCTGAAGCTGCTGGGGTTTTTCTTGAGCAGGAGCACGCATAAGTAAGATAACTGTGATTAGTGAAAATATTTATCGAATGTCGCTAATTACATCTTTTTTTTTAATACATTATAGACAAACGTTTGACCGCAATCTCACCTGATGGTGAGATGGTGTGATGGTCTTATTTACTTTCTTAAACTACCAGAAGACTAGGAAACAGTAAGAGATTCATTTCTTTTCCTGACTCGGTAAGCGGGATGCTATAAAAATCTTTGTGTATAATCTGGTTGAGCTGATGTTTCTAGATGATTCAACACAACACCTCTCTTCCAGAAGGAAGTATGACGTGATGTCACCTCACAATCTCTACACACTGCTCGCCACACGCTTGGGTGCCTGCGGAGAAGGCCTAGCGCTACCTGTCTACAACGCCCTCTATGAGCTACTAACGGAACATGTTGGACAACAGATCCTGTACACAGGACATCCGGAACCACAGCCACACTTTAGACTTGAGAATCCTAGTAAGTGTTAGATTCAAATTATGTAATTTTGCGATTAGGCCAAAGCACGTTGTTCTGCGATTTCCCTACCCCTAACAACCCTAAATTCCAAATTCAAATGATCGTTTAACGCAGTCGTAGATGAATATTCTTAACCAACCAATGAACTTTATACCAGTCTTACTTATCCAAAAACATGTCGTTGGTGGTGAAAGCTTATTGAATCATCAAAAGGGTTCCACAAGGTTCGATATTAGGTCCCTTCTTATTTCTAGTTTATGGCAAAGACCTTTGTTTTGTAAAATATGTAATACTGTGTGACATTGTATGATTTGCTGACGTCACAGGAACAGTCAGTCAGCGTCGATTAGTATTTGGCGGCTTTTCTCCACCTGCCGCTACCAGTAAAACTAAAAATGTCGTATTTATAGTGATCCTGAAAGTGGTTGCCACCCTCATCCGTCAATCGAAGCAGACGGAACAGCTCCTGGAGGTTAAGAAGCTGTTCCTCTCGGACATGACTTTGCTGTGCAGCAACAACCGGGAGAACAGACGAACTGTGCTGCAAATGTCGGTCTGGCAGGTTAGTGAGGATGTCAGGTTAAGGAAGAAATGTCAGTTTAGATTGCGCAATAGTGCGCGTCCTCAGTCGACATGTAACAATGTAAAAGTAGGAGCTATTCCACGAATAGAACAAAAGTCAAGATATTGACTGAATAGGCAATAAGCAGATCATAAATAGCATAGATAGCTCACGGTACCGGCAACCGCTAGTAATAAACTTTTTCAAATGGGAACCACACGCCAAAATACGGATCGCAGAATTGCCCCTGATATACTGACGCCGTTGTTAAGATCGTGGGAAGCTAGTAGATACAGAAGATCCGAAATGTTTGTTTCTGATAATCTATGGGGGTGGCTTATGTCCAGGACATGCTACGGCTATAAATTAAAAAGCCAGACTTTATTCAACAATTATATGTGTGTTTTGTCTTCCAGGAGTGGCTGATAGCCATGGCATACATCCATCCGAAGAACGCAGAAGAGCAGAAGATCTCCGATATGGTGTACTCCTTATTTCGAATGCTGCTCCATCACGCCGTGAAGCATGAATACGGGGGATGGCGAGTCTGGGTCGATACATTGGCTATTGTGCATTCTAAAGTAAGGAAGGGTTTGTGCATTCTAAGGTAAAACCAAAGAAAATAGCATTCAATGATTCCTAGCAAAGTAATCAAGTACCAAGGTCATCGATATAGCTCTCAGAATGAGCGTATTGATTTTATTTGATTCGCCATAATCCAAAGTCGTTGTTTTGTTTGCGATTTTACCCAAATCGTTCTAAATCAATCTTTTTGGAAATCTGTGGGAGAGATATAGATCCAGCAATGACCTAATATTGGTGATGTGATGAATAACCACGTCGGATGATGTAGTCTTGTCTGTTACAAAACTGTAAACTTCGAGGAATAACTAAACGCTTTTTCTTTGTTCCAGGTATCATACGAAGAGTTCAAGCTCCAATTCGCTCAAATGTACGAGCATTACGAGCAGCGTCGCGCAGACAACATCACCGACCCGGCGGAAAGACAACAACGGCCCATCTCTACGATCTCAGGCTGGGACAGACACACGGACAAGCAGCCCAGGGTCCTCCCAGACACAGATGACAGCATCGAAAGCTCCCCAGTATCCATCCGCAAGCAAAACGTGCTAAACCACGCAGCACAAACAGAAATCGGACAAGGACTGTCGTTAAGAGAAGTCGAAACGTGCAACTGTGATGATAGAACTACAGCGGTGTACAGTGAAGTGTGCAAAGTGCATAGTGAGAGTGATAAACGTGAGAACGAAGTCGAACATGTGATCGATGAGGAGGATGAGAAAGTAGAGGCTATTGAAAATGTTATTGAAACGGATGAACTTGTAATGGAAAATAAGCTGCTGGAAAGCTCGGAATCGGGAATCGCAACGATAGAAGAAAAAACCGAAAAATGTCTTACGAGACAAGGAAGTTTAGACTATATCCCTGTGAGAGACGTAGGAGAAAATATAAAAGATGATAATACAGATAAAAGCGAAGGTATACCATCAAGTCTCTCAGCCAGTGAGACAGCGAGCCCAGAAAGAGTCGCAGAACTAAACATTGGAGCAGCCGAATCTGAACTTTCAGACCCATCCGAGCTATACCTTACTCCGAGTGAAGCCACTAGTCCTAAAAAAATGACTGAAGAAAATGACGACGATCCTAAGCACATAGCGATCAATATTGTCAATGATGTCCTGACGATTGCATTAGAAACTGTCAGAATTAAATCTGATGATGACACTGATTCCGGTGCTATATCAGGACTACAGTCTGAAGGTAACACTCCCAACGGAAGAGACGACTATGAACATGAAATCGAGGAGATTATCGACGCAAAGCAAACTGCTGAAGCTATCGCAAACGAAATAGTGTTGGAAATCGTTTCTAATGCGGTTTCACAAACAGAAGAAACCTTTGAAGAAAGTAATGAAGAGATTATTGAAGACAAATCCTTAGAAAATCCAATTGTTGAAGATCATCCACATGAAAGCAATGTGTTGCCACTAGACGGAGAGTTTCTTGTCAACGCTAGAACAGAAGAGACTGAAAAGACTGAAGAAGAAGACATTGCAATTGATCAAGTCGAAGAATCTGAATCTAAAGTACCAGAAGAACCGGAGCCGATAGAGATACCAGCGATCTCCACAATCAGCGAGAACATTTCAAACAAGGAACTGGAATCGGAAGAGCGGTCCGAGAGTGAAAGAGACAAGAGACGGGTCAGTCTACCGGGAGATAACGAAATGAAGCAGGACGGCAATAGAGGCGAGGGTGTCGCTACTCAGGGCACGAATACGTCTACTTCGCCGAAGCGGCCACGAAGTGCCTCAACCAGCACACAAGTGGATTCTAATCATTTTGGTAAGAACTCCCAATCAAACAAACGTACTCTCTGAATAAATTGATGTGAAAAATTTAACTGTTTAGGCAAGGGACGCTGAAAATACTTTTCATCGTACTAACTTACACCAAATGGACTAATAGTCATATGAGATATCTTATTTAGTGGATAAGGCCGACTAGACACGTCCTCAGGAGGTAACCGGTCGACATCCATTAGACCATCTACTTGATAGTCCACTTTTTCAAAATGTAACATCAAATGTAAATCAAAAATGGGTTCTGCGCAGATTCTAATCTCATATTCATACAATAGGACTTACCATTAAATTGAACCTGAATTCGTTGATCTTGAATTGCTTATCGACCGTCAAGCATATGATAATTCGTGTTTTATATTATCCAGAAACGAAGAGACCTTCAAAATGCTCCCGTCCGATGTTCTCCCCGGGACCCACACGGCCTCCGTTCAGGATCCCAGAGTTCAGGTGGTCCTACATCCACCAGCGATTACTATCAGACGTACTCTTCTCATTGGAAACTGATATTCAAGTAAGTCTTTCAGAACTGGTGGTTTAGGGGATTTAAATTTAGTCGTTATTGATTTTTTCTGTTCAAAAAACGTATGGTAACTTTGCCTTCTGCTAAGGTGCATATAATCAACAATTCAACAATAATTACTTAGCCTCCTGTTTGACTCTCACTCAACTAATTCTAGGTATGGCGCAGTCACTCCACCAAGTCAGTCATAGACTTCGTCAACAGCAGTGAGAACGCTATCTTCGTGGTAAACACAGTCCATCTCATCAGCCAGCTCGCAGATAACCTCATCATCGCATGTGGGGGATTGTTACCACTTCTCGCATCAGCTACTTCACCTAATGTAAGTATAGAGGGTAGTTACTCCTCGATTTCGCCGTATAATGTGCGAAAGAGATGGAGTATGTATGAGCCGTCCAGAGTAAACTTTGTCCACTGTGTTCAGTTCTCAGTCTAGCTATTATCTGTAGCATTGTGAGTTTACTAATTGAACACAATAAAATATGTAGGTTTCGCAAATATGTAAAATTACTAGGATCATATGAATCGTATAGAGCTGTCCTTGTTACACGAATAAGCTACCACACCTTTATTCAGTAGTATAATGCAGCATCCTAAAAAATAACAATGGCTTTCAGGATAAACCTGTTGCTATGCAAAAATAATAAAAATACTAGGGGAAAATGACGAATAAAATTAAATAGTACTTTTAAATGGTTTCCATACCAATATATTATTGTCACTGGAAATAACGGAACCCCAAATAAATCAAAAGTTGGGTTTTAAAATCGAAAACTTTGTTGCTATGTGCGCTTTGTAAAAGTACTAGGGAATTATAAGTTCAAAGAGCTTTCAGATTTACCTACCTAAATTTCTCATTTGTCTAGTTATTCAATACACTTTGTCGAACAAAAACTACCTTAACTTAGTAATACATACGGTTTATTTTGCCAAATTCAACCTGATTTAGATCAATAATTTTACTCCTCGTATTTCAGAGCGAATTAGATGTCATTGAACCGACCCAAGGCATGCCAGTGGAAGTGGCAGTCACCTTCCTCCAACGCTTGGTTTCCATGGCTGATGTCCTGATTTTCGCATCAGCGTTGAATTTCGCCGAACTAGAGGCTGAAAAGAACATGTCAAGTGGTGGAATACTCCGGCAGTGCTTGCGACTGGTGAGTGCTGCTATGCTGTTATGATCTCCTGGTACTTTGGGGTTGATTTGAAAGGGTGTGTTTGTAGGGGTGGATGTCTTATTTTGAGGGATCGTGTTTGGCAGTAAAAGTAGGTACTTATGTTTTTTTTAAAACAAACTCAACTACTTAACATAACCATTATATATAACTTTTACCTTTTTGTAATCAAATACGATTCCTTATAGGCATTTGCCTTTTTAATATAATAAAAATATCATTAGGGATTTCATTTAGTTTAACTAAAACAGCATAGCAGATTTTTAATTATTCCTTCGTATACTTAACCATATTTACTCCAAAGAATAGTTAGTCTCTTTTTCTATCTTCTAGAAATGCATAGAAGTTGACAGAATACTATGCATATCCATAGCTATAGATTAGGTAAGTATACAAGTACCTACTTCTAGTTACTGAATGTATTACCTACTATTTATTTTAGTCCTAGCTTTATTTCCTGGGTGCCAAACTCTATGAAATATATTTACTTATTTTAGAACCTATTTACCCATTTATTTTGTATGATATTAATGATGATATGTTATTACAAATTGTTACACATAAACTTATCTCTCTCTCTATTACTCACATACTCTCCGTTTCTCCCGGTTTCACACACACACGAAACTCACATTTTCATGCACTCTTGTATGCTATTTATGATGGCATTTATTACAAAATACAAACTTACACTAAACATCTATCCCTCTCTCTTATTCACTCACACGCTCTCTTTTTCTCTTGATATCTCGCGCATACTCGTACAATACACACACACTTTCATCTCACGCACAAACGCTAACATGAAGTAACTCGCACAGACACACAATTGATTAATTAAAAAGTCACGAACAAAACTCAAAAGTTTGTCGCACAAAACTATATGACTACATTGACTACTAAGAGTTTCAATATTGTTCATGTATTTTTTGTAATAAAGAGTTTGGCATCCTCTAGTCTAGCGTAGAACCAAGCCGCAGCTTACTGTGGCGGCAGTAGACTAGACACTAGTGTGTGTGTGTAGGTGTGCACGTGTGCGGTTCGCAACTGTCTCGAGTGCAAGGAGAGACAGCGATATGCGACGCACGCCGCGCGCCCCGGCGAATCGCCACAGCCTAAGGTAAAAATCGTCATTTTTGCCCTTTATTGAAAACAATATTTTGAAAATATTTGATCTTTGTAATTCCAAATACCCCAACCTTCTAAAAGTACAATTTATTTTATCCTTACAAATACCCACCCTTATAAAAATACAAATTCAAATTCATATTCACCAATACGATTGAACTAATCATTTAATTTTAATAATAAACTGAAAGGGTTAAAAGTTGTGGGTTCGAATGCATTAGGTACCAGGGTGACTTAAAAAAAGAAGAAAATTTCCAAAAACTGTCATTAGCGTTGGTAACAAAAACTTATGAAATCAATGTTGAGCACTCCAAAAAAATCATTGTGATGATTCTTGTTACCAGGCGATTATTGCAAAAATACTAGGAAAGCATAGATACAGGACAAGTTAAATCGGAAAGGGTTGAAAGTTAATACTTAATTAATACTAAGTTAATGCTGCCCTAGTGATAGATGGATTCACTCATTAGGAGTGAATCCATCTATCACTAGGGCAGCATCAACACAAAAATTGCGACAAATTGCTACCTTAGATAAATAGTGAAAAGGGTTAAAAACTTTAAGAGTGAATGCATTAAAAACCAGGGCAGCATAAGTGCGCAGAGGTTTAAACCAACTAACCCTTTCAAAGTGCCTACTTGGGGGTTGATTCGTCCCCTCTAGCTTTGAGCTTACATAAATATGGCTTTCTAACTTTTTATAGCGACGCGACGGGTAACGTTAAACTTTAAACACATGTCAACATTTTAGAAAATTTATCATCACTGAATATAAAATGCAAAATCGCAAAGCTTTAAGCTTTAGGAAATAACAATGCCCTTTGCATTCACCAAAAATATCAAAACAAGTTTTCTGAACAAAAGATGTGCTCTTAGTTTTAACTTTTTGCCCATTATTTTCGGTTTACACTTGGTGGTTGGTTTTGGTCTCTTTTTGTCATAATTTATCTTCAAACTCTTTCCCGCTCTACGCGCTCTCTTTCTTTCACAGCCCTTTGTTTTTTTATAGGCACAAAAACATAATGATATGATTTAGTTGTCAATGGTTTTTTCTATGCCCATCTCCTACCAATGAAAGCACAAGCGACCTCTTTTTCTAAGATATAGCATTCCATCTTTCAACCTTCTGGTCATATCTACTACCCTGGTACTTTGTGGCCCACTAATTAATTTGTTTACTAATTTGGGGTGGTGTTCATTTGACTTTCGACGAAATAAAAACTTTTTTAATTGGTTTGAAGGTTTTTTCCTTATTGCCATCTCTTACTAACTTATGACGACCTAATACTTTTGTTGACATCGAAACCGAGATTTGCTTTCACAATGCACTGATCGCGCACCGGAATAATGAAAATATAATTAAAATAATAGAAATAATGTTATAAATTTATCCGACACGACACACGCATTATGTTAAGTAAACAGTTGAACACTTTTTTCCTCTGCATGATATTAAAACTGTACTAAATCTTCCACAAAATTGTCATACAACACAATTTCCTTGCATGAGGATATTCTGACTTAGTATTATTCTTGATCTATCATTGTACCTCGTGGTAGTTTATGCATGCCTGGTACATATTACATTTGAATATCTTTAAAGGCAGTCTTCTATTACTAAATTAAATAAATAAATATTATTGATGGATATTTCACTTAATGACCTCGAGTCCCTAACTAAGCAAAAAAGTACCTAACTAAAAGTAATATTATTCGATATCCGTAAAAAGCTGAACCAATTTTGATATTTTAACCATATTTTAGAGAACTAAAGACGAAAGAAAATAGATGAAAAACTGACTAGAATCTAATATTTGTGTGCAGAGCGTGGTGGCCAGTCTAGCTGATGCTTCAAGTCCTGTCAAAGACCCTGAGAGGCTGCTCCAAGATATGGATGTGAACCGACTGAGGGCAGTTATCTACAGAGATGTCGTGAGTACTATTAAATGTTATGATTATTTTGTCTTTGGCACGTTAGAATTAACTAGTTACAATGATGTTATAGAAGAAAATGTATTTTATAAAGCCTAAATGAATTGGATAATAATTTTAAAATTACAGAAACTCTTCTAAAGTCAAAATCAACTTATATAAAACCATTCGTAACATCTTGAACACTACATCACTGCCATGAATCAACTCTCATAAAACTTTTTACCACCCCTTTTAGCTTTGTGTAATCTGGTAAATAACACATTGTTCTAAAAACTTTCTACCTCTACTTATATGCTTCGTTCTGACCAGGTTTCTATATTATACGAATGTCTGTTAGTAGTATCCTTAGGTCATCTCAAAGAAAACATAAACTTTACAATCGGACGAGAGATCCGACCGACAAATACACATCATTAATTAGGAACCGTACGTTACGTCGAACTGTCTTTACCCCTTTTGATAAGTCCCTACTTCAATAGAATAATTTAATTGAGGTGTGATATTGATCAATTTAAAAATATATCCTTCCACATACTATTTGTCCCCAATAAACTCTACCAATGCAAGGTATATTGTGCACTCAAGATTGTTCTTTTTCAGGAAGAGACTAAACAAGCCCAGTTCCTCTCTCTCGCCATAGTTTACTTCATATCTGTGCTGATGGTCTCCAAGTATCGGGATATTCTGGAGCCACCTGCTCATGCTCCTCAGGAATGCGCTAGGAGACCTCATCATACGCACGAGCATCACGGTATGTCAAATCAAAACAGCTGATTGCACTTGCATTGTGTTGTCTTAGTTTAAAAAGTATAGACGTATGCACTAAATTCATCACTGATTTATGTTATTTTTATCTTTGCTAACAATAAAAATATTTGTATTTATGTGTATGTGTTTGTTTTTGTGTACAGTAAAACTTAAATGGTTAATAAAGTCATGCTTATCTTAACAAATTACAACGTATTTAGAATGAAGTGCATACGTTGATGCTTTGATTCTTCCTTACTTACCTGTCCGTTTCTCTTTTCTGTTTGAGTTTATCTTAGGCTTAGGATTTTCTACTCTATTTCTGTCTTTCGGTATTTTTCAGTTCTTCATTTACACACAATCAGGTTACTTCTTTATAATGTTTTGACTTTCAAATATATTTATGTTGTTATATAATTATGACAAATCAACAAATAGGATTTTTTATCAGACTGCTGTTATTTTTGTTTTGAAATTTTTGATAATTTCTATAATAAACCAATGTTGTAAATATTTTCATTTTATACAAATGTGTACCTAGTATCTCATGCACAATATGTCACTCACTGTTTAATATAGACGTATGCGTAACTTTCATACATTTAATATGATTTATATTAAGTTAAAGGTCTTGGTCATGTTTGATAACATTAGCAACGATAGTAAAAACATAAATAATTATAATCTTTCATATCCATAGAACTATGGGGTTTGTTTAGAGTTTTTTATACACATAATTGCTGTTTATTTGCTTTTTAATATGCTTCGTCGCACAATACTTTAAATATATTTACATAAGTGATACTATTACTTTATAAATTGTATCAAGTCCATGATCATCATTAGAGTTGCAGTTAGATTTAAAACATCTGTAGTTTTTACATAAATTCATTTCTACATCTTATATAATCATAATAACATTAACGTTTCTGATAGGTGAGATAATTATAGGCAACTTCTTACTTAGCCAAATAATATTCGTATATTTAGATATGTTAAAGTAAATTCTTCAGATGTCTTAATCCTATCGACAACTGCGTTAATCAAAAAGAATACTAATAGACATGTATATCTGAAGTGTGTCGTTTCTCCTTTTTTCCACGCCGCTTGATAAACGCGTCACGATTTGGATACACTGGTAAAACCGTCAATAATCTACTCCACTGGCTTGCGGCCTTGGGGCTACGCATTCACCAATTCAACATCATCGACCGTTTGATCGTAATCTTCTCTTTCAAACGTTCGTTTTTAAATCTCCACTGATTTGTCTGCTCTCTGAACTCACGGTTACACTTCCTTATTCCTTTTCCTGTCGTTGTCTATTGATGATTCTGCTTTGCTTCATTGCTTATGTTTTGTTTCTGCTTGATCGCAATTTTTACTGGTTATTTTCAATACCTCTTATTTCGGTAACTGATTTGCTGTGTTGATTATTTGTCTTCATTGCTTGTCTTGCTTTCTGTGTACCTTTCGTTGCGTTGTTGTCGTTCCCTGCTTTGCTCCGTCTCGTTGGCTTCACACTCCAGGTTCCCGGCCTCTCTTCCCCCAGTGGTCGCACCACGTCTACCCCCAGTTCCTGCCCGGTGGGCACCCGGCTCACCGCCACCCTCACACGCACTGCAAGCTCGAATGCGGGCAACACGTTAACAATAATACGCACGCACACTCACGCATCGCTAGTTACCACCGCGCTCACGCAGGTAACGCGGCCGTTGACGACGAAAACTGGCGGTCGCATCGCTTCTACAATGTCAGTTTTCAGAACAACACCTTCTTAAACAAACAGCTGCTTAAATTCTACAGCAAAAAGATAAAACATGAAAAGTGAATGTTCCGTGTTGTCTCCTTGACGGATTCTTCGAACGATTTCGGGAACACCACTCTCTTTCATTATCAGCGTTCTACGTATGTCTACTGAGTAGGCAATAACGGTTCACATTGACGATGGTTCTATTAGTGTTAAATTCATCAAACGTACGAAAGAGCAATGGCATTGTTTGTTCTTTGCTTTAGTTTGCCTCCATGCTTTGACACATAGTGGGTGTAATAGCTCTTTCGTATGGAATATTAAAGAAAAGTTGCTTTTGTGATGCGATCGCCCAAAATACGAAATGTGGTCGATGTTCGCGCGCACTGTTTTGTCTTGTATAAATAAAAAAGTTATCCAGTATATCCCTAACACTACAATATACATGTGTATCTGCCACCTCATTTGTTGTAAAACCTTCAAGACAAGGTAGTGTAACTTGCACCGCTAAGGCACTGCTGGTCTTTTCATTTCCTTTATATTTCAGTTGCTCATCATCTGTAGGTTTTATTTTTATTTCGTCAGTAGCATGTATATTAAGATTGTTATTTTCTCTTTGTAGTTGTATTACGAATAGTTAATATATGAATAGAAATACTAGACCCCTAATTTGGTTATCCTAATAATACTAATCTCTTCCTGCTTTCTTGGAGCGAGCTTAGTCGATGTTGTCTGTATGTTCAGATTATGTTTCGATTGATCTAATATTGTTTTCTATGTTTTCTTTAGAACACAATGGTGATGACGTGGAGTATGCTATGATAGTGGTTGACGAGAACAACTCGACTATAAATGATATGGATTCACCGTCGCTAAAGGTAAAAAAAAGATCATTTGTTTCGTCTGTTTCTTTTTTAACTTGACAGGGAGAGCATTCGCATGTAAAATGATTTTATTTAAATATTTTTGAAAATCTTCGTTTGGTTTTTTGTAGCAAATGAATAGAAATTCTAAATTATAGTTAAGAGTTTTCTTTTGAAAGAAAGTTTGAATTAGTTACTTATCAAAGTTAGTTGAATCTTTCCCTAGCATGACCCCAGTAAATAATAAATCAATTCGGTAGACTAGTTTTTTTTTCTTAGAATCTTGCTCTTGACAGAGTTTAGTTTTAAGATCAGTATAGATTTGAATGCATGCCATTCAATCAACCCCTGAATCAGATCCATACATTGTTAGACCAATTTGTTTGCAGTTTTATCCATTGGTTTATTTATCGGTGTCGCTATAATGATGAGTGTACGATGTTTTGTGTGGATTTCTTTGTGTGAATTGTGATCGCTTCATTATATTCCTTTTGTTTTGCTGTTGCAATAAAATTAATAAGGAGACGGAAGGGAAAGAAGAGCTTGTCGCCAAAATAGAGACGACAACAGATGAACTCAAACCAAATTCGGGAGAGAAACCAAAGACTGACCTCTCCGAACCCTCACCATCGTCCGAAAAGGAGGAACCGCTATTCAAATCGAGCCTTCGAATGAAAATACTACCGAAATTAAAGGTCAGTTGAAAGAAACAGGAGCCGAATCGATTCTTTGTCTCTTTCTATTAGATGAAGCGTTTCATTTTAACTCTGGTGTTGCGGATCCCATTGGTGTTGTGTTGGTTTTCATTAAAATGGGAATCGAAATAACACTTATCTCAGAACAATTACAATGTATACACTCCCAATTTAATGAAATATCTATCTAGTTTTGTTAACCTTTCTTCTCAATAAGTGTTGTACTTCCTTTTTACTTAATAAATGTTACTCTCCTGTTGAAAGCCTCCGACTGCAAGGTCTAAAACATTATCTGGGATTACGGTGTCTGTGGTCAATTTGGTTTGTAAAATGACATTACTAACACGTGTTTTAGTGTTCATACACATGACTGGCTTTAGGATTGCATTCACAAACTAAACTTTATCAATATCGCTATCCAAACTACAATACCAGTCGACAGTTATATTCACGAAAGATACACAGCTTGACACTAGGATTACTGTGTATAACGCTACACAGGCTACACTATATGCTCACATGTGTAAGTACCTACCACTACAAGTCACACATACATTACAGCACCTAGCACAACATTTACATTTAACAGTTTAGAATAGCACATGTGTGCGTTTTACATGAAATATAATAAGTTATTGTTATTATTTACCAAATTATATGTTCTTGAAAGATTGTGAAGATATATTTGACTACTCGTTCAGGTATAGTTTCCAAATTCTACAATTTGATGTAATACTAATCAGCTTACTATATTTACATTTCGAGTTGGTTTTGTGTGTGCTTGGCTTGCTTCTTCCACCTTGTTTTAACGCATGTATCCTTCACTTCCACCTTTAGATTAAACCTATTCACTATGTATATTTTTACACTTATATACAACTTTTATAGCATTTAATAATCGTTAAGCTTCAGGTAAGATAAAGACAAAAGTGTTCATTTGAGTGATTTATTTGTAAAATCTAATGTAAAATACAATTAAAAACAGAATTTAAATCTATTTGAAGATATAAAAGAACAAGAAACAGTTAAAACGACCTAATTATATCAACAGAGCGTGGACTCAATAGAAGACGCTGGCTCCTTTCACCTCAATTCGAATGAGACGACTAATAATGATCCTGAGACTTCCAGTGAAATCGCTTTGGATGACAACAAACTTCCTGTAAGTATCTGTAGAAGTATTATACTTCATCAGTTAAATGAAGGAAAAAGGTGTGCTGTTATTAATAGATAATATTGAATTGTAGGTAAGCAATGACGAGTCATGGACAGATGTAAATCTGAATGAGGATGGTGAAAGAGGACCAGCCACCATTACCGGTAGGGCGCGAGACCACGAAGGAAATATTCATGAAGGTATTTTAAAGATTTTAGAATCAAACATAAAATGTAAATAAATAGGTGCCTATATCAATAACAGTCATTAAAGTGAGTAGGTAATCTAATATTGAAACTGATGTTATAAAAGTTGACAGCTTACACAGCGCTGGTGCAGTATAACCCCATACCAAGCTAAGATTATATAAATAACAAATAGAATACGTATGTTTTAGATATCGACAAACAGATCCATATGAGAAACTCAGAATCCCACCACCACATCCAGTCGAGGCATCTGAGCAGAACACTGCAAGCTGCAAGGCATTTGCACCCTGTAAGTGTACGCGATTTTTTTTCATGAAATCCATCATCTCACAACCAGTACAACTTCTCGTGAAGTGGACACAAGGTGACGCCTGATAGATGAAATAAAAAGTACGATAAGCGGTAGCCGTCCATTTCTTAAACTGTCTTCTTCAGGATAATGACGAGTGCTGGTAAACTTCGTATCTCTTCTGTCACAAATTATCTTGTTAGTCTATCCCCCCCCCCTTTAATTTCAAATTCTATAACTTAGTTACAGGTCTAAGTAGCTGACCTTCATGATGTTGAAGTATTTAACTTTTATGTGCCTGTAATTTCACCAGCTTTCCATTTTCTAATATTCCAGGACAGCGAGACGATAGCAGGGCTGACCGCATCCATGGCAGCAGATGGAGTTTCCCGCGAGGCTTCTCTTACTCATAAGCTGGAGACAGCCCTAGGGCCCGTGTGTCCTCTACTCCGGGAGATTATGCTGGACTTCGCGCCATTCCTGTCTAAGACCCTAGTCGGGAGTCATGGTCAGGAGCTGTTGATGGAAGGTACGTTAAATGCTAATCAGTAGCTCTGCTTTAGTATTTCCTATACCTACCGAAACCATTATTGGAATAAGTGCTTTAGGAACTACATCTTCGGGGTGTATCACGAGCTTATGAGTTTACACGTAATTTCTTCTATTCCAGGTCTCCAAACCTTCAAATCCAGTACCTCTGTAGTAGAACTAGTCATGCTGCTCTGCTCCCAGGAGTGGCAGAACTCCCTCCAGAAGCACGCTGGCCTTGCTTTCATCGAGCTGATCAACGAGGGCAGGCTGCTGTCGCATGCCATGAGGGACCACATCGTGAGGGTCGCTAACGAGGCCGAGTTTATTCTGAACAGGATGAGAGCTGATGATGTTCTGAAGCATGCTGATTTTGAGGTACTAACAGGTTTTACGGCGTCTTATTAGTAGAGTGTCACGGATTTATCATTTTAGGAGGAGTTATAGCTAAGTCTAAGAGAACTATTCCTTGGCACACACGAATACAATTCGTAATGCACGTTATTCAAGCAACATATTGGCTGAGAAGCAATTGCAGTTGGCTCGTATCACGTCATCTTCGAGATAAAGCATGAATCGGTGTGTACAAGAATGCATCTACAAGAACTCGACTGATGGAAAAACTCAAAATTGTTCACTGTTTAAATCTATGGAGCAGACGTCTTACATACATCTTCTGCTACTGCTGACAATAGGAGTTTAAATGTTTTAAAACTCCATTCGATATTCCAGTGCCTCTGCGCCACGTCAGTGGCAGAGCGTGCAGAAGAGGAGAGGAACTGTGAAAGACTGATCGCGGCTGCGAGACGACGCGACACC
Source organism: Gandaritis pyraliata (assembly GCA_947859175.1). Classification (NCBI taxonomy): domain Eukaryota; kingdom Metazoa; phylum Arthropoda; class Insecta; order Lepidoptera; family Geometridae; genus Gandaritis; species Gandaritis pyraliata. Next base: position 8,745,291 of record OX401869.1, on the reverse strand, counting down.
GCGTCCGCCGCCAGGCTGCTGGACAAACTGCGGCATCAGCCCAACCATCAAAACGGGTGAGCTTGCTCCGTGAGGTAATGCCTTGTCAAAGACGGAGGTCACCACTTAACATCAGGTTGTTCCATCATTTAGTTGCATAAAAAACATTCATGGACATTTGACACAACGCTAGTCTCAAACTAAATAAAGCTTGTAATAAAGGAACTAGATTGCTGATAGAATACTTATATACTTTTTTTTGTAAATACATAGTAACACCCAGACATAGAACAAACATTTCGTTTGCCAATGTCTGTTCTTGGTGGGGATCGAACCCATGACACACAGCACGGAAGGTAGAGCTATTACCGGCTGAGCTGTGACGCTCGCCTAATAAACATAACACCGTATGCTGAGCCCATGCACTTGGTATTCACGATTTTGTAGATGCGGCAGCCATTAGAACGCGCCCAGCCCATTGGCTTCGCACAAACCGAGTTTAGCGAATGTGAAAAGCATCCTGGCTGTCTATATCTCTGCTGGCGTATAGACTGCTGGCTATAGACGTATCTTGTAATTGTAGTGGGAGCGGCGCACAGCTTTGGAAACTAGATTCATGGGAGGACGACGCGCGTCGTCGGAGACGGCTGGTGCCCGACGCGAGGGGATCGCGCCACGCCGCCGCCGCGCTCGCGCCGCCCGCTCCGCGCCCGCACCCGCACGACGCTATCCTACAGGTACTATTCACCAAATGATGGCTGAACTCGATGAAATCTACGAGGTTAGAACGACTTTTACAGTAATGTAACGAATACACTGCGCAATGATGTGACACTGCTCCCGAGAGACGCTTTTGTTACTGCGCAATGTAAATATGATACGTTACCCTGTTTTTCGCATGGACAGGACAGGCTGGCAGAACGAAATGGGTGAGATGGGGTTGAAATGTTGATGATCATATTTTGTTTTTATTATGTGCTAGAACGAAAATAAATGAGATTACCAGTTGTAACAGTTTGGCATCACTGGAAAAAGACTAGAATAGAGAAAACCAATAATATTTTCTTGATATTTGTTCAGTTTCCTTATTTATACCCTCTAATCGTTGGAGTTTTACGTTTTCAAGTGATCCTGATTCTTGTAATTTTATAATTTTACTCATTTAATAAATAAATTCGGCGGGCACGTTACACTGTCGACTCTAGCAGTCGATAAGCCACGACGGAGGCCTAAGGCGGCCTAAAAACTCCATCACCAGAGTTAACCACTACCTCATGAACGAAAGAACTGAATAAATTCGTATTGAGTTTAACCTGTAGTATCTCCACACACAGGCGACAGAAGAGTTGCACCTGCGGATAGCGGCGGGGGGCGCGGGGCGGGGGGCGCAGCTGCCCACCCCCGCGGCCGCAGACCTCCTCGACGACGCTGAGCTTCTGGTAGATGACCGGGAGATTGATGCTGATTTGACTGGTTAGTTATTACTTATTAGAGTTTACATTTCATAAGAGTGACACCTAACGGCATATTATTGAACTATATTGGCTAGTTGTGGCCCATCTACTTACCCAGCTGAGTTGCTTGTACGTTGTTATGGTTCACAGTGTTCCACATAGATGGCGCTACTGAGACTAAATTATAGAATTTTCAAGTTACTATCGAATTATCTTTCTCGTTGTAAGTAATTAATTTAAGAATATTTTAATTTAATTAATTTATTCCTTCTTAAATTATATTTATAAGTTAAATCATATAAAATCAAAAAATTAAACACATGTCAAATTTCCTCCATCTTAGGTAGGTACTTTTTTTTCTTCTTTTCGTCTAAACATTACACTAAGCTCAGTCACTGACTTCCACGTCATCGGCAGGTCCAGTGAACATAAGTACGAAAGCGAAGCTAGTGGCTCCAGGACTGGTGGCTCCCGGAACCGTCTCCCTGACCTCCACCGAGCTGTACTTCGAGGTGGATGAAGAGGATCCGGAATACAAGAAGATAGACCCTGAGGTTAGTGCCATATTATGATTATTTTATGTTCTTTATGTAATGAATTATTATGCGTATGTCTAGTGTTATAAGTTTTGTGTGCTCGATAAAGATTCTTACAGTTTTGGGAAGCTATTTAATGGCAACCACGACCCAGAAGCGGCAGAGTAGGACGGCTTACCGATAGACCGACGATATTGTACAGATTGCAGAGAATCTCTATAGGTTCGATGTGTTTCTTCTGTTGTAGGAGGCTTATATCTTGCAGTGGATGTTTACAATCTGATTGATATGGAGGTGAAGTTCTCGAGTGAAGGCCACGCACTGGAAGACGAAGCGTAGGACGGCTTCTTATCTGATGGATCGACGATATAACATTTCGACTGTTCGATTACAACTTAACCTCTGTCTAAGCACAGATTTCGGTTTTGTTTATCAATAAAACGTCCATTGTTACAAAAATACGGTTTTTATGAATAAGCGGCAACATTTATCCATTTATCTAAACACAATTAAAGTTGAAATACAAACGTTATTTTATCAAACTATCTAATAAATTAATTTGACTGCTAAAGTCATTTGTTTACTCATATTATAATCCGCTATAAATTTAATAATATGAGACAATATGACTAAGGTTTCGACCGCATATTGCTGCATGCAATCGCTTCTTGTGAATTACTTCAAATTTTTTTTAATCTAACACTCCGGCACTAGCATATCTTATTATGTACCTATTGTTACGCGATCGCAAAAAAATGGTCAAAGTACACTTGTAAGTATGTCACCAGACGTGACTAAACGGTAGAGTGTAGTACCATGCGCTTAAGTATAGCTAAATGAAAACCAGCTCCAACAAGGTGCGACAAGGAGGCATTGTTTACTAATTTATTATGGTCTCTGTTTGTTCAGCGTGTAGTTAAATGAAAATTATATCATTTCGAACCCACACTCCAATAAATCCCAACCACCAATCCAACGTACACAAAACTCAACCTTAGATCTAACAGCATAAAGTTTAAAATAGCGTAGGTAAAAGTGTGAACTAGGGATGTGCGTGGTAGCGGTTGTGTGAGATATCGATACGTTTGGGTGTAATGCAGTCGGGTAACCGAATATGAGGCATTTAGAGACGGACAATGCAACCCCGCGGCGCGGTCAGAGGCGCCACGCTAGGGTTGTAGTGTTGTACAATATTTTAAGGTATTTAACGTGTAGATTCCTTCCGGCAGCAGTACCGTAGAAGCGGTTTGATAATTAAAAAAAAAAAAGAAACAATATACATAGAATAACGCACACGTCTGATTAACAAAATAGGAAAAGATAAACTAAGTAAGTAAACAAAGAATTGAATAAATATTACACTACATACTCAAAAAATATTAAATAGCTAATGTGCGGATTACAGCTTTATTGTTCTTTACCAAAGCTTGCCACAGACTAGGTACCTCTCGCTGCTTAGTTTGAGACTAGATGACGTTGTGTGAAATGTCCATAAATATATTTATCGATGAAATACCATCACTAGCCATTCGTACGATAGCGCCTTCTTATCCGATAACTGTCAGTTGTCAATATTAAACACAAAACAATTAGCAAAGATACGACATCGGTTTTGCGCTAAAGTATCGATAGAATACCGTCACTAGCGGGGTGAAGGATAATGCCTTCAATATCCAATAACTGTCCTCCACAACAATGCGAAAGTCAGAAATGACAGCAGAAGTGATTTTGCACTAAAATATCGATATCGATAGAATACCGTCACTAGCCGCGTGTGGGGCGCGCTTCACTCGGACAGACGGACAAAAGCGCCCCGTGGCGCGCCGCAGGGGTCGATAGAATGCTTGTTATCGATAGACGGCGCATCTCTAGTTCTTGGTATTGGGGTTTCGCGTACAATACTGGTTTTAGGATCGACACGTTAGACTCCTCGCAAACTGCAAACTTTTCGATTGGTCGATAGTTTAGTAGGGCGCTCATTCCATCATCACCGACTTTGTATTGTAGATAACATTTGTAACACTTTCTAACATAACGACGAGTACCTGCATCGTACGTTTATCAAAAACGAAAAATCTAAAATCCGCTATTGTAGAGTCCTCGGGATATTAGTCAAAGGAAAAAATATCTAAGTAATTAACTTCTTAAGTAGGTATCACATTATTATTCGCTTCTAAACACCAACTTATAAAAATACGCAAACGATAAAATCAAGAAGATTGTTAAAATAGTTCAAAATTATGTCAACGTATTAATATTTTTTTGTAATTTTGTAATAGTTACCTAAATCCCGAGCAGTCACATAATCCAAACGTCACTAATATCGATAACCGACGTATTATTTAGTGCGGCTGCAGGCTGCGGCCACATGTGTGCGCATGCAATCAAATCGTAGGTTTAATAGTCTCAACGGATCTTTGTCCCTCTGAATTATCTGCTCAGCACCGATTTTTGGGTCGTATTCAAATCAAATAAATTTTTTTAATTCGGACTAGTAGTGCAATCCATATTGATAGATAGTAAATTAGTAAAGTAGTCGTGTAATTAGGGAAACACAAAGTATTTCCTTTAGATTTAAGAATGTACTTGATAATTGTGATTTCCTTGTTGGATGCCCTAAATAAAATAAATAAATAGATAGTAGTAACTTAAAAATTAGTTGTTAGTAACACGGAACAAGTAAATAAATAAGTATAAGCATTATAGGTAAGCGAATTTTCCCCACAACTGTATATGCGCAATCGTTGTTGCCCCTAACTTCAGAGGGATGAAGATACTAAAAGGGATGAAGATACCTACTGTACTAAACCTTCCCCGGTTACCGCTTATTTTCCAGTGTGGGTAGTTAAAAGAGTAATTAAAACATTTAGGCATATTGTAAATGATAACCAGAATGCACGCCGACATTGCGATCGAAGCCGTATACCGCTCCAAACGATTGTAAATTGAATTCTTAATGCGCCGTTTTATTTGTTTATGTAAATGCTCGGCTTTAATTAACTAGAGAGAAAGAGACGGAAGAGAAAGGAGAGACGGCAAGGGTGGCATTGCACTGAGAGGTCTGGGTTCTGCACATAACTGCATCTTGGAAAAAACTGATCTTATAACAAAAAACTGCGTGCTTAGCAACTAAGTAGGTATAAAGTCAGTTGTCCACATGGGTGAAAAATTGTTTGATGTGGTTGCAGTCCCCAATCTGCATGATAAACCTCCAATAACGTTACCTACGTTGTTGCGAACAATTTCTATCGATTTCTATTTAATAATAATAATAATAGTTTATTTACCAAAACACTAGTTAGAAATAAAACATAGGTAGCAACAAAGGTAGGTACAAATAAATCTTACTTAGGTTTACCGGCGAAGGCCAAACTAAGCGTTGAGCTTGTATTTTGGACTTCTAGAGTACAATTACCAAGTGTGAAGTTCCTGACAAGAGAACAGAGGAAAAGGAAGAATTTGAAAACGGTAATTGATTTTGTGATTACCAATTCTTAAGAATAACGGTACTAATCGCAAAGCTGTCACCACATACCAAAGTACTATAATACTAATGTTTTATTTACGTTATATAAGAAGGCTTTAATTGTAATAAAATGTACAAATCTCTATTTCGTTACCTTTTTTTTATATATAATATAGAATGTCCTTTGGCCAGAATCTCACCTGATGGTAAGTGACGATGAAGCCGACGATGGAGCAGGACAGTCTAGAAGACACCTATTCACTCTTGCCTTGAAAAGACCCAGATTATATTTATCAGGAAAGACAGAAGACGGCAACGCCTTCCATTCCTTGGCAGTTCGCATAATGAATGTAGATCCAAAACCTACTTCGACAGGAAAGCAGCATTTTACAAAAACAATTACCCCAAAAGTTGGGAAATAGTGTCATAGGTGCAACGTTGCGCTGCATGACTTGCGTGAACATGATGCGAAGATTTTCACACCATTTTGAACGCTTCATAAAAGTTATCTCAAAGGCATTTTCTGGCGGAATCTTTTCTGTGACAGAACCCCAGTCCCCTCTGATGTGGTTGGAATTCCAACAATGCGCCTGCGCAGCCACCACACCGATACCAACCATATTTCATAATTAACATTTGATCAATTAACGACTTTTCTATACCAGATTGCCCATTCTGGGTGGCGCGGTATTCGATGATAGATTTCGTCTAATATTTTAATTTTTATTATTTGTTTTGATGACTTTACTATTTTAAGGAAAACTTTTTTTGGGGCATTGTTTTTTATTTTGTATTTTTATCAGCTCTAGCGAAGTTTTTAATCAAATTATATAGAAATCAAGCTCAATAGCTCTATCATAAAAGAAGAACTACTTATGTGTAAAAATAAAACAAAATGTTTAACTACTGAAACACTGATAATTTCCTACCTAACTATAATAAATAAATTTTCACGGATATTTCACACGACGCCCTCTAGTCCCAAACTACGCAAAGCTTGTAATAAACTCGTAATTGTACCTAACTATACTCAAAGAGATTTTTATTTGAATAATAACTTTTTAATTTTTACTTTATACAACGCCAGTATAAAATATACCTAACATAGAGGTACTAAAGTAACCTTTAAGTTCCATTTATTATGTAAAATTATACCTAATCAACATTATGCCTACCTATTTGTAATAGAATTTCTGTATCGTGGGCGTAAATACGATTGAAATTATCTGATCTCGAAAAATTCTTGTTGATTATTTCTGTTCAATCAATATTGGAAAGAGACTATTTAAAATTCCTAGTCCATATTTTAATTTTTAATGGCATGCTATGAAATACTAACGGTAACTGGTAGAGGTAGTTCTTTAGAGACCTACCTACCTTCCTTCTAGATTAGCATACTATCCTCAATGACAAACTTAAAATCACCTAAAATTGGTTTTTTTATTTAGCTGCGAGTTTTTTGACATCAAATTATTCGACATCTATTTGGTGAGTTATTTGACACTAGCTTCTGCCCGCGACTTTGTCCGCGATATTCCGGGATAAAAGGTAGCCTGTGTTAATCAAGACTACGAACTATATGTATTCTAAGTTTCATCCAAATCGGACCAGTAGTTACAGCGTGATTGAAACACAAACATTCAAACATCCAAACTTCTAAAATTTGACTTATATAATATTAGTGGGATTAGTTGATTAAAACTTGACGTTATTTGATTTAAAAATGATTATTTTAGGATTGTTATTCAATGCCAATTTGAATGTTAATACAAGCGTAACAAGAATGTATTTCAAACATTATTATTTAGTTACAACGGCTCTGAATTGCTGTCATTATCGGTAAAATCGTTCGCAGCCTATATTGCTCGTCTGTTAGACCATATTCTTTTCTCATTTCGTTTTAACTAGACACAAAATACAGTATCCTATTCATATTATTACTATTACACTCGTTTCTTTTGATTTTATACTTCATACGGCAGTAATGCAAAAATTATGAACCGGGTCTGTAAGACCCTATTAGAATTTATATGCAAATTGTATTGAATGGTTGATTTCTAGGTAACAGAGCTGATTTTGTCTGATATCGTAACACAGCGGTTTAATACCTGAGTTGATTAAAATACTCTGGAAAGCAGTTTTGAATCAGCGCCATTTTGAAAATAATTTGTTTTTAACTAAGAGTTATTTTAAGATAATTGGCTTTTGCGTTTAGCTACAGACTATCCGTGGGGGCGAACGTGATTTACACAAGGCACGTCCTCAGTGGACATGCTCAGTGAAGCAATGCATTGTTATAGGCAGAGGTAACCGCTTAACATCAGTTGGGCCTTCTGCTTGTTCCATCATTTAGTGGTAAAAAAAATTCCAGTAAGTATAAAATTCCTTTCTTCAGTTGGAAACTTCTTCCGCCTAATGACGGTGATGATGACTAAATCTACTACCACCAATCTTAAAAAAAAAAAAAAAAAAAAAAAAAACAAAGAGAAAGTTATTTTTTTCATCTACCAGGACATCATAACTAAAGAAGTATCACGCTGCGTTCCCACGTCATCAGTGACGAAGGCTCGACTCTACCATACCTTACATTACGTCATTCTGACAGCTCCTGTCCTTTTGACACGTGTCATTGACCAACTATTTATTATCTCCTACACTACAAGCTCTAAATCTAAACAGCTACGGTTTATATTTCTGTGATTTATTTTTATGGGCCCATAACTTGTACTACCTGTAAGATCTCTGTTTTACCGAGATTATGAAAATTGATACGGATTATGACGTCGTTTTTGAGTGGATATGACTGTGAACACACTGATTTTGCCTTTTAATAGGGGTAGATGGAATTCTTTTATGTTCATAAATTGGCATTAATGTGTGTTCTTCGTACATTTAAAGTATGAATATTATACTAACACTCTTATGTTGAACTTTGAATCGAAATTCCAGCGAGACTCAAGGACAAGCTACTTCTAAATTAAAATCTAAGTAAACAAAACTACCCATTCTTGAGTCTTGATGCAGGGGTGCTAGATTAGCCTTAGCCCTCAGATGTCGTATCCATACTAAGGCAATGTAACAGGCCACCTTGTTACCTCGTCAGGCCAACGAGCCATGCCACGGCACGTCGCGAGTGCAGCTATTTAGGCGCCAGATAGACGATAAGCCTCTGCGTGTCTCCGATCTTAGATCTAACATGCTCTTCGGGAATTTTGGCAGAATAACAAAACATTTTAGTTAAAATGCCAAAACTAAACATCTTCACTTTTTATAAGATAGCCTGCACAAATCTTCTTGGATAATAGAGCAGCAACAATCAACAAGTTATTAAAACAAGTAATTAAATTAAAAAACCCCCGAATCTTGGACCGATTTTCATCAAACATAGCTAAGAACACTCCCGACTAATTCACCTTTAAACGAAAAAAATTAAAATCAGTTCATCCGTTCACACACACACACACACACACACACACACACACACACAAAGAGACACGTCAAACTTATAATACCCCGTCGTTTTTGCGTCGGGGGTTAAAAATAACGTATTGATAATGGTTTCTGTAATAAATTGTAATACAGAGGACGCCCTACCGCGTCTTGAGACTATACAACCCTCAATAAATCAAAATAACCTATTTAAATTAGTCACCAAATGGAATAATCACTACCTTAATTACCAAGGCAACATACCAACTGAATAGGTCAACCATGCAAAGAATGTCGGGGGCGCCAGCAAAGCTCTAATTAGCGGCAGCGGAGCGCTAAACTGGGGGCGGAATAACAATTAAAAATAAAAAATGTATGAAAAAGTCCGTGCTTTCCAACTCATGTGGTCCTGGTTAGGGATAGGAAATGCCATCTTCTTGGTTGGTCTCGTGAGACCTATTTGGGTAATTTGTTTGACGTTATGAATGTTATGGGGCTCGGTTGAATGGAAATACATTTTTGGGTACTTAAATGTTATTGATCCAAAAACTAATGTTTTGAACGATTTATACCATAATGTTTTGAGCGTGGGCAGAGACAAAATAAAAACTATTAATTTTATGAAAATTTAGTCCTTTATTTTTTGTTATAAAGGTAACTGAAGATCCTATGCTTTCCTAGTAAGTATTCCTATCTCCAATACAACTCTAAACAGTCTTCTTTTATATGGGCTGTTGAATTCCTAGTACCTATTCTAAAGTGCAATCTGCTCTACACCTATGCCCCCCTGGTACCTAATTATCTCTGATCAGGCTCGCGTGAATGCCGTTCCCAGGGCAACAGCGATCGATTCACGAGAAATAAAACAGGACTTATCACGCGAGCTTCAACAAACTTCCACTGTTTGGCGAAAAAGAAAACAAAGTATCAATAGTTTATACTGTTTGAGCACGCATATGTGAAACTATGTTTTGTGTCTGTGAAAGACTTCAAACTGAATTGCATATTAGCAAGTTATAGTTACTTCAGCGACTTCACAATTATGAGTACTATATTTAATAAATTTAGCACACATATTACTGTATTTTTGGAATTTGCTTAGATACATAAATGATCATAAACTCTATAGCAATACTAACACCAGTTATTCAAGTAGATATCATTTCAACTGTGAGAATATCTATGTTTAACTTCTAGGAAATGTCCAGTATTGCTGTGTGGGATCGCTTTCCTATCACGTACCAACCGTTATGACTGTTTTTAATATTGCAAGAGTGTTATCCATTAATTCAGCGGTATAGGAATCATAAGAGACTTCTTTTTTTATTTTATTTTTTGTTAACCTGTCTTGTCCACTTCTGGGCAAAAATCTCCACAGACTTTTAATATTCTTTATCACGCTATTAATTTTTATAATATATTATTTTAAGAAGTTAAGAAATATGAAACATTCAATAAGTACGAATTTTAGTTTTAGTTTAATCGCTATCATAAAATGCACGCTCCTTACTAATGTTTTTAAAGAACTATTATGCATTTTATGACTTTTTTGAACCAAATAATATGCCCTGTTGATCAACGGAAGATATTGGGAAATAGTACCTACCAGCTTCAGCGCTATCAACAGATTTTTTGACTAACACGGTATCTATTTATTTATTCAGCCTATGGAGCATTTTAAGTTTTCTGGGTCCACGGGACCCACATCATTAGTTTAGGGTTAAAAATACTACCTTGCGTGACCGATTGCTAGAGTCTGGTACGGCAACGGCATTTCAAATTCATAGAATTATTAATATTCGGAAGGCTTGCACTGGAGCCTGAACGGTTTAAAAAGTGTTAATGAGGAATACGTATGTATCGATGATACGCTACACATTAAAAATAAGTGCTTCCAGCCACGCCGATGTATTTCATACATAATGTGCGACTTGCTAACTTATTCGAAGAACTGGAGTTTTGTTTTACATTTTCCTATTTATTTTCATATACCTACAGTACTGAGCTTTTTCCAGAGCAGAGATTTTCCTGTTTTAAAAATGATTACCAACTGATTCAAGTACCAGGCCAACATGACATCCTAGTCTATGAAAGTACCAAGGTAACAAGACTTAGGGAATCGCCTTCTCTACCTTTTACAATTTTACCATGTTGTCTTATGTTCAAGAAGGAAGATACGTTCCTAGAGCATGAGCATCTTTTATCTGCAATTTTGTTTCCATTTCACATTTCATCCCATATTCAATGGTAACTGACGGAAGTACCAGGATGACATGACGTCTAAGGAGGTTACCGTTGTGTCTGCAGGGCTGGCGGTTTCGCGCGTGCGTGCTCCGGGCCGCTCGCTACTCGCGCCGGGTGGCCAACCTGTAGTTATACAATAATGGTCATTTGGATGTGTTGTTTGTTTGTTTTGAGATGTTACCCATTATTGAGAAAGACTCTACATTTGCCGATATGTTAGTGATACCAATTAGGCCACAGTTTGATTAACACTGTCCTTTTTTGAATTTCGCTTTGGATAACGGTGATAAAAAAGACCATTCAAAAAAGTATCTCTTTTTCTTTTTTTCATTAAAACTTTGAACGTTTTTAGTTTAGTATAGTTTTCCATTTTGTTTTAGTCATCTCCGTTCCTCTAAAATAGGTAGCAAGTTTCATTGAAATCAGATCGGTATAGAAGAAAACGATATTGCTATTACTACGGGTAAAGTTAGTGACTAAAGCTAGTCGTCGACTGACACGTTGTATGTTGATTGAAAGATTTGCAGCCCCGGGATCGTGCCGTGCACTCCTGACAGGTACAATTGTTTTTAGCTCAGGTTTGCAGACTTGTGGGTTATTAAATAATTTACTACCACTTTGTAGAATGTGGCTTAGGGGAATATGTAGATTTCCTTGTTATGCTAGATGTTTTTGAGTACTTCATGTGTATGGATTGAATTTTCTTATATTTGTAGGCGTCCTAATATTTCATTTACCAGCGTTGGCCTCTTGTCGGCCGACATACTCGTATGCTGAAGCAGGGTCTGTTTTGCGGCACTTTAGCTTCTCCTAGTTCTAAGTTATTGTTAATATTGTGTCGCAAATAAATACTTTTGTTTCTTTCTTTCTTTCATTTAGCCTTTGGTGCTTAATGAATCTTTCTATTCTTCATCATCATTCATCATTTCCCTCCCCTTATCCCCCGCTAGGTGGGGTCGGCACAACATGTCTTCTTTTTCCACTCACTCCTATCATTCGTCAACTCTGAGTCTACTCCTCTCACATTCATGTCATCTTTCACACAATCCAACCACTTCTTCTTCGGCTTTCTTCTACTTGCATCTTTCTATTCATCATCGTCATCATATTAGCGTGTAGAAGTCCACTACTGGACATAGGCCTCTCACATAGATTTCCAGAAGGCACTTTTCTGAGCCTTCTCCATCCTACGTTTCGCCTTCCAGTTCGTGGCTGCCATCCGAGAGCCTTTGCTGGCAAAATTAAGCTTTTAATCAAAGTCAAAGTCAAAATTTCTTTATTCAATAAAATCACAAGGATCATTTAGAATGTGATTTCATTGCATACACTCCTTTGACTGACAAACCAATACAGTCACAAACATAATGGTACATACACATTTAAGTATGACGGACTGCGGACGTCACCCCGCCCAGCTTCACTTTACATATAAATTACCAATTACACCACGCACAGACCCGACAACGTATAGACCGGGCATCAGAAATTCATGTCGATATTAGTTTTAATCGACCACGCTTATTGGTTTTATCTAAATAATCTGTATAATTTGCTGATAAAAAATAATTATGATCAGTTTTGTGTACCGTAAATATCAGATTTCGTAACATTTGATATTAGATTTTCTATATGGAGCGTTATTTGCGTTTTTATTAGATTTGTTCAAGTATATCATGATGTGATCTTATACACAGGCTGTGATAGAGCTTTCTGTTTTTCTTTCTGAGCTTTCATTCAATAAGTATGCAATTAAAAGCATAGAAATACATTCCGCTTATTCCAGAAATTTCCTGCGTGTTGCCCCTACGAAGGGGATTTCTATGCGCAAATATTTTGTATCGTCTGCTACGTACGAGCATCAAACTCACACGTCTCGTGGCCAAAGCTATTCATGATTAAAAATGTATTTATTCTGTAAAATCACATGGATCAACTTAGAACCACTTTCTAGAGATGGTGATTTTAATTGTCAGTTCCTCGTGATGGTAAAGAACGGGTAAAAAACTTACGCCGAAATAAATGAACTAGCGTTCACAGCTTTTTTGTATGATTCTTACTGAAGAATATTCTCGTTATACTTCAGTAAGTATAACGAGATGTATTTTTACTAATTCAAAAATCTTTGAAATGTTTTATGTTTTTTTTTGAGTGACTTTCAGTGGTAAAATAAAAACTAATTAAACTTTAATATTATTCGGTGGAACTTCTAATAGTTTGTGGTTCTTATTAATAACGGTAGCCGATTCTAATAATGAGTAATGATACCTAAAGAATGTAAGTTAGTTCTGAGCCGATTGATGGATGGAATTCCAGAATGTCTGCTATATCATCATAAACTAGCCCCTTTTATCATAGAAATAAAGTTCAAAATAAAACGTAAATAAGCGCCACAATAATCTGTAAAAAAAAAAGTTCCACTCCTACCGTGGATAAACACTTTGTGAGAATTTGTGTAATGAATGAACATAGATGTTTGTTCTGCATGGCACGGCTTTTAGTCTATATGTTCAATAATTTATAAGTTAAAAAACTGGAAAACCGACTTCAATTCGACTACCAGCTTCATCTTCAGATGATGATGATGACAGTTCATTGGGAATTTTCTAGTCACTATAAACACCACATAAAAGTCACAGGAAAGCAAAATACGCAATTTCATGCACGTGGTTGGTGTTGATTCTTTAGAGGAACAACTGGTGGGTTTTTGCTTTTCTCCAATTAAATGCGGTTTGAATGTACAAACTGGGTTTATTGACAAATTTAGAAAAATGTAAAAATTTAGGTGTGCACCACAAAGGGTTCATCGTTGCTAGCAGTAAAATGGTAGGCGCTGCACCGCGCCGGGGATATTTTTTTCAGTTAATTCTATTTATAACCTAAACTACTCAACCGATTTTGATGAAAATAAAATGGGACCAATCTGAAAGTATATCCTTTCAGATAAAAAAAATAATTTTTGAAATCGGTTCATAAATGACGGAGTTCTGAGGTAACAAACATTAAAAAAAATAAAAAAAACATACAACCGAATTGAGAACCTCCTCCTTTTTGGAAGTTGGTTAAAAATAGATATCTGATGGTATATTCTGGTTCATTCGTTGACCGCATCGTCACTTAAAATCAGGTGAGATGGTTTAAGACACTTTACGTCGTCTGACCATTCTTTTGTTTGCCACGCTTTTGTTGTCTTCAGGGGCCTTATGCTCAGTTCGGTAGAGATTTTACTCTAATAGGGATGACTTCATATCTCGGCCCAAAACTCGCGTTCTACCCACTGGTGACTGGAGTTTTCAACGTCATTTTGACGTCATCCCTATTAGAGTAAAATCTCTACCGAACTGAGCATAAGGCCCCAGGGCCCGACTCATTTTGCAGTTGTTTTCTCGGAACTGTTTCTATGTATGAAATGTAAGTCGGGTTTAAGGTAGAGCCATCACTATTTCTCGTCTGACAGAAAAACTGGTTTTATTTCTAATCAAGCTGAAATCGATTTCGTTACTAAACCAATACCGGTAGTCGCTACTGGGCTTGATAATTAGTAATTACAGAGTAGCCATCACTATTGTAATGGAACTGTCGAGGCCTTGGTCTCTACTTCGAATAATGATTGACGAAGATTCGGTTGTGATGTTTGGGTTCGACTGCGCAGTATCGCTGTCACTTCGCAAAAGCCCGTGTCATTGCACGAAGCGGCTGCGCAGTGTAACACAAATGTCATTACTGACCTATTCGAAGTAAACCCTGTTATTGACGTTACATGATGAACATGCTGATTGCTGATCGAAATACTTAGATAGATAGATAAAAGATAGATAGATAAGTTTTTATTTCACACCAAAAAAAACACATAAATCTAAACTAAAAATAGAATAACAATATAAATAAACTAAAAAATAACTAAAATTATAACTATAAATATACATATTATGTGTCTCCGTGGTGGTGAAAAGGCCTAAGCTCAGCATATGCTACTGCATTTTGCATACAGTAGCGCTGGTCTTCCGCGTAGGCCAGTGTTCATTTCACGGACGTCTTGGCTTGAGTCACGATAGCCGTAAAATGACAAAGCAAATCACACAGCAACTAATCACTACAAAGTAAACTCAAATATATAAACAACAGGTAAGTACACAGAGATACACAAACTAAAACCCTCTGAGATACGGAACTAAAAACTTTACATAAAAACAAAATAAACTTTACACTATACCTATACCAGCCTATCAATAAAAGGACCCACAAAAATTAACCTAATAATGCAATTATACTGCATCAAGCCTCAAAACATAACTAGTGCACAGAAACGAGTGGAGAAGGAGGAGAAAGCATGGTTACCGCTATGCCAGCCAAGGTTGATTTATTTGTTTTTCTAAAATATGGACTTTCAGTTTTGACCTAAACGAATCTATGTTATTGACGTTACGTAGTGGTGGTGGAATAGTATTCCAGCACTTGGTGGCGGCAAAGCGAAAGCTGCCTCGAAAAGCTGCAGATCCATGTAGAGGTGTTGCCAGTAAAAGCCCAGACCCAGCTCTCGTATTATATCTATTTCCTATATATCTATTACTTGATCAACGTAGACATAGATTGGTGGTTTGTTTTCTTTTGTTTTGCTCCTCATTTGTTTCGTACGTGTATTGTACTTGTGTGTGTTACCCCACAGAAAAGTGAGGTTTCGGCGTTCTGTGAGATACTTGGAATTCCACTTACAGCACCTATGCTATTCCACTGAGCTCCGATCGATTTGTAAGCTTTAAGTGGAATAATTTTAGTATTAAATATGTTACTTTTTAGCAAATAAATGCCCGTGGTTTTGTCTGCGTGGGGTTATTTGTTTTACTCTCAAGCTTTGAAAAACATTACGAAGTCTAAACCTAGAATTCAAAAAGAGGTTGCGCTAGGCAAATGCTAGTTGAAACAATGTGGCAGACTTATTTGGCGGACAGTTTATCAATTCGGGGGTAAAAGTCGTAAGTCGTAAGTCTATGGCAGATCAGTCTCAATCCCAAAGACTATCATAGATGGTATGTACTACTAATAACAACCAAACAAATATATTAACGAGTATAATTGATATTCAATTGTCTCCATAAAACCAGGCGCCCTTTTACAATGCCTATAAAAGTTTCCTCCATCGTTAGCTAGCGTAAACATGTGAGTTATACGGCTTAGTTTAGTCAAGTTATATGACTGTTGAGCGTGTGTTCGAAGCCTTAGACCTATACTGACTGGATGTGGCTAGAGTTTATAAGAGGATTAAAATCATATCTAGTCAAAAAATGTCTCTACTCAACTGAAGAATTTTTTGAAAAAGAATAATACTATTATATGTACCTACTTAAGATAAGTTTAAGCGCCCAAATATAACATTTTTGCGATACCTGAAAAGGGTGAATAAGTTTTAAAGTGCCTCTGACTTTAGCATAAGACCAAATTGTAACACTTATTTTGGCAAATAAATGTATCTTGTACCTACTTAGGTAAGGTCTAATAGAACCAAGGATGAAGACCATACTGTTGTGACCTCAATGCGGGTATAGTAGTCATAACTAATCTTTGTCCCTCTGCAACTTCAGCATTCAAGTATATTTCTTTGTAAAAAGGATCATACATAAAAACGCTAGGAACCAGACCGTAGTTTCTTGTCCGTTCTTGTTGTCTCTGGTCGCGTGGAACTGGCACCTAGAATCACCTAGTTATATAAGACGATTCTAAATGATCCTTGTCATTTTATTGAAGAAATTATGACTATGACTCTGAAGCGCAGAACCGATTTTTGGGTCGAATTGGATAAGTTAAGCGGTGGCTTCTGCCTATAACATTGCCACACTGAGGATGCCCACTGAGGACGTGCCTTGTAATGCATTGCACTGCGCCCATCACTCTGTGACGTAATGATAAAAATAGCTCAGGTTTTGTATGTCTTGGTATCTCCATTCGGCATTAGCTCCAAGTTCTTGTGATACCGAATATAGTTGTGAGAATGTGAGAGCTTACAGGTGTTTTGTGGTGACATTTATATTGTGACATTCACGCTACTTTTAAAAGTTTTCTGAGTAAGTTTTGAGGTTAATAGCTATGACCTGAATCTTTATTTTAGGTACCTAGAAAGGAGGAGTAGTAGATATCGACATTTCACACAACACTCGTTTTCAGAGCTAAGTTTTCATAACTTAGCTTAAAAGATCCTCATTGGTGGATATCAAACACATCCTTAGGTATAGCTATGCTCTGATGGAAAAGTTTTTTTAGAAAACTTACGGGAACCAATCAGCGAAAAAATTATAATTCTACAGTCGAACGACTAATAATATCCCCTACTTTGTTTAACTACCTATTTATGCAAAAGTTCTAAGGGCCATAAAGTTTTAAAACAATAAATTTCCTTATCGACCTGTCATGGATCCTAAAAACACTGTTCGGAGGCAGGTGGCTTGCCAAATGTCGTCCCTCGCAACCTTTCAACACATGTCATGTTTGTCTGTATTGGTTGATTGATCGTTTGATTGTTATACCTACTCGTGGCAGGTTGTACCCTTAGCACAGAACAGAACAGATTATATACTTGACTATTTGACAGGCGTCACAGCTCAGTCGGTAACGGCTCTGCCTTCCGTGCTGTGGGTCGTGGGTTCGATCCCCACTGAGAACAAACAATTTTGTGTGTGACAAACATAGATGTTTGTTCTATGTCTGGGTGTTACTATGTATTATAAGTATGTATTTACAAAAAAAAAATTTAAGTATTCTATCAGCCATCTAGTTCCCATATTATAAGCTTTGCTTAGTTTGGGACTAGAGGGCGTTGTGTGTAAAGTCCATGAATATTTATTTATTTATTTATTTACTGTCACTGGCCCACGATAAATCGCCTATTAGTAGTCACAACAGATCTTTGTCGGTCTGAAGTATCTGCGCAGAACTCATTTTTGGGTAATTGGGGAGGTCAGATAATTTTTCCGCATAATAGTACATGCGCAATCGTTTGTTGCACCTTACTTCAGAGGGATAAAGATCCGTTGTGCGTACTGTACGCAGATATTCTTTAAATAAATAAATAAATATTCATGGACTTTACACACAACGCCCTCTAGTCCCAAACTAAGCAAAGCTTGTGATATGGGAACTAGATGGCTGATAGAATACTTATATACTTTTTTTTGTAAATACATACTTATAATTACATAGTAACACCCAGACATACACGCGAGAGCAATGATTCCGGGTCACTTAAAGAATGTTAAAAATCTCGGAAACTAAAAATGATAGGTTAATGCAATAAATTGTATTTAATAGACAATGTAATACTCCTTAAATGAAGGTATTAAAACTTCTTAGTTATTGTAAAGTTATATCTTAAAAAAATCAAATTTGAAAAAGGGCCACTTTCGAAGATGGAACTACGAAATTACAGCATTTGGTTTTGCTTTTGTTTGTAATCTGTCATTTATGTGGGTATATAAACCATGTTGATAGTGCTCTATATTCATTATTCAAGCTGAAATTATGTCGCTTACGCCTGAAGAATGCACCAGAATACTTACAATGCTGGAAACCGGCCGGAGTCAGCGCGATACAGCCAGGACTGTCGGTGTGTCGCTGTCAACAGTACAAAGAGTTCTCCGACGTTACGAAGAAACTGGTTCTAACCTACGCAGACCAGGAACGGGCAGAACCAGGTGTACCACAGCACGAGAAGACCGATACTTGGTGAACACCATGCTTCGAAATCGCTTTCTCACAGGAACTGAACTCACAAATCAGTTTCGACGCCTCGGAGGAAGTAACCCAAGTGCATGGACAGTAAGACGTCGGCTTGCTGAATCTAACTTAAAACCCCTTAGACCTGCAAACGGCCCTAAACTGGAGCGTGGGCATCGTATTTCAAGACTAAGATATGCCCAGAGCCACGTAAATTGGAGTATTGAAGATTGGTCAAAAGTTATGTTCTCCGACGAATCAAAATTTATGCTCTACAAGCACGATGGAAGACACAGAGTGTATCGAAGACCAGGGGAAAGATTCAAGCAAGCATGCATCGAAGAAAAAGTAGCCTACGGTGGTGGGTCTGTACTTGTGTGGGCCGGAATTTCTTCTGAAAGTCGCACAGAGCTGGTGATCATAGAAAACGGCTCTTTAACTAGCGTAAGATATGTGGAAGAAATCCTCAATGATCATGTTGGTCCATTTATGGTCAATTTAGGTGAGGATGCTATATTTATGCATGACAATGCCCGACCTCATACAGGTAGGATTGTGAATGACTACCTTCAAGAGATGAACATTACTCGTATGGAGTGGCCAGCGCGCAGCCCGGATATCAACCCGATCGAGCATGCTTGGGACGAGCTAGGCAGATGCGTAAAACAACGAAACCCTCCCCCAATCACGCTTCGTGAGCTCAAAATTGCTCTCACAGAGGAATGGGAGAATATTCCCCAAAATCGTATAAGGAACTTGGTGTACAGCATGCCAAACCGCGTAAACGCAGTAATGGAAGCACGAGGAGGCAATACGAAGTATTAAAATTCAAGTCAAATCGTAATAAAGTTCAAAAATTTCATGTTTCCTATTTTTGTTTTAAGGAGAGATCAGCAGTTTTTTTCTTTATGTAATTTTGTGTTAATAAAATGTATGGTGACTCATATTTTTTTACTTTCATTTAAGGAGTATTACATTGTCTATTAAATACAATTTATTGCATTAACCTATCATTTTTAGTTTCCGAGATTTTTAACATTCTTTAAGTGACCCGGAATCATTGCTCTCGAGGAACAAACATCTATGTTTTCCACGCACAAATGTTTGTTCTTTGCTTGAAGCCAGTGGAGTTGATTTTACTTGAAGCGTCAATTTCCTTCGAGCTTCATTTCAAAGTGACTGCAGCGCTACTCTGTGGACTTACATCTAGATATTGACTCAGATTTTCGCGATCCTTATTTCAGTTATCTTAAAAATCTGAAAAAGAAAGTTTTTTTTATTTAAAATCCAGATATGTAACTCTGACATTATTAGACCCGGATCGAGCTCTCCCGAATAAAATTAACCCTTAATTTATATGTTGTTTTAAACTTAACCTTAGGAATGCGCCGCAGGGAAGTGGAATGTTTATTTTTAAATTGTTTTTTAAAGTTATGATGAATGGCGAAGGCTCTGCAGGGCGGGACGGCCGATTAAAAAACAATAACGCATGCGCGCAGCG
The DNA here is from genome assembly GCA_947859175.1 of Gandaritis pyraliata. NCBI lineage: Eukaryota > Metazoa > Arthropoda > Insecta > Lepidoptera > Geometridae > Gandaritis > Gandaritis pyraliata. Next base: position 8,724,981 of record OX401869.1, on the reverse strand, counting down.
CACTATAGAACGGTTATGCCATTTTTGCAGTTGCCAGATCTAAATGTTAAAGATAAAGATAAAGATTTTTATTTGCAGTGAACATGGTAGGTAGGTACAGTATATACAGGTGTTTTAAAAATAATATTATCAAGTTCAGCACATTCAGTTATTTGTCAGATAACATACAAATAATGTTAGGTCTATGTAGGTGAAATGTCAAAACTTAGACTTCAAAAACTCACTAATTGAATAAAAACTGTTATCTATTAGCCAGTTTCTTAAAACTCTATTAAATAAATTTCCCTGCAACTCTAAAATTGACCTAGGCAAATGATTATATATTTTACATGACATGAAAACACAATTCCGCTTAAAAAGTTCTAACCTTGGTTTTGGCATCACTAAAGGTTAGTCTTTTGTCCGTTCTTGTAGGGTCTGGTCGCGTGGAACTGGCACCTAGAATCACCTATTCATATAAGACGTTTTTAAATGATCCTTGTTTTTTTACTTTAACAGCCAAGGGAAGAAATATTTAATGTAGAGCCATATTTAGAGTCCTGAGCTCCATTTTATAAGTATCCCCTAAATGTTTAAACAATCTGCCTACCGATTGTGTTTACTATGTTTTAATGTACCTACTACCTACCTATTTTTAATTTGAATACCTTTTGCGAGGGATGCAATTGATACAAAAAATACTTTTAACTTTTGAATGAAATACTCTCCTTTTCATCAGTTTTTAACTATACTTGGGCTTGTGAAAACATTTTTCGTGATTTTAACAAATGTAGTCTAATTTACTAATATAATGTACCAGCTACACTGCATCAGCTGTGTATAGTCGGTCAGTGTCTTCCACAATTTGTAGCCGTGCACACTCGTCTTTATAATACCAACAATGCCCTCCCACGCAATTTTGCACCTTCACTTTGACTGACAAGGGTTAATTTCGAATGGTTACTAAATACTAGTTTACAATAATTGCTTTTGACATACGAATTGTTAATTTGATTTTAATTAGGGGTCGATACGTGTGGTTTTGCTTGTAATGTACTACATCTCCAGCTATTAACTAATTAAATAAGATCCAGTCACATAGGACATAATAATTATATTCCCCCACACTAGGACTCTTGTCAGTATCGTAGATATCAGAAATGAAGAATAACCAGGTACAGTCAGTCTCAAAAAGAAATGGAAAAATTGGTAATTTTCATACAGACACATTTTTCATTAAAATATGATTTTACTGTCATTGTTTTTTTGGAGCTTTTAGCTGGATACATTTTTATGAACTCTGTAATTTTATTATGACATATCTTATTATCATACATCTTATGACACTAACATCTAGAACAAATATTTAGATAGAGATTTTGTTCCTCGCGCCTCGCAATTCCAACCGACACCTTTCGCGTTTCAATCTTACCAATTATATTCATGATATTAATTTACTTAATTTCTTTTACAGGTAAGTAAAAAATCTTCTAGAGCCCGCAAAAGGTAAGTTTATTTTAAAAGATGGCGAAGTGTGAAAACAAAACATTGTGCATAGTCAAAATGATGACTAATCTAGCGTGGAATAAGTATATGATAATTATTTGGTAAATGCACCATTCGAAGACTACCAGAAAGTTGAAGTTTGAAAGGCCTTCAATAACTGCCTGAACCAACAATCTTCCAATAGGTCATGTAGACCAATCTACCGAAGTAAATCCAGTTGTCATGAACATGTTTACAAAACCAGAGCTCTTTTTTTATTGGTTTTGTAACCTATGCAACGTTCTGCCTTGATCACGAATAAATGTGACAATCGTAAACGTATCGTAACGCTAGTGTGTCCGAGATACACTGCGCGGTGACGCTACAACGTTTGGCAATCGAGCTGGCGTTGACGCGCAATAAGATTCGAATACGTTAGGTTTACGTAACGCAGCGACTGTCAGATTTGTTCGTGATTAGTGTGATTACCCCTGGTGACAAGTTCTTTTCACTGAAATATTTATGTCCCACAAATGTCAACTCAAAGTGCATTCGCGTACAAACAACTAATAATTAAAGCATCGTTTTAATCTTTTTAGCATACCTTGGCAAATGCATTACCATTGTTCTACCAATGAAGGGCAATTCACGTACTTTAACAATAGCTGGGAGTGAAGACACAAGTATATAAAAGAAAATGCTGTACCTACCTAATACTAATAACACAACAACTGCAAAACACGAATCGCTATTACTGACATATTATTATGACAATGAAACAAGATCGGAACTTTATTTATTAGACAAGGTTCACTTGGAAATATTAAAAATAAACATCTCCCGTGCACTATTAACATATCGTCTTTCGACAATACGCATGTTTTCTGGAAGATAATGCTATATAGCATTAAGTTCGTCCTTGTTCTGTTGATATGTTATGCGCAATAGAGCATTTTCTATCTATCTATTTATCTATTTGGTAGCATTTATGAGAATTGCGCTTCAGATTAAATAACTACGTCCCAGACAGATGTGTTTGTTGGCAAGTACACTTGTATTGTGACAGGTTAAGATTGCTTTGTCTTGTCTAGATTTTCTGAATTCAATTAAGATCCAATTTGGCAGACAGAATTCTCGGAGCAACTGAAGTTGTGGTGGTCTCAGGAAAGAAGACGAAGATTGTCAGTATAACTTCATAATAATATAATTGTTCGGTGTGTAGTTTCGAAAAAAAGCAGATATCCTATGCTTTTTCCACAATTATAAAGTCTTTAAAGCTTTTACCACAAGTATTATCCCAAAAACTCGAAAATTTTTGGGAGATATTATATCTATCGTGACAAAAAAGTATCGGTTTAGAATCAAATCCTAGTCTTTTTCAGGCTTGATAGTTTTAATCTAGGTACCTATAACATTATTGAAAACTTTGATCACAAAACAAATACCCCTCAGTATAATCTCCAATTACGTTCGGTTGTTAGTAACTGGTATGAGGTATGACGCCGCGCTGGTAATGACTGTAATCGGCACGTCAGGCGGTAAATCTTGGAGGAACTGTTATTGAGGGCTCTGGTGGCTTCTCACTGGCTTTCTGTGATTCGGCATGCGAGAACTGATAATACCTTGTTTGTATATTGAAATTCTACTAACGCTTCTTGAAATAAAAATGTACGAGGAGGGTAGATTTCTACCGCGGTGACGACAACCAAATATTTCTCTTTTGCTCTCCAGGGCACTGTAGTGGCTGACATCAATCGTCAACACGCAAGTGAAGCCTCTGGTTCGAGTTTTCTAGTTTTGCATAGGTTATGGTAACCATTTACCCAAACGTGGGCTGTATTCTTGTTTGACAGATGCCTTGATTACTTCAGGAACCAGGCCTTACATGCTTGAGGTATGCATCAGACACTTTCAATGTTCTTTATGATGCTTACCCTTGTATCTTAGAGCTGTAGGATCTTTCAAAGACGCAAATCAAGAATGTCTGATCAAAATACTATAAACCAACAGTTTCCCAAATCTGTCCCACCCATGGACAGAACAGGAACACACCAGGTATAGTAAACAGCCTTGGGCACTCGGCGTTAACCACAGAGCCGCTACCGCCTTCCTCTTGGGGGGTCCCGATGTGTGGTCTAGATCCTCTGCTTTATGATTGCCTGGTAGCTTTACAGGAGTTTTCTTAAAAAATTCATATTATCTACTGTGACTGAGGATTGCATCCCCTTATTTGATTGTACAAACCTTGTCTACAGAGTTTCATTCAGGCAACCTTAGGTCATGGATTCAATCATAGGACCTCCTTGTAAAAGATGTGTTTAGGAAATCTTTCGCCAAAATAATGATCTCCTGGTAGCTCATAATTTACTTTTGCTTGTATCAACCTTAGCGTATTTAAAAATACTTCTAGAATTTGTTCTTTATTATCAAAACGTTGATGAACGGGTGTAATGCAGCAGTAGTCAAGAAATCAATTTTCACCCAATATATTTCGCAAAATTCACGACGCAATAACTCATTAACGTGCTGAGCCAATAAACGGACGAAAGTTCTCATACGTTTATCACCAAAATACAAACGAAACCATCTAAAAAGAACTTTATGCACATAAAGATACGGTTGGTTGCAACCGCAGTTTTGGAGTCGTGAATTTTCATAGTGCAGTTTAACCCTTCAAATATCGCGTGCGGTCGACTGGACCGTTTTGCTTGGAGTGAAGGTTTGTTTTCCAGTGTGGTCGCGGGTTGAAGAAGTGCACGATGCTAGGGTACGTATTACCGTGTTGTGGTCTTGTTGGTCCGCACCTAATTGTAGGTTCTCGACGCCTCGCATCATCGCGAGCGCCATGGTTAGTAGGGTTGTCGAAATAAAACAAAAATAAATGTAAAACAATATTCGTCTGCTTTTGTGAGAGCTTTTTATGTCACCTATTTGTTGAAATCACTATTGTCATGATTATTTGTAGAAAAAGGTTTGCAAGATAAAATACACTCGAGAGCAATGATTCCGGGTCACTTAAAGAATGTTAAAAATCTCGGAAACTAAAAATGATAGGTTAATGCAATAAATTGTATTTAATAGACAATGTAATACTCCTTAAATGAAAGTAAAAAAATATGAGTCACCATACATTTTATTAACACAAAATTACATAAAGAAAAAAACTGCTGATCTCTCCTTAAAACAAAAATAGGAAACATGAAATTTTTGAACTTTATTACGATTTGACTTGAATTTTAATACTTCGTATTGCCTCCTCGTGCTTCCATTACTGCGTTTACGCGGTTTGGCATGCTGTACACCAAGTTCCTTATACGATTTTGGGGAATATTCTCCCATTCCTCTGTGAGAGCAATTTTGAGCTCACGAAGCGTGATTGGGGGAGGGTTTCGTTGTTTTACGCATCTGCCTAGCTCGTCCCAAGCATGCTCGATCGGGTTGATATCCGGGCTGCGCGCTGGCCACTCCATACGAGTAATGTTCATCTCTTGAAGGTAGTCATTCACAATCCTACCTGTATGAGGTCGGGCATTGTCATGCATAAATATAGCATCCTCACCTAAATTGACCATAAATGGACCAACATGATCATTGAGGATTTCTTCCACATATCTTACGCTAGTTAAAGAGCCGTTTTCTATGATCACCAGCTCTGTGCGACTTTCAGAAGAAATTCCGGCCCACACAAGTACAGACCCACCACCGTAGGCTACTTTTTCTTCGATGCATGCTTGCTTGAATCTTTCCCCTGGTCTTCGATACACTCTGTGTCTTCCATCGTGCTTGTAGAGCATAAATTTTGATTCGTCGGAGAACATAACTTTTGACCAATCTTCAATACTCCAATTTACGTGGCTCTGGGCATATCTTAGTCTTGAAATACGATGCCCACGCTCCAGTTTAGGGCCGTTTGCAGGTCTAAGGGGTTTTAAGTTAGATTCAGCAAGCCGACGTCTTACTGTCCATGCACTTGGGTTACTTCCTCCGAGGCGTCGAAACTGATTTGTGAGTTCAGTTCCTGTGAGAAAGCGATTTCGAAGCATGGTGTTCACCAAGTATCGGTCTTCTCGTGCTGTGGTACACCTGGTTCTGCCCGTTCCTGGTCTGCGTAGGTTAGAACCAGTTTCTTCGTAACGTCGGAGAACTCTTTGTACTGTTGACAGCGACACACCGACAGTCCTGGCTGTATCGCGCTGACTCCGGCCGGTTTCCAGCATTGTAAGTATTCTGGTGCATTCTTCAGGCGTAAGCGACATAATTTCAGCTTGAATAATGAATATAGAGCACTATCAACATGGTTTATATACCCACATAAATGACAGATTACAAACAAAAGCAAAACCAAATGCTGTAATTTCGTAGTTCCATCTTCGAAAGTGGCCCTTTTTCAAATTTGATTTTTTTAAGATATAACTTTACAATAACTAAGAAGTTTTAATACCTTCATTTAAGGAGTATTACATTGTCTATTAAATACAATTTATTGCATTAACCTATCATTTTTAGTTTCCGAGATTTTTAACATTCTTTAAGTGACCCGGAATCATTGCTCTCGCGTGTATATTGCATATAGGTACCTATATTTTTCTAAAAAAAAATTTTTTTTTAAATAGGTTGCTGTAATAGTAAGTAACCGACGCTTGCCTTGCACTGCCTTTATGTGGAATATCAGGCACTGGTGGAGGTGCAACCGAACATTAACTTTGGCTCTACCACGAAGCGACTTAACCCGTTTATCTCTCTCAAGAACTCACAAGAAAATAGTTCGTTAGATAATTTCCCAAACTCTTTTTTGTCTCTATCGATTTCTATCGGCGGTCACGTCATTACATGGACTTGATGTGTAAGACCAATTCCTTGCGAAGACAAAAGTCCCTTGTACGCGGGATCTCGTACAGAGTTTGGCAACCCCACAACACTTAGGGCGTTACTGTTGCCCGTAATCTGGCGTCGCCGTGTGTGGCGGCCCTAACTCAGCGGGCCAGGCCTGACGGACCAAATTGAAAAATAAACAGTGTGAGTGATGGCCTGTCTGTCGGCCGCGGGTTATTGGCCCTTGACCCAGCTGGATGTTACGCGGGTTTTTGCCAGGGACTTGGAAATACTAGCTTCCATCTTCGACCTTGCTTGTGTGAGTCTATGAGCTTTTTTATCTAAGCACCTACCTATTAGCTATTCTAAGTTTCATCCAAATGGGTCACAACATTCAATGCGCTGGTGGCGTAAGATGCTTAGTCAATATACATTCTGCGCGGTCACTATTTGGATACGTGACAGCCAGTGGCGTTTACATCTGAGCGTTTTCGTGCTTCGCAGGGCACGTTGCACTGTCGGTCCCAGCTCTAGCAGTCGTAAAGCCATGACGGAGGACTTAAGGTGCCCTAAAAATTCCGTCACCAAACGAACGAACCACATTCAATGTCCTCAGCGGTTCCTTTCTTTCCTTCCCAGTGTAGCTCTGGCATGTTCTGCATACTTTACGGTATGATTGGAAACCTTTTAGAGGCTCTTCGCACTATCGTTACGTGCGGCGTACATCTGCAGATATGGCTGAATATATTATTGTTATCGCACGCTGTCTGAAAGTATCGTTCGCTAAAAGCGTATTCCATCTTGGCAAGGGTAATTTTACGCCGATCATGTAAAAAAATATACAAGTCTTGAGGTAGAAATTTCCAGTACATCAAAATCTGTAGTACCATTTGCCATCAAAACAATAGCTCCCTTACTCGACTCTCGATCATCAAAATCTTTATTATCTTAATAATGGCTTGCTTGTTTTGTTTTCTCTTGTAATTTTTATTTGTATGTACTGTATCTACATACAATTACTTATTCTTTTTTGAGAAATTATATCAAAATAATGAATTTAATGAATTTAATAGAAACTGGGTGTCTGTGTTTACTCGGTAAAATGATAAATGGAGAACTCAACTAATAAATAATAAATATAATATAATAATAAATATTCATGGACTTTACACACAACGCCCTCTAGTCCCAAACTAAGCAAAGCTTGTGATATGGGAACTAGATGGCTGATAGAATACTTATATACTTTTTTTTTTGTAAATACATACTTATAATACATAGTAACACCCAGACATAGAACAAACATCTATGTTTTCCACGCACAAATGTTTGTTCTCAGTGGGGATCGAACCCACGACCCACAGCACGGAAGGCAGAGCCATTACCGACTGAGCTGTGACGCCTGTCACCTACGGAACTTTGTAGTATCGCCACGCAGTTTTTTTTTAAATTAAATGTTGGAACACGCTGTTGGCTCATGCTTAGTCATAACCACTGTCTATAACCAAGCCTTGCCTTACTGAGCACGTCCTGTTATGCATTGCATTGCGTCCATCACTCTGAGACATAAAGGTGATAAGTCCCATGTGCCTATAATCACGCCGGCATCCATACCCTTCAAACCAGAACACAGCAATGCGAGCTTCACTACTTGGCGGCAGAAATAGTTACGGTGGTATGAACTCGTAACTCGAAACGCTATTGAAAACATCGTGATATGAAATCAGTTGCAGTCAGGTGCAGTTTATTGAACACTAGCAGTTACCCGCGACTTCGTACGCGTCTACAGTTTCCGTGTACATTATTATCTGTGTATTATTATCAGTGCGTGTACCGAGCGGATACTTTGAGTAACTTGACATTACACCTCAGTACACCGAACTCCTATCTACTGGAAAGTCAAACGCTAGTCGTTAGACCAAAGAGGTAGTACTACGCCCTGTCAAACTGACGTGACATGACATGACAATGAAATCTTCTTCCCAATTGGCGCTGCTAATCCTTTTCGTTCATTTTATCCTGTAGATTCTGTTAATTATTCGGGATAAAAAGTAGCCTATGAGTCAATCTAGGTTACGAACTATATATATGCCAAGACTCATCCAAGTTGGTTCAGCAGTTTAGACGTGATTGAAACACAAACATCCAAACATCTAAACTTTCGCATTTATAATATTAGTAGGATAGGATAGGATAGTTTATAGACGTACCTTTGATTATTAATCAAAGAGACGTATTAGATTATTAAAAAACTACTCTATAAAATATACTCGATTGAATATCTGGAATGTATTCAATTAATATATAATTTATGTAAAATGTCTTACAGTAAATTGTAATATAATATTCGTCTCGGTATTCAAACTAACAGTTCAATTTTAAATCAGCATCTTAATTAAATTAATATAATAACGGTTTAATTAAAACTCTTAGTTGTAAACTGAATATTAGTATTTGCTTATCTTTATGTGTAGCGTAATGGTGAAGCTGTTAAAGATATAAACCCCAGTTAAAATAAATAAAGGAGATAGACCATTACTGCATACAAACTATTTGAACGTTTTTGTGGGATTTTCTCCTTTTCATTGCCCCTTTGTTGGTCTTTTATTTTTGTTCTGATCCAGTCTCGATTTTAGCCCATGAAGGAGGTCTAAAAGCGGCCTAAATTATCCGTCACCTAAATTGGCCATAGTTCATTGTACCAGGAAAACAGAATGAGTTGAGTGTTTAGCTGTATTTGGGTGATAGGATGAGTAAAGCTCTTGATGCGTTTTTAACAACTCCTCGGTCTCATAACGACCTGGTACTCAGTGTAATTGAATCTAATTTAATCGAAGTTATATTTCACTGTGTAATCGCTAGCTAGTCCTACCTCAATTTTATTTGTTTACTTATCAAAATGAAATTAATCTTATTTCCCGACTAGAGCGTAGATCCACTACAACTATGAAGGAAAATGCCGATGGTCCACCTGATGTTAAGTGATAACCACTGTCTATAACGATGCATTGTCTCAATGAGCACGTCGGTCCTTAAGCCACGATGGAGGCCTTGACGCGACCTAAAATCTCCTTGACCAGAGTTGGCCACCAAATGTGCTCTTTAATGCATTGCACTGCGTTCATCGCTTTGAGTCTCATGTGCCTGTAATAGCACCTGCACCCTTCAAGCACACAGCAATGCGAGCATCACTGTTTGGCGGTAGAAATAGGTGATAGTACTTCCCCGGACGAGCTATTTCACAAGAAGCGCTACTATTGCGATTGAATTCTCTTTAAATCGAAATCTATTTTGGTATCTCTACAGTAGGATACAACATTATAAGCCAAGCCTCATGCAAACACGAAAACATGTCTTTTAATTTGCATATTTAGCGGTTCCATTAACCTTTGCCCTTCAGATGCGATTCTGCAACTAAGTCCAGTATTACCATATCGTGTGTGACTACTTACACTTTGCCTCAATTTGAAGTATGCACAGGCTGTTCATTCACGCTGCAACTCTGCCATGTCGTTTTATTTATTTTAAAATTTCACACAAATAAGTAGTGCTAGGAGGACTTAATGCTAAGAGCATTGTCTACCAGTCTTCCTGGGCGTGCAAAAAGAGAATTAGTATTTTAGAATTTTTGTACGTGTTTTTTATACCATTTTAGTTACTAGGACCATTTGTTTTCTTTCCGTTTGCTGAACGTTGCATGATTTTTAAAATACTCCTAGTATTTATGACAGAATACTTTTTTTTTTATACAAATCAATGATGGAATGGAACACGAGTGTACACTGTACATTTGCTACCACATTTTGCAAGCATAAAATTTGTATAATATAAAGTAACGACTGGTTTTCACACAAATATCCTCCATATTACATCTAGAGGTCACAGATTCGATTCCTATTACGATAGTAATAAGGAAATGCCATGTCATGACAGTTCTCTAGGAAAACCGCACCTAAAGTAAATTTAAACACAGTAGGTTCTTTATATTCCTAGTTAGACGTAGTACCATGTATTACCTAGACGAATATGATGCCCTTAAAAAGAACCTCATTTATATCTGAATAATTGATGATAAAACAAACGCTCTCCGACTTAACATCAGGTGAGATTGCGGTCAAATTTTTACTTATAATGTACAAAAAAAACCATTAGATGATGAAAATTTTGGCAATTTTCGTAATGAAATGACGTTTCCTTTATATTTTAGTTAAATGTAATAATATGTAATTTAATAAATGCATGAATAGTTATCATTTAAATTGATAAGTAAAGGTGTGTCGTGTGTTTGTTTTTGTGGTTACCAATGTGTTTTCTAGATAGCAGGGCTTGGGGCTATGAAATACACGTATTACGCTCGTGGCTCATCATTAGCTTAAATAATTTCAATGCAGGACAAACAGCCGACCCTGATAGGTATCTACAATGAGTGGTCTTGAGTTCACTCTATGTCTACCGACTTCCCGCGACCTTCGGATACTGTCGTAATCTAGGGCTAACCCTAAAGTCCATGGTCTAGGGTCCACTCTAGATTCCATCCTATCCTATCCTATCCTACTAATATTACAAATGCGAAAGTTTAGATGTTTGGATGTTTAGATGTTTGGATGTTTGGATGTTTGTGTTTCAATCACGTCAAAACCACTGAACCAACTTGGATGAAACTTGGCATATATATAGTTCGTAACCTGGATTGACATATAGGCTACTTTTTATCCCGAATAATTAACAGGATCTACAGAATAAAATGAACGAAAAGGATTAGCAGCGCCAATTGGCAAGAGGATTTCATTGTCATGTCATATCACGTCAGTTTGACAGGGCGTAGTACTACCTCTTTGGTCTAACAACTAGCGTTTGTAATGTCAAGTTTCTCAAAGAAGTATCCGCTCGGTACACGCACAGATAATATAATGTACACAGAAACTGTAGACGCGAACGAAGTCGCGGGTAACTGCTAGTTATCAATAAGCATTATGCTCATTGAGCAATAAATACTACTCTAATGAAATAACACACGTAAAAATTGACAGCTGCTGGAAGATTTGCGACTCCGAAGACCAAGTGTAGGACGATTTTACACCTAAACTCAGTTAAATTATGACATTTCAATCCTTGGTCCCCGAAATCTATGGGAGAGCTCTAGGATGTCCTATTCAGCCACAGAACATAGACTCCCCGCATGTATTCAGCAGTGGCCAAGCTGATATAAGATGATAGTTTAGAAAAATGTTTCAAGTAGAAAAGTAAGAGGTAAGAAGCCTTCCGCTCCGGTGAGTTCTGCTTATTTCATAGCCTTATAACCGACATTCGGCAGCACATTGTGAGTCAAAGAAAGGGGCATGATTGACCGCTTCCTCCTCAAAACTGTCGCGTTTGATTTATACCGTAGAGCAGCCCTTTTGTTTTAACCCTCGTCTGTTATGCTAGCCTGGTGCTATCGTTTGTTCCGCATTGTTTTTTGGCAGTTTTATTATGATAATTTTATTAAAATACCGTTTATTATTCGATTTTATATCATGCCGTTTCAAACAGAAAAATTTGAAATATAATGTGATCACAACGACATTTTACACAATTAATTCAGCATCGGCGCTCTGAAAATGGAATTATACTATTGTGCTCATACGAACACATTTTTTAGTTATACGTCATGTCTTGATCATCGAACAAGTTGAAGGACTAAGAGTGCCAAGTTGCAATGCACGATAAACATAGGTATTTTCTACCACATAAGTTTCATATTTTTTTAAAGCTTTTTACCAAAAACACATAATATCAAACTTAACAGAAATGTTTATTTATAAAAAAATTATCTAAATATCATAATAAATCATAACTTCATAACATATTGCAATCCGTTTCCACTAATAAGTAAATGCCCAAATATGTGATGCCAGCCTGGTATCATGATCCTGTCATCGGAGTCATCCATAATGCTGTCGCCGTGTCGTGGTAAATAACGTGTTGTCTAGATGTTGCGTGCGATAGGGCTGAGGACAGGGCCTTCAGTCATGCCGGTTTCATCAAAAACCTATATCTAGAGTTATGTATCAAAATTAATGAGGTCTCCTGTTTTTAGTATGTTCTAGTTGAGTCATACAGTTTCAGAAGCAATTAATTGACAGGATAATTTGATGTAAGCGCGTCCTTCACACTCATATTACAACATTCTTTCAGCTTAAACGGATTTTTGAAAAAAACATGGTCCATCATCCATACTTACGAAACTTTTCCTTGCGATATTTTCTTTCGCCGTCAACAATATTTTAATATCAGTGTTAATGAAGTGATAAGCATGCCTTTAATATCAAATATTCAAATTAAAAACGTCAATGTCATAATTCTTTTATTCAATAAAATCACAAGGATCATTTAGAAACGTTTTATATACCTTATGATTCTTAGGTGCTAGTTCCACGCGACCAAAGCCTACAAGAACGGGCAAGAAACTACGGCCTGGTTTCTAGCGTTTTTTTGTATGATCCTTTTTACAAAGAAATTAGACAATCTTCGTAACTAAAAAATAAAATTTCTGTTCATGCACTAACACCATATTGCCAAGAATCGGCGCTTAGCATTCAAGAAAGTCTACTCAAACAATTAGGAGCGCAGAAATACTAGGAAATGGTGAATAATCCAAGCAGGTGGAATGTAGGAATAATACAGTAAAGTACGAACCGCGTGTCCATTACAATAAGCTCGCGCGAAGTTATCGTGTGAAATGAAACTGGGAAAAGAACTTCTAAGTATTATACATTGGTTTACAATTAACCAACTGACGCAAAAAGTGCTGGTTAGTTTTATCAGTGGGTCCAAATCCTTGCGTGATTTGAAAATATTTGAGAGCAACGAGCATTGTACCTTATTTTTCGTAAAAAAAAGAATGGGTGTGTGAAAAAATTCATTTAGTTTTGGAACGAGAAGTCCAAAATGAGTAGAGTACTGGCTACCCACAAAAGTAGTTCTTCTTGCGACGTCACGTAAAAAAAATTGTAAAAAGCTCTGGTCTATGAAGAAGTCTATAACACCACTTTTATTTACACAAAGTTTTTTAAATTACAATGCAAAGGTATCTTGCAGCGAACATTACCATAATACTTATTCAATTGAATAAATAAACCCAGCCATGTCGAAATGGCTGTTGATTTATGGTACAAATTCCAGGAGCTGAGCATCACTCTCCTTAGAGTCGGCTTGGATAAATGTGGTACCTTTGACCTGGTAGATGATGGATTGGTTAGTTACTGTACACTGTTCTGTTACTTGACTTATACTGAAACGTCTGTGGCTTGATCACGAATAATATCCCTGTTCGAGGATTCTCTCGTGGTACAGTCGAAGACAAGTCCACCTATACTGCTTGGACTTTGAACTATTAGAAGTTGAACGTTGCGAATCGTGTGAGAGGGACGACAGTGTGTATGTGTAGGACGGGCTGCGAGCGCGGCGCGCGCCCTAGCCTATTGCGCTCCCTTTTCAACGACTCTGCATTGTATTATATGTAGTGTTGTTATGGTTGTATTGGGTGTATAACCTGACCTGTGGCCGTGTGTACACTCAACATCAAAAGTAAGTGATGATGAGACAAGGTTTCAAAAGTATTTTACAACTAAAAACTAGTAACAATAACATTAGATTTGAATAATTCTGGGATTGACATAGACAATCGTGTATTTTTGGTTTTACCAACTTTCTACTGTAATGAAATGATATGGAATGAATTAAGTGATAATTGTTTCGAAAATCTACAGAAAGTCAATAACACTGAGAATAACTATAAAACCTTCTATAAAACTATGATACGGCTATAAATAGGTGTCGTTAATCTCCGAGAGGCTCGCGTGATCACCTGTGTTTACTTACTGAGCCTAAATAATTACAATCAATGATCTGTTTTATACAGGGTGTAAAAGATTATTCATAATAACTTAAGCGAGAACTTCAAACTACGATCGATTGTTTACTAACGGAAAAAATGTTGTAAATTGTTATTTTTGAAAACTACGCGGTGGTTTTTGGATGAAAGTAGTGATTTATTCGTTGAATTTTGATTTATCTGATTTGGGGTGGTCATAAATATTGATCTACGTCTCCACTGTAGATCCACTTTTGTAAATTAGATAATTCCGTATATACGGACATCTTTACAGATAAAGCTATTTTGTCTTGTTCCCGTTATAGCTAAAGTAGATATTTAAAGTGTTCGTTTTACAACCTGTACAAGAAACTGCATACCAATTTTAATTCCTCCATTTAGCTTATAAACCTTCTAGAGAAACAATAAAACGTACTTTAAATCAAACGAACAAAATAAAAAATTGAATAACGCAACGAGAGCATAAGTCATTATGATAAGTGAAATGTAGAGTGATAAATAAAATTTAAGTAGCCGTGCTGGACTGTGTGAGAACGAGATGGAGGTATGATAATGTTAGGGTTAGATAGAGTAAAGCAGAGGACATGTAAAACAAACATCGTTGGTCAAATTACATGCGCCCGGGGCGCGGCGGTCGCCGACGAATCTGTTATGAATATTCATAATATTTATATTTATAATGCGGATTCATATTGAAATTAAATAGCTTGAATCAACAAATTGTTATAGCATTTACAGTTTTAATATGGACTTAAAATAATGTCCGTTTTAATGAAACTTATTTTAAAAGTCAACACCGTTTCAAAATAACTAATCTATCACTCAACAATCAAATCACCATGTAGGTATACTCGTATTAAAGTCCATTTGTCGTGGATATCAGAAAGAGATCGTGCAAAATTTAGTCTTTCACAGAAAATCTAAAAAATCATGAAGGATCATGTAGAATCCTACTTCCTACTAATATTATAAATGCGAAAGTTTAGATGTTTGGATGTTTGTGTTTCAATCACGTCAAAACCACTGAACCAACTTGGATGAAACTTGGCATGTATATAGTCCGTTAACTGGATTGACATATAGGCTACTTTTTATCCCGAATAATTAACAGGATCTACATGATAAAATGAACGAAAAGGATTAGCAGCGCCAATTGGCAAGAGGATTTCATTGTCATGTCATGTCACGTCAGTTTGACAGGGCGTAGTACTACCTCTTTGGTCTAACAACTAGCGTTTGACATTCCAGTAGGTACGAGTTCGGTGTAATGAGGTGTAATGTCAAGTTTCTCAAAGAAGTATCCGCTCGGTACACGCGCAGATAATATAATGTACACGGAAACTGTAGACGCGTACGAAGTCGCGGGTAACTGCTAGTTGTCCATATAACTAGGTGATTCTAGGTTCCAGATGAATCTGTACCTCTCATGTCTACTTAGGTACTAGGTACTACTATCTACTACCTAACTTTTTACTGCAATCTCGAATTATCGTACATATTGTACTTATTCGTGTTTAAACTACTATATCAACGTATTAAAAGGACAAATAATATCACAAAATGGCGCAGTGACAACATTAATATGATTGACGGTCCATTGTCAGTCTGTCTGTTAATATTTATGTATTGTTTTTCCGTTTCTCTGAGTGTTCATCGACGACACGGAACGCGAGATGCTTTGCACTGGGATGAATTGTAAAGGAGTGCTCTGGTACAAGCGACTTGTCTCAAAGCGTGTCAAAGCGCGTCTCAAACGCGCGACCTAAATCCGCGACTCAATATTTCTGTCACAAAGCTACTTGGGAAAAATACTACTTTCATCATCATCATGTATCATCATCCCAGCAGTGGAATAACCCACTGCTGGGCATAAACCTCTTCCCCGATTTTGGACCTTTGTTACTCGTACTTAAAATTATTTCATCATATAGTTATACCTACTTACAAAAAAAATACGTAACGGATCAAATCTAGTCATGAAATACTTAAAAATAAAACCTGTTTAAGGTATCTGACTCCGTTAGCCTTAAATAAGTTATTATTTCAGTGTAAAGTCGCGAGATCAAAACTTTCACATACAATTTTAAGTTTTTCTCAAAAAACGTTTGGGATTCCAAGGCCCAGTCGGAGTCGCAAACTCCGAATCAAGTTATCTATACCTACTTAGATCCTTTACAATGGTCCTATTGTTCTTGTCATTCCTCAGGATCTGGAGCTATCTTCATCCTTTTTCAGGCCACGATTCCGACAATGTCGTCGATCCATCGCGCTACCTTTCTCAGTTTTGACCTTGGGACTGTTGGAATACTGAAGAAAATAGTTTACTTTGGTCTACATCTTTAGTGGATGTCTAAGAGTAGACTTAGAGTTACAGTGGCCACTTGTAGCAGACTGCAGTATCCACTTGGCTACTTTCGCGGTTCTTAGTATTTCATACGTGACCGTTTCAACACGAATGGCATAACGGGGGTGTTGCACGCTATAGCACCAATATTTAACACTTTTATATGACTTCAAAATTGATTGCGTCTAGACAACTTTTTAACTCCGTTTCAGCGTTTTTATTTATTCATTTCTCACCGCCATTTTAACTCAAAAAAGGACAGACATAGTAAAAACTAAGCAATTTGATCAACACGTTCATAAAGCAATCAAGTAAAGTAAAATGTAATTTAAAATCACCTCGCCGCCGTCTGCGCAAGAAGTCTAACACATACAGGAATTTGTTAACAAGTAGTAACGACAAGAACTTGTTGGTCTGTCTCGCTTGTGCTCGTCCAATCATCCTGACAGTTGTATGACACAATACATGTTTATGTATGACTTGTGATTTTTATTTCGATAGAAAGTTCACAAACGTTCTAAAAATGTAACTTTTTCGTCAAGATGAAAAGATGGGTCGACATCGTAAAGGTAGCAAGAAACACCTGGATAAGAGGCGCACAAAACAGAGGAGGCTGGTATAACATGAGGCCTGTACCCAGCAGTGGGTGATACCGGGCTAAAATGATGATGTTGATGATTTGAACATGGAAACGCTTCTCAACTTCCGTCAAAAGTTAATCCCCGTTTAAAATATTACCATCTCTTTTTCTTTTCGCTCTTGGCCTGTAAGCGTTAAATCGCGAGGAGTGGAGGCAAAGGTCCTGCAGTGGGACAACAATGGCTGAAAAATAAAAATAAATATTTTTTTGCTATATTAACAAATAATGACAGTGTCTAGAGGCATTTCTAACTAAAGGGGTTGTTCATATTGTTTCAATAGGATCAGTTGGGATAAGATGCAGTGGCTTCATTCGGCTGTGCTGTGAGAGACGGCATCACCGCATTTTTGAAATCCAAGGCTCTTGTATACGATGCTTGTATAATTTTTTTTAAATAATACTTAAACGTTGTAAGCTCGGGAGAGTAAATTGTGCCTGTACTTACTCCAAGATACCTGATAATGAAGATATCATACCACAGTTGCAACGAATAAATGGTTTCAACAATACCATTATTGTCTTACCTTTTGTCAATATGAGTAGGTATGTAAAATTGTTTTTGAAAATGGTATTTTTTTATGCAAGTTTTGAACCGTTTATAAGTTTTGAGAAGCGCAAAAGCTTGATTAAAGTTTTTACTTTCTATAGTTACGTTCTAGGATTTTGACACGTGGAATTTATTCCACGATTTATGTGTACCTACAAATAAAGATATAATAAAATTGAATTCACTCACCTCAAAGATGAAAATTAAAAGTATTTATTTGCAGCATGACATTGTCATACAGTACATGAAAACTTAGTACAGTTTGTAGGCAGATTATTTAAACATTTATTTTTGACAAGCGTCACAGCTCAGTCGGTAATGGCTCTGCCTTCCGTGCTGTGGGTCGTGGGTTCGATCCCCACCGAGAACAAACATTTGTGCGTGGAAAACATAGATGTTTGTTCTATGTCTGGGTGTTTCTATGTATTATAAGTATGTATTTACAAAAAAAAAAGTATATAAGTATTCTATCAGCCATCTAGTTCCCATATCACTTAGCTTTGCTTAGTTTGGGACTAGAGGGCGTTGTGTGTAAAGTCCATGAATATTTATTTATTATTATTTATTATTTAGGGGTTTACTTATATACGCTGAAAAGTCAAACACACGATCAAAAAAACAACGGCTTCCCCATGCGCTGCGTCATCGTATACAAGCACCTAAAGATTCCGACGTTAAACAGTCGCCGCGTCCTCATAACTTAGAAGAAAAAGACTGTAAAAAAATTTGGAAAAATCTTTGAGCGTTTATCTGCGGCATCGGAGGTATGCGATCGTTCCATCCGTGGGCCGATGGAATTAAAACATTGCGTTTTTACCTCCAGAATGTACGGATGGTAGATTGTATCTCGGACGCGCTCAGAGATTTATTTTACGAGTCGCTCGAGTTTGTTTACTTTGGCTTTACTTGCTTATAGTTCTCGCCTCACGGTTACAGGTCAGTTGGTTGCTCTGCTGAGTGCATTATAAGGGTAGAATGAAACCCACAACGGTACCATTCTACCCTTGTAATGTATTTTTGAATTAGTAAATGCAAAAAAAGTGTGTAGTCTCACTTTTACTTAATTTACGTAATTGGCACACATTTATAGTATAATAATCATTGTATTTTATGTGTTTTTTTCTGAATGTGTATTACGTGCTGTTGGCGTTGCCTATTAAAAAAATAAAAAGTTTCTGAAATTTTAAGTATTGCGTAACATATTTTCCGTACGACACAACGTTAAAAGCGCCTACAGACAGCTGGATTCCCATGACTTTTTATTTAAGCTCATTTGAAGCTAATTTAAAGTACCTACCTAAATAGGTAGTAATTACAGCTTGTACCTACAAAAGCTGTACAACATTCCATGTTTTGCCGCACGAGTCGCACGACACAGCTCTTGATGATGCGACGATGATGTGGGTGAACTTAGCAGATCATTGTCCAGCAGATCAAAATTAAATGAGAGTTCTGTTCGCATGCAGAAGAGTTCTATAGTTCCTGATACTTTTTATAAATAGTTCTGGCGTTTAAGCTGAAAAAAAGTCACTTGAAATAATGATCTGCTAACTTCCCGTAGCAGATCATTATCGAGCAAACAAAAAATAAACTTGATTTCCTTAAGCATACAGCTGAGTTCTATAGTTCCTGATACTTTTCAGAAATAGTTCTGGTGTTTTAACCTGAAAAAAAAATATTTAAAATTTTTTCAAGAATTTTTTTATTTTTGTTTTATGAGCTTTTGAAGGCTAGAATTATAAAGTTCCGTACTAGGACTATAATCTAGACTTCGATTAAAATCTGGAACTCACGTAAAAGTTTCAGCAGAGCATGGTTGAAAGTTTGAAAAATCATAAAATATTTTTGTTTAATTTCCAAAAGCTCTAAGAGGCTAGAACTATTAAGATTGTGTTAGGTCTGTGCAAGCACTACAATCAAGACTTCAATTCAAGACCAGAACGCAAGAAAAACTTTCAGCAGAGCATGGTTGAAAGTTTTTTAATAAATATTTTTTTATTAATTTCTAAAAGCTCTAAGAGGCTAGAACTATCAAGATTGTGTTAGGTCTGACCCAGCACAATAATCAAGACTTCAATTCAAGACCAGAACGCACGTAAAACTTTCAGCAGAGCATGGTTGAATGTTTTTTATGAAATATTTTTTTATTCATTTCCAAAAGCTCTAAGATGCTAGAACTATCAAGATTGTGTTAGGTCTGACCCAGCACTATAATCTAGACTTCAATTCAAGACCAGAACGCACGTAAAACTTTCAGCAGAGCATGGTTGAAAGTTTTTTTAGAAATATTTTTTTATTCTTTTCCAAAAGCTCTAAGAGGCTAGAACTATCACGTTTATATAAGTTCTGACTCAGCACTATAATCTAGACTTCAATTCAAGACCAGAACGCAAGAAAAACTTTCAGCAGAGCATGGTTGAAAGTTTTTTCAGAAATATTTTTTATTCATTTCCAAAAGCTCTAAGAGGCTAGAACTATCACGTTTATATAAGGTCTGACCCAGCACTATAATCTAGACTTCAATTCAAGACCAGAACGCAAGAAAAACTTTCAGCAGAGCATGGTTGAAAGTTTTTTCAGAAATATTTTTTTATTCATTTCCAAAAGCTCTAAGAGGCTAGAACTATCACGTTTATATAAGGTCTGACCCAGCACTATAATCTAGATTTCAATTCAAGACCAGAACACACGTTAAACTTTCAGCAGAGCATGGTTGAATGTTTTTTAAGAAATATTTTTTATTAATTTCCAAAAGCTCTAAGAGGCTAGAACTATCACGTTTATATAAGGTCTGACCCAGCACTATAATCTAGACTTCAATTCAAGACCAGAACGCAAGAAAAACTTTCAGCAGAGCATGGTTGAAAGTTTTTTAAGAAATATTTTTTTATTAATTTCCAAAAGCTCTAAGAGGCTAGAACTATCACGTTTATATAAGGTCTGACCCAGCACTATAATCTAGACTTCAATTCAAGACCAGAACGCAAGAAAAACTTTCAGCAGAGCATGGTTGAAAGTTTTTTCAGAAATATTTTTTTATTCATTTCCAAAAGCTCTAAGAGGCTAGAACTATCAAGATTAAATTAGGTCTGAGTCAGCACTACAATCTAAATTTCAATTCAAGACAAGAACGCAAGAAAAACTTTCAGCAGAGCATGGTTGAAAGTTTTTTCAGAAATATTTTTTTATTCATTTCCAAAAGCTCTAAGAAGCTAGAACTATCAAGATTATGTTAGGTCTGACCCAGCACTATAATCTAGACTTCAATTCAAGACCAGAACGCACGTAAAAGTTTCAGCAGAGCATGGTTGAAAGTTTTTTAATAAATATTTTTTTATTAATTTCTAAAAGCTCTAAGAGGCTAGAACTATCAAGATTGTGTTAGGTCTGACCCAGCACTATAATCTAGACTTCAATTCAAGACCAGAACGCACGTTAAAGTTTCAGCAGAGCATGGTTGAAAGTTTTTTAATAAATATTTTTTTATTAATTTCTAAAAGCTCTAAGAGGCTAGAACTATCAAGATTGTGTTAGGTCTGACCCAGCACTATAATCTAGACTTCAATTCAAGACCAGAACGCAAGAAAAACTTTCAGCAGAGCATGGTTGAAAGTTTTTTCAGAAATATTTTTTTATTCATTTCCAAAAGCTCTAAGATGCTAGAACTATCAAGATTGTGTTAGGTCTGACCCAGCACTATAATCTAGACTTCAATTCAAGACCAGAACGCACGTAAAACTTTCAGCAGAGCATGGTTGAAAGTTTTTTTAGAAAAATTTTTTTATTCTTTTCCAAAAGCTCTAAGAGGCTAGAACTATCACGTTTATATAAGTTCTGACTCAGCACTATAATCTAGACTTCAATTCAAGACCAGAACGCAAGAAAAACTTTCAGCAGAGCATGGTTGAAAGTTTTTTCAGAAATATTTTTTTATTCATTTCCAAAAGCTCTAAGAGGCTAGAACTATCACGTTTATATAAGGTCTGACCCAGCACTATAATCTAGACTTCAATTCAAGACCAGAACGCAAGAAAAACTTTCAGCAGAGCATGGTTGAAAGTTTTTTCAGAAATATTTTTTTATTCATTTCCAAAAGCTCTAAGAGGCTAGAACTATCAAGATTATATTAGGTCTGAGTCAGCACTACAATCTAGACTTCAATTCAAGACCAGAACGCAAGAAAAACTTTCAGCAGAGCATGGTTGAAAGTTTTTTCAGAAATATTTTTTTATTAATTTCCAAAAGCTCTAAGAGGCTAGAACTATCACGTTTATATAAGGTCTGACCCAGCACTATAATCTAGACTTCAATTCAAGACCAGAACGCAAGAAAAACTTTCAGCAGAGCATGGTTGAAAGTTTTTTCAGAAATATTTTTTTATTCATTTCCAAAAGCTCTAAGAGGCTAGAACTATCACGTTTATATAAGGTCTGACCCAGCACTATAATCTAGACTTCAATTCAAGACCAGAACACACGTTAAACTTTCAGCAGAGCATGGTTGAATGTTTTTTAAGAAATATTTTTTATTAATTTCCAAAAGCTCTAAGAGGCTAGAACTATCACGTTTATATAAGGTCTGACCCAGCACTATAATCTAGACTTCAATTCAAGACCAGAACGCAAGAAAAACTTTCAGCAGAGCATGGTTGAAAGTTTTTTAAGAAATATTTTTTTATTAATTTGCAAAAGCTCTAAGAGGCTAGAACTATCACGTTTATATAAGGTCTGACCCAGCACTATAATCTAGACTTCAATTCAAGACCAGAACGCAAGAAAAACTTTCAGCAGAGCATGGTTGAAAGTTTTTTCAGAAATATTTTTTTATTCATTTCCAAAAGCTCTAAGAGGCTAGAACTATCAAGATTAAATTAGGTCTGAGTCAGCACTACAATCTAAATTTCAATTCAAGACAAGAACGCAAGAAAAACTTTCAGCAGAGCATGGTTGAAAGTTTTTTCAGAAATATTTTTTTATTCATTTCCAAAAGCTCTAAGAGGCTAGAACTATCAAGATTAAATTAGGTCTGAGTCAGCACTACAATCTAGACTTCAATTCAAGACCAGAACGCAAGAAAAACTTTCAGCAGAGCATGGTTGAAAGTTTTTTCAGAAATATTTTTTTATTCATTTCCAAAAGCTCTAAGAGGCTAGAACTATCAAGATTAAATTAGGTCTGAGTCAGCACTACAATCTAAATTTCAATTCAAGACAAGAACGCAAGAAAAACTTTCAGCAGAGCATGGTTGAAAGTTTTTTCAGAAATATTTTTTTATTCATTTCCAAAAGCTCTAAGAGGCTAGAACTATCAAGATTAAATTAGGTCTGAGTCAGCACTACAATCTAGACTTCAATTCAAGACCAGAACGCAAGAAAAACTTTCAGCAGAGCATGGTTGAAAGTTTTTTCAGAAATATTTTTTTATTAATTTCCAAAATTTCTAAGAGGCTAGAACTATCACGTTTATATAAGGTCTGACCCAGCACTATAATCTAGACTTCAATTCAAGACCAGAACGCAAGAAAAACTTTCAGCAGAGCATGGTTGAAAGTTTTTTCAGAAATATTTTTTTATTCATTTCCAAAAGCTCTAAGAGGCTAGAACTATCACGTTTATATAAGGTCTGACCCAGCACTATAATCTAGACTTCAATTCAAGACCAGAACACACGTTAAACTTTCAGCAGAGCATGGTTGAATGTTTTTTAAGAAATATTTTTTATTAATTTCCAAAAGCTCTAAGAGGCTAGAACTATCACGTTTATATAAGGTCTGACCCAGCACTATAATCTAGACTTCAATTCAAGACCAGAACGCAAGAAAAACTTTCAGCAGAGCATGGTTGAAAGTTTTTTAAGAAATATTTTTTTATTAATTTCCAAAAGCTCTAAGAGGCTAGAACTATCACGTTTATATAAGGTCTGACCCAGCACTATAATCTAGACTTCAATTCAAGACCAGAACGCAAGAAAAACTTTCAGCAGAGCATGGTTGAAAGTTTTTTCAGAAATATTTTTTTATTCATTTCCAAAAGCTCTAAGAGGCTAGAACTATCAAGATTAAATTAGGTCTGAGTCAGCACTACAATCTAAATTTCAATTCAAGACAAGAACGCAAGAAAAACTTTCAGCAGAGCATGGTTGAAAGTTTTTTCAGAAATATTTTTTTATTCATTTCCAAAAGCTCTAAGAAGCTAGAACTATCAAGATTATGTTAGGTCTGACCCAGCACTATAATCTAGACTTCAATTCAAGACCAGAACGCACGTAAAAGTTTCAGCAGAGCATGGTTGAAAGTTTTTTAATAAATATTTTTTTATTAATTTCTAAAAGCTCTAAGAGGCTAGAACTATCAAGATTGAGTTAGGCCTGTGCCAGCACTACAATCTAGACTTCAATTCAAGACCAGAACGCAAAAAAAACTTTCAGCAGAGCATGGTTGAAAGTTTTTTTAGAAAAATTTTTTTATTCTTTTCCAAAAGCTCTAAGAGGCTAGAACTATCACGTTTATATAAGTTCTGACTCAGCACTATAATCTAGACTTCAATTCAAGACCAGAACGCAAGAAAAACTTTCAGCAGAGCATGGTTGAAAGTTTTTTCAGAAATATTAGAGCTTTTGGAAATTAATAAAAAAATATTTCTGAAAAAACTTTCAACCATGCTCTGCTGAAAGTTTTTCTTGCGTTCTGGTCTTGAATTGAAGTCTAGATTGTAGTGCTGACTCAGACCTAATATAATCTTGATAGTTCTAGCCTCTTAGAGCTTTTGGAAATGAATAAAAAAATATTTCTGAAAAAACTTTCAACCATGCTCTGCTGAAAGTTTTTCTTGCGTTCTGGTCTTGAATTGAAGTCTAGATTATAGTGCTGGGTCAGACCTTATATAAACGTGATAGTTCTAGCCTCTTAGAGCTTTTGGAAATGAATAAAAAAATATTTCTGAAAAAACTTTCAACCATGCTCTGCTGAAAGTTTTTCTTGCGTTCTGGTCTTGAATTGAAGTCTAGATTATAGTGCTGAGTCAGAACTTATATAAACGTGATAGTTCTAGCCTCTTAGAGCTTTTGGAAAAGAATAAAAAAATTTTTCTAAAAAAACTTTCAACCATGCTCTGCTGAAAGTTTTTTTTGCGTTCTGGTCTTGAATTGAAGTCTAGATTGTAGTGCTGGCACAGGCCTAACTCAATCTTGATAGTTCTAGCCTCTTAGAGCTTTTAGAAATTAATAAAAAAATATTTATTAAAAAACTTTCAACCATGCTCTGCTGAAACTTTTACGTGCGTTCTGGTCTTGAATTGAAGTCTAGATTATAGTGCTGGGTCAGACCTAACATAATCTTGATAGTTCTAGCTTCTTAGAGCTTTTGGAAATGAATAAAAAAATATTTCTGAAAAAACTTTCAACCATGCTCTGCTGAAAGTTTTTCTTGCGTTCTTGTCTTGAATTGAAATTTAGATTGTAGTGCTGACTCAGACCTAATTTAATCTTGATAGTTCTAGCCTCTTAGAGCTTTTGGAAATGAATAAAAAAATATTTCTGAAAAAACTTTCAACCATGCTCTGCTGAAAGTTTTTCTTGCGTTCTGGTCTTGAATTGAAGTCTAGATTATAGTGCTGGGTCAGACCTTATATAAACGTGATAGTTCTAGCCTCTTAGAGCTTTTGGAAATTAATAAAAAAATATTTCTTAAAAAACTTTCAACCATGCTCTGCTGAAAGTTTTTCTTGCGTTCTGGTCTTGAATTGAAGTCTAGATTATAGTGCTGGGTCAGACCTTATATAAACGTGATAGTTCTAGCCTCTTAGAGCTTTTGGAAATTAATAAAAAATATTTCTTAAAAAACATTCAACCATGCTCTGCTGAAAGTTTAACGTGTGTTCTGGTCTTGAATTGAAGTCTAGATTATAGTGCTGGGTCAGACCTTATATAAACGTGATAGTTCTAGCCTCTTAGAGCTTTTGGAAATGAATAAAAAAATATTTCTGAAAAAACTTTCAACCATGCTCTGCTGAAAGTTTTTCTTGCGTTCTGGTCTTGAATTGAAGTCTAGATTATAGTGCTGGGTCAGACCTTATATAAACGTGATAGTTCTAGCCTCTTAGAAATTTTGGAAATTAATAAAAAAATATTTCTGAAAAAACTTTCAACCATGCTCTGCTGAAAGTTTTTCTTGCGTTCTGGTCTTGAATTGAAGTCTAGATTGTAGTGCTGACTCAGACCTAATTTAATCTTGATAGTTCTAGCCTCTTAGAGCTTTTGGAAATGAATAAAAAAATATTTCTGAAAAAACTTTCAACCATGCTCTGCTGAAAGTTTTTCTTGCGTTCTTGTCTTGAATTGAAATTTAGATTGTAGTGCTGACTCAGACCTAATTTAATCTTGATAGTTCTAGCCTCTTAGAGCTTTTGGAAATGAATAAAAAAATATTTCTGAAAAAACTTTCAACCATGCTCTGCTGAAAGTTTTTCTTGCGTTCTGGTCTTGAATTGAAGTCTAGATTGTAGTGCTGACTCAGACCTAATTTAATCTTGATAGTTCTAGCCTCTTAGAGCTTTTGGAAATGAATAAAAAAATATTTCTGAAAAAACTTTCAACCATGCTCTGCTGAAAGTTTTTCTTGCGTTCTTGTCTTGAATTGAAATTTAGATTGTAGTGCTGACTCAGACCTAATTTAATCTTGATAGTTCTAGCCTCTTAGAGCTTTTGGAAATGAATAAAAAAATATTTCTGAAAAAACTTTCAACCATGCTCTGCTGAAAGTTTTTCTTGCGTTCTGGTCTTGAATTGAAGTCTAGATTATAGTGCTGGGTCAGACCTTATATAAACGTGATAGTTCTAGCCTCTTAGAGCTTTTGCAAATTAATAAAAAAATATTTCTTAAAAAACTTTCAACCATGCTCTGCTGAAAGTTTTTCTTGCGTTCTGGTCTTGAATTGAAGTCTAGATTATAGTGCTGGGTCAGACCTTATATAAACGTGATAGTTCTAGCCTCTTAGAGCTTTTGGAAATTAATAAAAAATATTTCTTAAAAAACATTCAACCATGCTCTGCTGAAAGTTTAACGTGTGTTCTGGTCTTGAATTGAAGTCTAGATTATAGTGCTGGGTCAGACCTTATATAAACGTGATAGTTCTAGCCTCTTAGAGCTTTTGGAAATGAATAAAAAAATATTTCTGAAAAAACTTTCAACCATGCTCTGCTGAAAGTTTTTCTTGCGTTCTGGTCTTGAATTGAAGTCTAGATTATAGTGCTGGGTCAGACCTTATATAAACGTGATAGTTCTAGCCTCTTAGAGCTTTTGGAAATTAATAAAAAAATATTTCTGAAAAAACTTTCAACCATGCTCTGCTGAAAGTTTTTCTTGCGTTCTGGTCTTGAATTGAAGTCTAGATTGTAGTGCTGACTCAGACCTAATATAATCTTGATAGTTCTAGCCTCTTAGAGCTTTTGGAAATGAATAAAAAAATATTTCTGAAAAAACTTTCAACCATGCTCTGCTGAAAGTTTTTCTTGCGTTCTGGTCTTGAATTGAAGTCTAGATTATAGTGCTGGGTCAGACCTTATATAAACGTGATAGTTCTAGCCTCTTAGAGCTTTTGGAAATGAATAAAAAAATATTTCTGAAAAAACTTTCAACCATGCTCTGCTGAAAGTTTTTCTTGCGTTCTGGTCTTGAATTGAAGTCTAGATTATAGTGCTGAGTCAGAACTTATATAAACGTGATAGTTCTAGCCTCTTAGAGCTTTTGGAAAAGAATAAAAAAATTTTTCTAAAAAAACTTTCAACCATGCTCTGCTGAAAGTTTTACGTGCGTTCTGGTCTTGAATTGAAGTCTAGATTATAGTGCTGGGTCAGACCTAACACAATCTTGATAGTTCTAGCATCTTAGAGCTTTTGGAAATGAATAAAAAAATATTTCTGAAAAAACTTTCAACCATGCTCTGCTGAAAGTTTTTCTTGCGTTCTGGTCTTGAATTGAAGTCTAGATTATAGTGCTGGGTCAGACCTAACACAATCTTGATAGTTCTAGCCTCTTAGAGCTTTTAGAAATTAATAAAAAAATATTTATTAAAAAACTTTCAACCATGCTCTGCTGAAACTTTAACGTGCGTTCTGGTCTTGAATTGAAGTCTAGATTATAGTGCTGGGTCAGACCTAACATAATCTTGATAGTTCTAGCCTCTTAGAGCTTTTGGAAATGAATAAAAAAATATTTCATAAAAAACATTCAACCATGCTCTGCTGAAAGTTTTACGTGCGTTCTGGTCTTGAATTGAAGTCTTGATTATTGTGCTTGGTCAGACCTAACACAATCTTGATAGTTCTAGCCTCTTAGAGCTTTTAGAAATTAATAAAAAAATATTTATTAAAAAACTTTCAACCATGCTCTGCTGAAAGTTTTTCTTGCGTTCTGGTCTTGAATTGAAGTCTTGATTGTAGTGCTTGCACAGACCTAACACAATCTTAATAGTTCTAGCCTCTTAGAGCTTTTGGAAATTAAACAAAAATATTTCTGAAAAAACTTTCAACCATGCTCTGCTGAAAGTTTTTTTTGCGTTCTGGTCTTGAATTGAAGTCTAGATTATAGTGCTGGGTCAGACCTAACATAATCTTGATAGTTCTAGCCTCTTAGAGCTTTTGGAAATGAATAAAAAAATATTTCTGAAAAAACTTTCAACCATGCTCTGCTGAAAGTTTTTCTTGCGTTCTTGTCTTGAATTGAAATTTAGATTGTAGTGCTGACTCAGACCTAATTTAATCTTGATAGTTCTAGCCTCTTAGAGCTTTTGGAAATGAATAAAAAAATATTTCATAAAAAACATTCAACCATGCTCTGCTGAAAGTTTTTTTTGCGTTCTGGTCTTGAATTGAAGTCTAGATTATAGTGCTGGGTCAGACCTTATATAAACGTGATAGTTCTAGCCTCTTAGAGCTTTTTGAAATGAATAAAAAAATTATTCTGAAAAAACTTTCAACCATGCTCTGCTGAAAGTTTTTCTTGCGTTCTGGTCTTGAATTGAAATCTAGATTGTACTGCTGACTCAGACCTAATATAATCTTGATAGTTCTAGCCTCTTAGAGCTTTTGGAAATGAATAAAAAAATATTTCTGAAAAAACTTTCAACCATGCTCTGCTGAAAGTTTTTCTTGCGTTCTGGTCTTGAATTGAAGTCTAGATTATAGTGCTGGGTCAGACCTTATATAAACGTGATAGTTCTAGCCTCTTAGAGCTTTTGGAAATTAATAAAAAAATATTTCTTAAAAAACTTTCAACCATGCTCTGCTAAAAGTTTTAAGTGCGTTCTGGTCTTAAATTGAAGTCTAGATTGTAGTGCTGGCACAGACCTAATATAATCTTGATAGTTCTAGCCTCTTAGAGCTTTTGGAAATTAATAAAAAAATATTTCTTAAAAAAATTTCAACCATGCTCTGCTGAAAGTTTTTCTTGCGTTCTGGTCTTGAATTGAAGTCTAGATTGTAGTGCTGACTCAGACCTAATATAATCCTGATAGTTCTAGCCTCTTAGAGCTTTTGGAAATGAATAAAAAAATATTTCTGAAAAAACTTTCAACCATGCTCTGCTGAAAGTTTTATTTGCGTTCTGGTCTTGAATTGAAGTCTAGATTATAGTGCTGGGTCAGACCTTATATAAACGTGATAGTTCTAGCCTCTTAGAGCTTTTGGAAATGAATAAAAAAATATTTCTGAAAAAACTTTCAACCATGCTCTGCTGAAAGTTTTTCTTGCGTTCTGGTCTTGAATTGAAATCTAGATTGTAGTGCTGACTCAGACCTAATATAATCTTGATAGTTCTAGCCTCTTAGAGCTTTTGGAAATGAATAAAAAAATATTTCTGAAAAAACTTTCAACCATGCTCTGCTGAAAGTTTTACGTGCGTTCTGGTCTTGAATTGAAGTCTAGATTATAGTGCTGGGTCAGACCTAACACAATCTTGATAGTTCTAGCATCTTAGAGCTTTTGGAAATGAATAAAAAAATATTTCTGAAAAAACTTTCAACCATGCTCTGCTGAAAGTTTTTCTTGCGTTCTGGTCTTGAATTGAAGTCTAGATTATAGTGCTGGGTCAGACCTTATATAAACGTGATAGTTCTAGCCTCTTAGAGCTTTTGGAAATTAATAAAAAAATATTTCTTAAAAAACTTTCAACCATGCTCTGCTAAAAGTTTTAAGTGCGTTCTGGTCTTGAATTGAAGTCTAGATTGTAGTGCTGGCACAGACCTAATATAATCTTGATAGTTCTAGTCTCTTAGAGCTTTTAGAAATTAATTAAAAAATATTTCTTAAAAAACATTCAACCATGCTCTGCTGAAAGTTTTACGTGCGTTCTGGTCTTGAATTGAAGTCTAGATTGTAGTGCTGACTCAGACCTAATATAATCCTGATAGTTCTAGCCTCTTAGAGCTTTTGGAAATGAATAAAAAAATATTTCTGAAAAAACTTTCAACCATGCTCTGCTGAAAGTTTTATTTGCGTTCTGGTCTTGAATTGAAGTCTAGATTTTAGTGCTGGGTCAGACCTTATATAAACGTGATAGTTCTAGCCTCTTAGAGCTTTTGGAAATGAATAAAAAAATATTTCTGAAAAAACTTTCAACCATGCTCTGCTGAAAGTTTTTCTTGCGTTCTGGTCTTGAATTGAAATCTAGATTGTAGTGCTGACTCAGACCTAATATAATCTTGATAGTTCTAGCCTCTTAGAGCTTTTGGAAATGAATAAAAAAATATTTCTGAAAAAACTTTCAACCATGCTCTGCTGAAAGTTTTACGTGCGTTCTGGTCTTGAATTGAAGTCTAGATTATAGTGCTGGGTCAGACCTAACTCAATCTTGATAGTTCTAGCCTCTTAGAGCTTTTAGAAATTAATAAAAAAATATTTATTAAAAAACTTTCAACCATGCTCTGCTGAAAGTTTTTCTTGCGTTCTGGTCTTGAATTGAAGTCTAGATTATAGTGCTGGGTCAGACCTAACACAATCTTGATAGTTCTAGCATCTTAGAGCTTTTGGAAATTAATAAAAAAATATTTCTGAAAAAACTTTCAACCATGCTCTGCTGAAAGTTTTTCTTGCGTTCTGGTCTTGAATTGAAGTCTAGATTGTAGTGCTGGGTCAGACCTAACTCAATCTTGATAGTTCTAGCCTCTTAGAGCTTTTAGAAATTAATAAAAAAATATTTATTAAAAAACTTTCAACCATGCTCTGCTGAAAGTTTTTCTTGCGTTCTGGTCTTGAATTGAAGTCTAGATTATAGTGCTGGGTCAGACCTAACACAATCTTGATAGTTCTAGCATCTTAGAGCTTTTGGAAATTAATAAAAAAATATTTCTGAAAAAACTTTCAACCATGCTCTGCTGAAAGTTTTTCTTGCGTTCTGGTCTTGAATTGAAATCTAGATTGTAGTGCTGACTCAGACCTAATATAATCTTGATAGTTCTAGCCTCTTAGAGCTTTTGGAAATGAATAAAAAAATATTTCTGAAAAAACTTTCAACCATGCTCTGCTGAAAGTTTTACGTGCGTTCTGGTCTTGAATTGAAGTCTAGATTATAGTGCTGGGTCAGACCTAACTCAATCTTGATAGTTCTAGCCTCTTAGAGCTTTTAGAAATTAATAAAAAAATATTTATTAAAAAACTTTCAACCATGCTCTGCTGAAAGTTTTTCTTGCGTTCTGGTCTTGAATTGAAGTCTAGATTATAGTGCTGGGTCAGACCTAACACAATCTTGATAGTTCTAGCATCTTAGAGCTTTTGGAAATTAATAAAAAAATATTTCTGAAAAAACTTTCAACCATGCTCTGCTGAAAGTTTTTCTTGCGTTCTGGTCTTGAATTGAAGTCTAGATTATAGTGCTGGGTCAGACCTAACACAATCTTGATAGTTCTAGCCTCTTAGAGCTTTTAGAAATTAATAAAAAAATATTTATTAAAAAACTTTCAACCATGCTCTGCTGAAACTTTTACGTGCGTTCTGGTCTTGAATTGAAGTCTAGATTATAGTGCTGGGTCAGACCTAACATAATCTTGATAGTTCTAGCTTCTTAGAGCTTTTGGAAATGAATAAAAAAATATTTCTGAAAAAACTTTCAACCATGCTCTGCTGAAAGTTTTTCTTGCGTTCTTGTCTTGAATTGAAATTTAGATTGTAGTGCTGACTCAGACCTAATTTAATCTTGATAGTTCTAGCCTCTTAGAGCTTTTGGAAATGAATAAAAAAATATTTCTGAAAAAACTTTCAACCATGCTCTGCTGAAAGTTTTTCTTGCGTTCTGGTCTTGAATTGAAGTCTAGATTATAGTGCTGGGTCAGACCTTATATAAACGTGATAGTTCTAGCCTCTTAGAGCTTTTGGAAATTAATAAAAAAATATTTCTTAAAAAACTTTCAACCATGCTCTGCTGAAAGTTTTTCTTGCGTTCTGGTCTTGAATTGAAGTCTAGATTATAGTGCTGGGTCAGACCTTATATAAACGTGATAGTTCTAGCCTCTTAGAGCTTTTGGAAATTAATAAAAAATATTTCTTAAAAAACATTCAACCATGCTCTGCTGAAAGTTTAACGTGTGTTCTGGTCTTGAATTGAAGTCTAGATTATAGTGCTGGGTCAGACCTTATATAAACGTGATAGTTCTAGCCTCTTAGAGCTTTTGGAAATGAATAAAAAAATATTTCTGAAAAAACTTTCAACCATGCTCTGCTGAAAGTTTTTCTTGCGTTCTGGTCTTGAATTGAAGTCTAGATTATAGTGCTGGGTCAGACCTTATATAAACGTGATAGTTCTAGCCTCTTAGAGCTTTTGGAAATGAATAAAAAATATTTCTGAAAAAACTTTCAACCATGCTCTGCTGAAAGTTTTTCTTGCGTTCTGGTCTTGAATTGAAGTCTAGATTATAGTGCTGAGTCAGAACTTATATAAACGTGATAGTTCTAGCCTCTTAGAGCTTTTGGAAAAGAATAAAAAAATATTTCTAAAAAAACTTTCAACCATGCTCTGCTGAAAGTTTTACGTGCGTTCTGGTCTTGAATTGAAGTCTAGATTATAGTGCTGGGTCAGACCTAACACAATCTTGATAGTTCTAGCATCTTAGAGCTTTTGGAAATGAATAAAAAAATATTTCTGAAAAAACTTTCAACCATGCTCTGCTGAAAGTTTTTCTTGCGTTCTGGTCTTGAATTGAAGTCTAGATTGTAGTGCTGGCACAGGCCTAACTCAATCTTGATAGTTCTAGCCTCTTAGAGCTTTTAGAAATTAATAAAAAAATATTTATTAAAAAACTTTCAACCATGCTCTGCTGAAACTTTAACGTGCGTTCTGGTCTTGAATTGAAGTCTAGATTATAGTGCTGGGTCAGACCTAACATAATCTTGATAGTTCTAGCCTCTTAGAGCTTTTGGAAATGAATAAAAAAATATTTCATAAAAAACATTCAACCATGCTCTGCTGAAAGTTTTACGTGCGTTCTGGTCTTGAATTGAAGTCTTGATTATTGTGCTGGGTCAGACCTAACACAATCTTGATAGTTCTAGCCTCTTAGAGCTTTTAGAAATTAATAAAAAAATATTTATTAAAAAACTTTCAACCATGCTCTGCTGAAAGTTTTTCTTGCGTTCTGGTCTTGAATTGAAGTCTTGATTGTAGTGCTTGCACAGACCTAACACAATCTTAATAGTTCTAGCCTCTTAGAGCTTTTGGAAATTAAACAAAAATATTTTATGATTTTTCAAACTTTCAACCATGCTCTGCTGAAACTTTTACGTGAGTTCCAGATTTTAATCGAAGTCTAGATTATAGTCCTAGTACGGAACTTTATAATTCTAGCCTTCAAAAGCTCATAAAACAAAAATAAAAAAATTCTTGAAAAAATTTTAAATATTTTTTTTTCAGGTTAAAACACCAGAACTATTTCTGAAAAGTATCAGGAACTATAGAACTCAGCTGTATGCTTAAGGAAATCAAGTTTATTTTTTGTTTGCTCGATAATGATCTGCTACGGGAAGTTAGCAGATCATTATTTCAAGTGACTTTTTTTCAGCTTAAACGCCAGAACTATTTATAAAAAGTATCAGGAACTATAGAACTCTTCTGCATGCGAACAGAACTCTCATTTAATTTTGATCTGCTGGACAATGATCTGCTAAGTTCACCCACATGCGACGATGCGGCGCAGGAGATGCGACGATGAAGCGATTTTGTGCCACCTTGTTTTTGCCGCCCATTTCGAGATACGAGATATGGACGTGGAATAATCGAGCGACATGGTTTTTAAGACATGCTTCACGATGGTGCTTATGAAGGTTCTATGTTGAGCTAGGATGTGCTGAAGAATAATACAAAAAACGCTAGGAACCAGGCCGTAGTTTCTTGTCCGTCCTAGGCTCTGGTCACGTAGAATCACCTAGTTATATAAGTCGATTCTAAAACAGTATTTACAACATTTATAATATGTACAAAATACACATGAAGCAGTTGAGCTATCTACACACCGTTGCAAACGATTTATAGATAGCTCAACTGATCCAAATCAGTACCAATCGGAAGCGTGCCCAAGACACATTTTAAATGATTGTTATTTTATTGAATAAAGAAATGATGGACTTACCTACCATGCACTTTTGAAATAGACATTTCGATGTTTGAAAGTCTCCTCTTTTCGATTTCGGAGCTTAGTGCCGACTTTCGCACTTTGTCGAATTTTTCCAGCATTTAATAGCTAGGTACAGGTAATAGCAGAGTGCCGACTTTAGGAAATCGATCCCAACAATTGTGCGTGGCAAACATAGGTAATGTCGGTTCTATGTATTTACAAAAAAAAATGTAAGTCGTTAGTCGAATAATTTTATTTTTAAACTTGTACGAGTTTATTGTCAGTACTACGCCAAATTGATCCTTACGTTAATTTCAATCGTCCAGTTATTTAATCTCGATATATTTATCGTGTTCATAAATCAGAGTATTGATCATTACCGATGATAATTTATAGTAGTCGGCCAGTGGTCAGGCGCAGGTGATAAATCATATGCGCGTGAGTTCCCTCCGCCTAATGTGTTTGTTTTACCGTGGTTTTACCTTACCTATGCGCTGTGGTAGCTTCTTAGCTATGAAGAAAAACTTGTATTATTAACATTTCTTCGAAATGCTTAATAAGTATTATTGAAGTACTTGCATTATGGTTGGTTACATGCAATTTCGTTCGCGCGGACTTCTCCGTGGTCCTAATATTTGGTTGGTTTAGGTTGGTACCTAATATTTTCGGTAAAACGTTTGTTAAGCCCTTCGGTGACTCCAATAGAAATCGTTGGACAAATTCACGCATTTTAGTAGAAACTGAATTGAAATCGACCATGTTCTTGGTTTCAAAAGTGACCCGCCCGAATCATTTACATACTCACAGGATATTTTAAGATATTTTTACTTAGGTGCTTATTATGACAGCGTTCAGATGATGATGATGATGACAATACCACTAAGATTATTTATTTTATATTTACTTTTGGTTATAACGTTTCGGTCGGCGGCGCACAAACCGCGGCCCGCGGCGCGCTAACGACCCGCACTGATTGATAAATCAGCATCGTGTGCGCTTGCGCACCCTTTGTACTCGCCGACACGAACCTACACATACTTACTTATCAATATGAAGTACTGTAGCGGCGGACTAGGCAGTCACTTTTGACAGATGATGTAAAAGTATATCTTTGTAAAAAGAGTCATAAAAAACGCCATAGTTTCTTGTCCGTTCTTCTATTCTCTGGTCGCGTGGAACTGGCACCTCGAATCACCTAGTTATTTAAGACGATTCTAAATGTTCCTGGTGATTTTTATTGAACAAAAAAATAATGACTGTCTAGTCTATAGATCCTAGTCGTCGGTCCTCCCACTGTACTACCTATGCCAATCTACAATGTAATTGTTTTACTGCAATAAATATTTTTCATTTTCATTTTTTTTTTCAATTGTACTATCATAGCACCTAAATCCTTCAAATCGAAACACAGCAATGCAAATAGATATTACAGCCGGGCGAACTATATCTGTATTCGCAGCTGTCAAAAGTTACTTTTTAAGATGCTGGTATTGTATGTAATTGTAATCATGGGAAAATTATATGGACTCGTATCTACTTATGTTTTATAAGTGATTGATTGTGATACTGATATTATTTATTGATTGTTCTTGATCTAAAAAGTTTAAATTAATACACTTTTGTAGATATATTTAAAGATATCGTTTTATTTAAATAACAGAACTTCCTTTAAAGTCGGTTAATAAAATGAAAAATATGAGTACCTAATAATAAAGCTAGATGACAGTAACAGTAATCCAAGCACGGTAGACATACCCTCGAATATGTTGAATACTTGGTTCTCGAGATCCTTAATCCGGCCTCTTATTATGTAACTCGCGATTGTCTGCAACAGATCGAAATAGTCTATTACGCCTGGCCAAAAAAACCACTGTTTTTAGTACAAAAAGAGACAATTGACTGTAGTAATTGTGTGTTTGCGGTTGTCGGAGACCTATTACAAGTTTAGTAATCAGGGATTAGTAGTAGAATATTGCAATTTGTGCACTCAAACACTGGAATTAAAAAAATCTTTCACCAGGTAACCTTACTTACCAAACTCGTCAGTCCCCCATCACAAATCATCGCTGCGCTCCTAGTAATCACTTTCTGCATTGTAATCTCGTTACTGCTCCCCTGGTCATTAGCTCGCAGTAATCTAATTCCGATTTCATTATGAGCCCCTGGTATTTCTCCCCGGGTGATCTGTTTGTCGGTTCTGTCTCTAGAGGGTGGTTTTTGGATTCAATTGTGTAGCTATTTCTTTGTTTTTCTTAGAGTTATTTGGTGCAAGTTTTTGCAACAATTCAGCCGTGATGCGGAAGCGATGCTGTCGCTAACCTTCTGCATTTACACAATCTTTAAACAGCGGTAGATATACTTGTTCATCTTCCTGGTTTCTGAAGTTTAAATTTTGGTTTTACCTAAAAAGCAATTGTCTTCGATTTTCTAGTGCACAGACTTGCTGCTATTACTGTTTATACTTAGCTATACTGTTAATTGGCTAAGTCCTTACTAAGAAAGAGGAAGAAAGTCGAACAGAACTTTGGATTCTCAGATTTGTTTTTGCTCCCTTGCTTGCTAGGCACTACGTAGGCTTATTTTCAAAAACAAATTATTGTGACTCTCCATGTCATTGCAATGCGAGTCCCCAGTTGGAGGGTCTGCAAATTAGATTGCCTGTTTCCGGACCAGTGCCGTCCCCAGCATCACTTCTCATTTGCTGACGTTACATTACATATTTATTGGATTTGAGCTAAGTGCACTTGGAATATTAAAATAAGATTTTGATGTTCGGAAATTGAATGATAAAGTAGATAAAATAGGATTATTGTACTCGACATTTGGTTTGATTTTAGGCTTAGACTCGACTCGAAGCCTAAAATCAAGCCTTAGAGGAACACTGTTGGCCTGGTGACCCTATTGCTTCCAGGATTTTGGTATTCTGCAGACCAAGGTAGCTAAGGATATTCAAAATTGTCAAGGTTCTGCAGGTTCTGCAGGTGACAAGAGTTTTCAAGGAATACGTACTCATGTCTTAGCATTCATGCTTGGGTCTTGCTTAGCATGTTATTTCTTGAAACTCTTCACTGTTTTAACGGTCAAAAAGTTTGATTCATTTATTTCTGAGTTAACCGATTGGCCACGCATTTCGCCAAAAACAAAGTTTACGAACCGTCAAATCACCAGGCGCCCAGCACGGTGTGAGAGTCGCACGCGAGCCACGCGCCAATCCGCTACACCCACCGCTCCGCTGCTCTCCTAGTGCGTGAAATACGATTTCAACTGAATTATGATGTTTTGGCAAACAAATCACTGTTTGGTAAATGTACCTACTCTATCTAGCTTGTGGAAAACAAAAGGAGATTGAGTACAAAATATTCAATCCCTTTTGATTTTGCAAATACGCTCTTGTCTATTTTAATCCTCACATTTTTTCCGAGACATGACAAGGTGCGGTTTTTACATTACAATTTGTTACTATTTCATTTGAACTATTTCTAATAATCCTCCATACTTCCTGACTCCATAACTCATTCCTCCACATCACTGAAACTGAAGATAACCACAAAACGCCATGTCGTCGGGATTTTATTAAGCACCCACTAATCCCGGGATTACTCATACAATGATTTAGCGCAACCAACTGTCATCGCCTTAAACGCTCTGAAAAAAAAATAACAAATGTTTCGAACTTAGAATACCGCTGAATTCGGTTTTTAAACGTTTGAATTTTTTGCTGGGCACAAACAGTTTAGGCGGTATAGTTGTAATCTCGATTTAATAGGAGGCGTTTTGACATTAATTAATAATTAATTTAAGGTTCAGTAAAGTGATTAATATTCATTAATTGTCGCCGCAACGAGTGAGAAAGGGACGCATGTAATTACTCAGTCGCGTACGGAGAGGGCGGGGCTTGCGACGCCCTGCGGGTACTAGTGATGTCGCATAAAATTTGTCGATGTTTTTTTCCGATGCCCATAATTCTTTGCGTTTTATCGACTATCGGGTGGATGATAAAGGGCATCGCTGGTTAAACGTTGAAATCACAACGGGGCGCATTTTCTACGACAGAAACCCTTACGCCGTACCTAATAGAACAAGGTTTTAATTAGAACTTTTGAAATTATTTATGTTGGTGTAAAGCGAATTTATTATAGAATGTTAAACCTGATGTGAGGTAACTTTGAGTACGAATGCCCGGCGAAGCGTGTTTATGTCTAAATTTTATTTAAATTATTGTAGCGATTAATTAAATATAATTGCTTCTTTTTACCTGAAAATTTTGTTTATGACAGTCACTTGTTTTATTTTATTAACTTAGAAAACTTGTTATTTTTTTATTAACTGCGTAACACACCTGCAAAACTACTAAGTAGCTTCGGTCACAAGATACATACTTGCATTTAAGGAACAGTAAACTTGTTAACAATAAACTCAATATAATTACTAAACCATAAACTTTATGTTCAAAAATAAACAAACTATCCAAATGACAAGACATAAGACCAAAAAATTTGAGATAAAATACCACCTTGAAGGTTTATAGTCGCACTAGAAACATTAATAACGGTTGGCTGCGCGTGCATGTAACACGATACTTATTTTAATGTCTCCAACAAATTTAATGAAACCATTCGAGAAATGTCGATGACGTGGGCAGTTGACCACGTTGTAATAGGCTCTACGGTTCGAATGTTTCTTAGCTAGTTGTGTTGAACTGACAGATAACAGAGTAACAAAAGTCAGTTGTAATTGTGTGACAGACAGAGATAACAACAGATCCAAAAAAAGTATCTAACTATTTTTTAGTGATTTGACATAATAATCGATATAATTTAAAAGTCAGTGATCTAATGGTAGCAACGCCGTATATTTGTGGG
The DNA here is from genome assembly GCA_947859175.1 of Gandaritis pyraliata. NCBI lineage: Eukaryota > Metazoa > Arthropoda > Insecta > Lepidoptera > Geometridae > Gandaritis > Gandaritis pyraliata. Next base: position 8,685,842 of record OX401869.1, on the reverse strand, counting down.
TTCAAATCCGGTCTTGTACTAATTTTTTGATTAAACTTTATGTGCGTGATGAAATCCGTAGCTTAGTCAGCTCCGCACGTATTGACCTTTTCTTTCTTGTGGATAAGACCGACTAGGCTGAAAGGACGATATTATAGGTGGTGGGCAAGCCACTCTATCTGAAATCATGTCTCAGGCACTACGGCGTCCCGTTCATCGGGGCATGGGTAAAAAGTGGCCCGTGACGCTGTATAAATCATCTAGATTAGATGCAAAGGTCTAGTTTTATGCCTTTACAGGCGTATGAACTCCGACCCCAGGGATAGTGACTTAAACGAATTTACCTACTTGGCCTAGACTGCAACCAATGCGCTCCAATGCTTCTCAGTTAAGAAGGCAATAAGTATTAACAGAAGCGATAAATTTGTTCTAATTACGCACTACGTTGGGCTTAGTGCGCGGCACTCTGTTAGTTGTATTATAAGGGTTAAAATCGGAGTTGCTTTAAACACAGTTTACTATGTTGATATAAATTTCATACGTAGTTGAATATCGAGGTGAATCAAAGTCATCTGTTTTCATTTATATATTTTAAACTTCTTCAGAAATGTTTCATACTATAATAAAAAGTAGATTTGGAGATTGACTGCATCTCTCATGCAAGAACAAAGCTGTCGTGTAAAGCAAAACGTTTGAATACATACATTTTATTATACCTATACCTTTTGAACTACACAATGTCTAAACGGTTAATATAGATGGGTACAAAGAGTTGTTACAAGAAATCTCCATTCAATTGTGTTTCTCTACGGCGGCATGTGACTGCATCTAATAGCATTGTAGCGTTTTTATCAACGCAAAATTCCTACTATGCCTAGTTATTGTTTATTAATAAGTTTCCATCAAACATGGATTCCATTTGGTAAATAGGTAAAGATGACAGTTTTGTTAGGTCATGAGAACATTATAAAATTCGAGGAATGCGGTAGAAATTCAAGATCTAGATGAAAACGGAATCTATCAGCTCAACGGGTTTGGATAGATCCAGTCCAATGTGTAGTTACTTGCAAATTAATTCGTTCGATCAAAGCCTACGTTGGACTTTAAGACCTTATCTACCATATCCACATTTATGCAAACCAGCTCGCAATTTTAATTAGTCGCAGTCTGGCAAGACGCGGAGGACTTCATAAGGTCCTCGTTAATTGTGTGGCTCGAAGCGGTGCGCCGGCGCCGGCCGCATTACATCGGGTCTGGCGCGCGCGTGCGCATCGCTGCGCCGCGCTAATCCACCGATGCAAGATGTGTCCCAATCCAACGCGGTTGTTTGAGGCCTGAGATGCTTTAACTTTTGTACTCATCAGTACCATTTTCATGTGCTCTACAGCGTGTGTCTGAGGCCTGTCATACTTCAACCTATACTTACTCACTATCATCATTGCACCTGTAATAAAATCTACTGCTGAACTTTGGGCCTCCCATAATTTTAAATTCGATCACTTGCAGTTTGCATCAAACAGCTTCCATAGCGACTAATAATTTAAATCATAATAATACGACTGACAAAGTTTGGTTTCACCTGTTTAATGTAACTTGTTTTCGTAATGTGATCAAAGTTCTGCATAAGGTTGGTAAGCGCTGTTTGCTGTTCCTAAATTCAGTTGGTTTAGTTGGATCGCTCCAGCCAAACTCTTACACTCTACGCCACCGGAATCTTGATTACTTATGCTTTGTCGTTACCGACCTTTGTCTCCGTATCGACTATCGGCTTCACGCAAGAGTGCACATCACTATTATGCATTTCACGATTGGATGGATCTCATATCTTGACGTTTGTTTAAAACCTTCTAGAATTTAGTAGTTTTCAATTCCTTCATATCTTCTTAGTTGGAAGAGAAACTACGGATACCTCCCCATCTCCTTATAATGATTATGATTAGATACAAATTATGTTCTGTTCATGTTTTTATTGACAAGAATAACCGGTTTGAAAAATACCCGGTCAAGGAACTTAAATAGTTTCACACGTTCCACATCATACAACGTAGGCTTTTCCGTTTTCACAATACCACAAGAAACCGCTCCGTACTCTAATAAGCGTCGCACAAAAAAGAACATCGTTATTTTCACACAATAAACTATTATTCGGCATTCGGAGGCGATTCGCCGCCTTTTTACCGCGCAGCGCTGGTGGCAAAAAGCGCGCATCACTACCCGTTTAGGGCTGGCAAAGCGAGCCGACTGCTGCCCGACTCGATTGAATTTTGGGGATTGGACGAACTTTGAGCGAAGAGCGGAGACGCCACTTCTTGAGACTGTAAAAGCTTGGTGGTTGTGAAGATAAAATGAAAAGTCAATTTCATAAATCTAGGATCAACAATATCCTAGAAGCAGGATAGGAAAGCATCGGTCACACGTACTTTTAGTACGTGCTTTTGAAAGCTTTTATTTAACAGTTACAAGACTGTGACGTAAATAAACAATATCAAGCTGAAGATACATACATAGTACCTAACGACAATTGTTCACTCAATTTAATAAGACGTATCGTCTCCAAATACTAATTACTTAATACGGAGATGTGTTGTACCGCTGCAACTAAGACCACAGCCGCACACGGTCCAGTTACCTCAAGACGCGAGATTTAAAAGGCTCAGAAACAAAGGACTCTCGAGGTCCCTTTGAATCCAAATCCCTTCCTAAATCTCTATTGAGTATTGTCTGCCCTTCAGTACGTTTTTGGAACATTTTTTTCAAAAGGTAATGTTATATAGCATTATTGCGCTATCCAGAGATCGCGTTTCGGATTATTCCGACTGATATGGTTGTTTGTTTGTGATTTTATCTGCAGATGTTACGTTTAGAACGTCTGCTATTAATATTTCAAATTCATGATCAAAATAATATACTTTTTTAAACGAATTGCATTTGTTTACTTTAGCTGAAGTTTTAGATTTATTTGAGTTTATAAATTTTATTGACAGCAATTTTTATTTCTTGAAAAAGATTTTTCATTAAATTTTTTCAATATTTTATCTTATTCTCAGCCGTTTTTAGTTATCTGCATTACTAGTAAGAACCGTTAAATGTTTGCCATGTATCTAAAAGACTAATAAAACCGTCTTATAAACCATTTTATGCAAACACCTTACATTCACCGCCTCTCTTGCACTCGAATACTGTATTGTGCCCGCGCCTTCATCGACCACTAATCGTTGTTCTTTTGTCCGTCTGTCTGCGCCCCCCGCCTCTGTCACAATGATATTGTGTTGACAACCATTGTTGCTATTGCGTCTTTTTGTTATTTTGTTGAAAGGCATGAAATATAAAAACATACGCGGAAATGACATATAGTTCGTATTTCATAAAAGCTGTTTATATGTCCGTTTTCTATAGGGTTATTAGACTTTCAATTTCTCTTGGTTCAAGTTACGCTAAAATATTAATAAAATATAGAATATTCAGAAAGACCTCATAAAATAATAAATTATGAAAGATGCAACACAATTTTAAACTTCGCACCATAAAAATCCATTAGTTAGCTAACATAATAATGACACTTCAGAAATCCGTCCGTATCCATTAAGTCGACACATCCATTCACAAACATCGATAAAAATGATGATTCACATTTTAAAAATACACCCGCGATAATTGCTGCCCTTATATCATCGATATCACTAATTTAATAACCTATCCCTAACAACGAGTCGACGACATCCGAGAAGCACGGACATAAAAATGTCGGGTGGTGTCCAATCAATCTTGGTCCCGTACCTGCGGACCCGAGATCGGACCCAAGAGATAACCCTTCTTCAATGCGTAATACCATTAAAACAACGGTGACAATCCGACCAAAAAATAATTTTCAACAGCTCTTTATTTCGATAAAAACGACGACGCCGAACGCACCAGTCCCATCTCTAACCGTTCTAAGTTTAAAGTTAGTTTTCGATCGCCGCCGATAATTTTATATCCGATGATTAAAAATGTGAGATGATGATCATTGCGAGGGATCCCACTGCGTTGGTTTGTTTAACCTCTTTGTTTTTGTGGATTCCTGGTCGTGGGTCCGTTTTAATTAATGCCCGTCACGTATTTTTTTCAATGTTGGTTTTACGAATTGTTTTTTTGTTTGTTTTATCTTGGTTTTTGAAATATGTCCGTGGGTCCATGGCGTGATGCGATATCTCGCTGTCGCCCTATTGTTTTCGATTTGATATATTTATGCGATGTCTTCTCGAGAGTGGTGTCTCTTGTTTTTTGTTCTAGTTTGTTCGCGAGAGTCCTCAGTCGTGTGGTTTTCGTATAATTTACCAGGGATTCATGCGGCTATAGCTACGTGCAGATTTCGTTTGAGACATGCTAGGTACTTTGAAAGTGGACGCGTGCTAAATTTTTCGAACTACCCTCGTACGTTAAATTCGTCGGCTTATTTAAGTGATTATATTACTACATTCTGTTTGGTTATCTTGAACTCTTTCTCAATAGTAGGGGAGCCCACGATGCTAAATGGGGATTTACTCGAGCGTCGTAGAGACCTATTGGGATGCAAAGCTTAGATGATAAGAAGAAAAAAATGTTATATGATATATACCTTTACATCGGTGGGGGAAGCGGCTATAGATTTTTAAATATGTAAAAAAAAACTGTTGCATGGACATCCTCGAGCGCGTCAGATATTGATAGCATCAATGTCCTACGTATTTTTAATAATGTACGTATGTTAATCTGATCGTTTGCATGATGGGGGTGGTTGTATTTAAGGGTTGAAAATGAAAAAAAAAAAAAAATAATCGAGCGCGTCAGATTTTCTAAGGGAGTGTTAAGTGCACCAAAAAAAAGCTCTCATTCACTAATCTGACGATTTCGATGGGACGCAAACTCGCGGCCATTTTCATAATGTGCAAAAAAAATTCGCCATTTTGAAATACTCAAGCGCGTCAGATTAGGATATATATGGTTCATCTTTATGTTCTAAACGTACTGTCTCATAATCTGACGATTATCTAGAGGGATTTGCCTGATCTGACAAAAAAAAATTAGAAAAACGGTTCACCTTAAAGGCCATCCCTGCAACTTCCCGCTAATTCCATTCCTGGGTGCTTAAAATTGAACTTGTGACATTTCTGAGCTCAAAATATAATTTATGTCATACTAGCAGTTACCCGCGACTTCGTATGCGTCTACAGTTTCCGTGTACATTATATTATCTGTGCGTGTACCGAGCGGATACTTCTTTGAGAAACTTGACATTACACCGAACCCGTACTCGAATGTCAAACGTTAGTCGTTAGACCAAAGAGGTAGTACTACGTCCTGTCAAACTGACGTGACATGACATGACATCATCCTCTAGCCAATAATTGGCGCTGCTAATCCCGTTTTTTCATTTTATCCTGTGGATCCTGTTAATTATTCGGGATAAAAAGTAGCCTATGTGTCAATCCAGGTTACGTACTATATATATGCCAAGTTTCATCCAAGTTGGTTCAGTAGTTTTGACGTGATTAAAACACAAACATCCAAACATCTAAACATCCAAACATCTAAACTTTCGCATTTATAATATTAGTAGGATTTTGAGCTCGCTGAGTTCAAAGAAATAATATTTCTATGCATTTGAGCTCTCCCAGCTCGAAAGTCTGATAGAAGTTTCATAGAACACTAATTTTGGAACTTTCAAACCGCAATAACTTTTGAATGGATCAAGCAATTTTCACGCGGTTGGCGCAATTCGACGCAGTTTTATCATCCTCTTAAGTAATTTTGCAATTTTAATTGATCGAGCCACAAATTTCGGAGTAATCCCGAAAAAACACTTTTTCGGGTTTCTTTAGTTCACGATATCTCTCGAACGAATCAACCGCTTTTGACCAGCTTGGTGGCGATCGACGTAGTTTTTCAAGCTCGAGAGTAATAGATAGAGAAAGAGTGAGAGAGGAATAGAAACGCGGAGAAGGAAATATAGGCATCACGCAGCTGCACGCATTTAACTTTATCGACGAATTTTTGTTATTTCGGCTTGCGGAAATCGTCAGATTTTATATTTTTCATTATTCTTGAATTATTTCCTTCAAAATAAAAAAAAATTTAGCTACGCTCGAGAATGTCGAGATGACGTTTTTTTTTTACAACTTTGTTGCCCTCCCCTTTTTTTACGTCACTCTCAAATTGTCAGATTAGTGGAATATACACTTTTTAGGATGTAATTAACTCACCCTACCTTAATCTGACGCGCTCGAGAATTTCTGATGGTCAATTTTTTTTTACTAATCTGATCCTGTATCCTTCACGGGCGGCCTTATATATGGGCCTCATGTTTTGTGGAGGTACTTAACCGGGGACAAGGTATCCCCCTGTATATTAATCTGCCGCGCTTTAGTAAATCCCGAAATCCCCGCTTGGGCTCCCCTACTACAATGAGAAGATTTACACACCAATGAAACTCAAACTCTTAGATAACAAACATCTAACGAACTGTTTCAACATAAAGTTGGTCGTAAAACTCACTGTCACGCGTTTATGGTAGCCTGGTAGATAGGCTCCAATAAAATTAACTTGTTCAATGCCACATTCCTGAGATAGAGATGAGGAATCATTTACCTGACGCTGTGATCTACCTAATAAAAAGTTAAATCGAAGTGCCACCTTCGTGTAGTGTTCAGATGGGAAATAAAATCTTGCTCCTTACAATTTACAAACAAATATCTTAACAAAGCTTCTAGAACCCTTCTAATTAGGTAAGTAGGTGTAAATGTAATGTTGTTTTGCAATATATGAACAGGGGCCTCGAGTTTGCTAGTAACATCAGGTAACTAGTAAAATAGGTAATTTAAACCAATAAAAATACTAGTGCCCCATAAAACCAGGCATTAAATCACGAATAATCACCAAAACCAGCGCCGATGGCCGAGTAGATACGCTTATCTCTATGCCCATCAGAAACACGACATTTATTTTGCGAATACTCCTAAAATGGCTTCCATACATACTTTGCTACTCTCCCACACACAAATCACCTTTTTGAGTACCGCGGTGCTTTTCGAAAACGGAGCTAACTGGCTTTTTTTGCAATGCACCTATGTATTTAGGGATGTTGAGAGTGTTGGAGCTTCTTATGAGATGATTAAAACAACTGTGAATTTTGTAACTCTTATTTCTAATCTAACTATCCTAAGTATATTTACTAACTTATTTCTTACCCACCTAACTCTTCTACCTCTATGTATAATTATTTTCATATTTTTCTAACTGAATAAAAACAACGAAATTAAAATATTTTTTGACAACATAATGCTACTTATTCCTACGTATACACTACAGGGGACAATTAATATATAATTTATTTATTTTAAAATTTCACACAAATAGGTATCTAGTGCTAGGAAAATTGTGTGGATTCTCAGCCGTATTTAAAAGGTTGTATCGCAACATGACTTAATGTTTTAAAATAGAATATTTGGAATAGTAAAGTATAATAAAAAAAAGTAAAAAAAAACACAGATCAAGCCTCCTTCTCTTTAATTTTCAGTTACTTACTCAATATACTCGCACTGTTAACCTTGTCTGTGTAATCTTGGAAAGATCAGAACGGATTTTCGATATGTTTTCACTAGTGATAATTTGACTTTCAGTGTTTACTTTTATGTGTTAAAATGACTAATTCAAATCTCAATTAATTGTTGAAAAATTCGCTACAGAATCCTGGCGGTAGAGCCACTCGACACACTCTTCACCACTTTTTCCATGCTTGTAACTTAAGTGTTACCTTTGCAGGTAAGCAACATGATACATCCTATTCTGCGTGTCGGGTAAGTTTCTCGAGATCTGGGACTAAAGATGGCAGAGATAATGGTAAGTGATATTGCTACTAAATAAGGGATTTTATGTTTAATTTAAGTGCATAATATTTCCAAATACACGTACTTCAAGCAAAAATAACTTGATTTCAACATCTGATACCCAATAAGAAACTTTAGAGGTAAGAAAGCAAGATTATTGTATCGGGCGCTTCAAAAAGGTGTCTTAAAAATTGAAAGAGTTTGCATCGCGCGTTCATTTTAAGCGTTTATAGACTACTGTGACCGCTTCTCATCAGGTGGACCGTATCTTGGCTTGTCTACTTTTAGTAAGATAAATTTTTTTTTTTTTTTTTTTTTTATATATTTATAAGCAAGCGTTTGACCGCAATCTCACCTGATGTTAAGTGAAGATGCGGTCGACGATGTAGCACGCTTACCTAAAAGATACCTATTCACTCGTCTCTTGAAAACATCCAATCTATATGAAGGTGGAAACACAGACGCCGGCAACGAGTTCCAATCCTTGGCTGTCCGCAATTGTTTGTAAAACGAAAGTGTGGTGCTAGGCAAGTCTACTTTATCTCAACATGTCCAGGCACTACAACGTTCCCATGAATATGGTGGGTTGTGACCATTTCGTACCTTCTTTTGTAATGTAAGTTTCGAATTTTCTATCCAAACTATACCCTCGGCTACTCTGTATCTAATTGCTGTAGTGCCTGGTATAATAAATGTTTGAAAAGTGCCCCTTACTTTGTATAAATAATTTTTATTGTATTGCAAACACTTTTTTAGATTCCACCAATACTTAAATCTAAAAAGATTTTATTTAAAAACTACGTAGAATATAATTTCATTTAAGATGCATATTTTCTATGTTCATCCAAATCAGACATAATAGTGTTGTGTACAAATTGTCTGTTTGTCCGTCTCCGGTTACGAGCCCCTGGCCCTGGGGGGATCACCACCCCCTAGCCGTGGGGGATGGGGATTACGCATATGCTTGCTTACTACGAGTTAGTAGGTATGCTTACAAAGGTGTCTATTAGACATTTATTAGCACTTTCTTAGTGAACTACATTTTTTTACGAAATGTAACATACCAGACTTAATACCATAAAAATGTTTATGCTAACTATTTATGTTTATGTTGTAAGGAAACCCGCTTTTAAGATGTTTTGAGGTCACCAATGTTGTGCTGACTCTATCTAACTTGAGATGGTAGCAGGAAAATGATGAGGTCACCAATATATGAATTTTCGCCGGAAATATTCACTAATTCGTTAATAATCAAAAATAAAAATTACTATTTTGTCGACATCTGCGATCCCACAGAATAAATAAATAAATAGTACTTGCCTAAAAGTAATCTCTATCTCTGTCAGGGACCAGTGACCCGGAAAATTGAAAATAACATCAAAACGTACTAAATTGAACCTTAAATTAAGGTACATAGAGCTAAAAACTGCTCTAGAAAATACTGATGAAAACAAAAGATCAAAATATTCAAAATGCAACCGTAATGCGCAGAGATGAAGTTCAAAATGACTTGAGAAAAATTGTAGTGTAGGGTTGGCACGTCCCTAGCGATTGTAGGATTTAAGATGATGATTGGCGAATGATTTAGTTGACACTGTTCATTTTTGGGTCCTTCACTTTTGTTACTATTACACTAGGTAGGTATACTTACTTTACATAGTTCCTATAGGTAATTTTAAAATTTTAGTGTCCATTTAGGTACATCTAGTAGTAAGTTGGCATTGTCGATTATACAATACCATAAACTGGCATTATTATTATTTATTCAATTAATTAACATGGTCTAAAAACTGCAAATACCTACTTAAAAAAGATAAAATATAGCAAATTATGATAATTTCGCTTATTTAGGTAATATCGCAGTTTAGCTTATAAATATTCATGTACTTCTTTCAATCAAACGAAATTTTATAATCTGTAGAGAGATCTAAAAAGTCAACATTTATCACAATTCGCCCCAAAATTCCTTCATTTTTCTCTCGTAAAAAAAAGAAAATTCACTTGCAAAAACAGACACTTAGCAAATTGCGTTCATACAATAAATCAGTACTTACAAGTTATAAAAATCTTACAACCCCCGTCCCAGAAGAGCAGAAAATCGCAACACGATCGTCATTCGAAAAATAATGACGTCATCAAACACTAATCCGAAAGCTTTCATGTGGATTACAGATCGACAACCCTATTTTCTAACCTCAAAAAAAACAAAACCATACGATTTTCAACCTTATCTCTATGACACTAAGATTGCATACATAAATAGTGGTTGTAACAAAAAATTGCTTGCAATGTGTCGCACTTTCGGTCTATAAAACCACTATTATCTGTTTCATTGCAAACGGAATTGTACTTTCAATCACCGTACAGAAAGCTCCTATTTACTTTTACCTTACAGATGCCATTCTTAGCTTCGCGCACAGTGAAATACGCGATTCTCAACTCTTAACTATACACATTAGAGTATGTTATTGATCGTCACAAGTTATTCCGCTCATGGATTTTCAACCCTAGCCTTATAGAAACAGTCACGCGAATTTCAACCGTATCTATAGAGAGTACGGTTGGTTTTCGCTTGTGGAAGTTTAAGGGTGGTAGTACACTGGTGTTTCGGATGCGCTTTGGTGCGTCATCTCGATACATTAGGCGTGTGATTTATGATTTCGAAGCGATGGAGTCAAAACATGCAGGGTGCGCTCTGTGTGTTTGTTGGTGGTTAGTAGGGCTGCCACCTGTTACTGCAAACCTTAATTATTTCAATAGAAAATTTAATTGGATGCATTAAGAAAAAATATGTTGTTTTGGTTTTTTTTACTATCTACACATTACATTAGATTATCTGTGCATGTACCGAGCGGATACTGTCAAACTGACGTGACATGACATGACATCATCTTCTTGCCAATTAGCGCTCCTAATCCCGTTCGTTCATTTTATCCTCATAAAAAGTATATGTCACTGGCTACGAACTATATATATGCCAAGTTGGTTCAGTAGTTTCGACGTGATTAAAACACAAACATCTAAACTTTCGCATTTATAATATTAGTGGGATTATAATTGGTGACAAGTGTGATAACCCTAACACAAGAGCTCAGTCGCTCTCTCGGGATTCGATCTCATCTCCCGAGCTCACTCGGTGAAGTAACCGGATACCACTTTTTGTGACTTCCACGCGCGGATAGATCTGAGGATAGATCTCTATCTGCAGTTCACAGGTGTAGCTAATCTTTTATTAGGTAAAAGTTTTGATGAAAATTCAGTCAGAGCAGTCTTTTTTTATATATACTTAATATAGAATGTCCTTTGGCCACAATCTCACCTGATAGTAAGTGACGATGTGGCCGACGATGGAGCAGGACAGTCTAGAAGACACCTATTCACTCTTGCCTTGAAAAGACCCAGATTATATATATCAGGAAAGACAGAAGACGGCAACGAGTTCCATTCCTTGTCTCGAGTCTTTTATTTGGCTGATTTTGGTAAAGTGGGAATCGAGTAACTCGCAGTTATTGAAAAAATATGAAAACGAAAAATATTTATTTTGGCAATGTAAGTATAGAAAGCAACGAAGATAAAATTAAAATTTCACAGGACAACAAAGAAGAGGGGTATACAAAGATTACCTATATAGTATGGAGAAAAATCGTTTGCAAATCTACTTATCGGGTTTTCTTAAAAAACATCTCGCAAGTCGCTTTTCGATATTCATTTCGATCAACAAAATAAAATTCAAGACTACAGGCTCTGTTAGTGGAAGTCGGTAGATAAATTACTAGGAGTACCTACCTATTTCTGCCTCCAAACTCGTATTGCTGTGTTTTTACAATATAATAAGTACTTGTATACTTTAGTTGATTAAACATGAAAGCTTTCTATCATCCCCCATTCAACCCCTAACGCTAAAAACAAATTAAAAAGCATAAAACACGATTCAGCGTTCGCCTCACTTAACCCTTCCGTGCAAAGCAATAAAATTAGTGAATTATCCCTGCCCCCCGCAAGGGTGGTTTGTACCCCGGCAGGGTACAAAACGCACTTAGTCGCAATTCAACCCCTTTTAGTCCATTTACAATTTTAGATGATGGATGAGACGACAATTTGAGATTAAGTTCAAAGCAGTTTTAAAAACTGATATATCAGACACTTACTTTATCGAGATAAGTGCTAAAATTAAATAACTTTTACCCTACTACGCGGAACAAAAAAAGGTTATTACAACTTTGTTTTACTATAGGTAGGTGCCTATATATTTTTCATAATCTAACACAATTAATACGTTCACTAATTTGAGCGGTAATATTTGTACCATAGACGTACTCGTCTATGGTACGGGCAAGCCTACTCCATCTAAACATTGTCCCAGGCACTACAGTGTCCCGTTAAGTGTAGGCATAGGTTGCCTCCTGACGCTGTATAAATCATCTTCAATAGATGTAAAGGCCTATTATTATTATTATTAGACGTACTCGTCGATCGACTGAAAGCTTAAGAATATTATTCGCAATAATCCTCTCAACAGTGCATTTTATAATCTCGATTTGCGGCCAATATTATCGCAATGCTCAAATAACTATCGGTCAAAAACAATCCTATGAATAAAACATCTTAGAATTATCTATCTAATTACAAAAGACGCACTCTCCATACCATTTTGACTTGATAACTTAATTGATTTAAAAATACCCCCCCTTAATGAGTAAAGTAGCTATAAACCTATTACCTTTTAGCGGCTCCTAGTACCACCTGGCTACCGATTCTATTAATAACTAAACATTTCTGGCACTTAATGTGCTTCTTCCATTAGTAAGACTCGTAAATTCGAAGCTCTTTTGTATTATAGACGCCTGGTACTATAGCGGACGTTACTGTGACAATTTTAATGAGATTTTGTGTTGAATGGGAGTATTAAGAGCAGATGGGACAGTTACTTGCGTTTCAGGGTGAAAAATTCAGTAGATCATTCTGAAATGCGTCTTTGATATTGAAAGTGCCCTTCCATTAAGCTACCTCGTCAATCGTAAACTTGGCTACCTATGGACGTCTGGTTATTATAATATATTTAATATTTAATATTTAATATTCCTAGTTACAGCACAGCTATAATATTCAAATGAAAATGAAGACAATGTATTAGAAATAAATGCAGAAACGAGAAAGAAATAAACTCGTCGAAATAAAATATAATAAGGAATTTATAACTTCCCTGTAACACTTTTATCGACTTACTATAAAAACTATTATAAAATGTCAACTATTTCTGCAATTTTATTCATAGGACTAATTTATAAACAAATTATATAGCAGAATCAATAATTTATTAATAATAAGTATTTTAATATCATACGAAAATGAGATTGAAATCAGACCAAGAACGTCGAACAAAAATAGATCGAATTGGAATATTACAAAAACAGCTAATGCGAACTTTCACACCTAATACAAAACATCCATATTTCACAGCACAACTGTCAAAAAACCCCTAAAATGCTGCTGGATATTAAATTGAATACTACTGCTACCTATTTCTGTCCCATCGTGAATCGCCTTCTTTATGGGACGCGCGTGGGCTCCTGTCATTTGTTTTCATTATGCACCCCTCGAGAAAAGTATCTCGTAGTGTATGACTATAATTTTCGCTATATTTTGTTTCGTTTTTTTATGCAACTAAATGATGGAACAAGCCGATGGCCCACCTGATGTTAAGTGGTTACCTCGGCTTATAACAATGCATTGCCTCACTGGACACGTCCACTGAGGACGTGCCCTGTGATCCACTGCACTGCGCCCATCACTCCGAGACATAAAAATAGGTAATTTCGTTTCAAGTTTTTGCAGAATCCTGAAATCCTCATACACAAGCACAAGTTATGAAAATAAATATATCTAATTAGTTGAGAATCTACATTTATTGCTATCACATAGTAATTTAGATGTTACAACACACACACATATTATGAACCCTGTTCAGGGGTATTGCAAGATATTAAAAAAACCAATAATTTTGTTATATAATTTGTCTAAAGGTTTTTTTCTAAGGCGACCTTAACCTACACTCCACAATCATGTCAAAAAATCAGAACACTGTCATAGATTGGAGTAGAATATAGTCTTCCCGGAGCAGTGATTTAGACGATATTATTATGCGGTCGGAGCGCAAGACGTTAATAGTCGAAACGATTTGAGATATCGGCCAATAATATTTCTAGATATTCAAAGAATTTCGGTATGCGACTTAAAATAATCGACGCCATATTTTGCGCAACACTGACATGTTATCAAAATCTAATAGTAGTATGATTTGCAAAGTAATAACAATTAATTTAATCTTAAAAATGTGTAGTTTTCGTGAATTATTCTCACACTTTTCTTTATATTTTCAACAGTGCAAAAGTATTTTTACCTAATCATTTTAGAAATATAAAAAAACTTCAAGTACGCGCAAGTTTATTGTTATTTGAAGTGTACAGCTGTTTTTGATAAAATGTACTTTTAATAATAGTGTTGGGATATTCATTTTTGAGTGCACTTAGCGTGTTAGTCAAGGGTACCGACCGGGGGCCTTTTGTACCCGCACTCGACTTAGAGGTTAAAGAATAGAACTGTATCACTTATAAATATTGGGGAAGTTTTAACAAAGATAGTTTCAATTGTTATTTGGGGTTAATAACGTGATTGTGTTTTTGTTTTATTGTATTTATATTCTAACCTTTTTATTCAGCTTTTTAATTCAATTTAACCTTATTGTGTTTATTTCATTTTGATAACATTCGGTTAGTATTAATAACGTTAAGAATCTGCCCAAATATTTGGATAAACACTAATTCTTATATGTTAATCTTGTTGGCAAAAATGACGTTTGCGACTTCATTTTCGTTTCAAATGTACTTTTACTTGTTGACCCTAATAAAATTTCACTTTGAATAAAATTATAACCTCGTGATATTTTTAATGATATTTAACCCGTAAACACAAGCACCCAACAAAAACCTTCATAAACGATATCGATTTGCGAAATACCTTTTATCGATATCTTTATGGTTCGATTAAAAAAATCCAAATGATCGCTCTGATTTACGATCGAGATTAGATAAATAAAATGATGTCTGTGTGTTTGTGTGCCACGTCGGAGGTATTCGAACCCCCACCCGTGTGGCGCCTGCCTCCCGCGGAGTGACCGGCTTATCGAAATGATACACAAATAATGTACTTGGTCTTTGTATTGTAACTTAGATAACTTAGATGTAACATTTACGATCCCTCATATAATAATGAGACCGCAAAGCTTGGGAAATTATCAAAGCCTTCGATTCTAACTTAGAAGGGTACAACAAAGAGTAATTTATGTCTCAAAGTGATGTGCGTAGTGCAATGCATCACAGAGGACGTGCTCAGTGAGGCAATGCATCGTTATAGGCAACTTTGTACAATGGCAATACCACATAAAATCAGGTGGGCCATCATCGGCTTGTTTCATCTTTTAGGTGTATATAAAAAAACAGCCCCGACAAAATAGCATTCGGGTATTCTAAATATAAGCAACGAGCTTTTTAAATTTTTTTACAAATGGTCCACCTGATGAGTTACTTTCGTACAAAAATAGGTCTCCAGCTTTTAATATCAATGTGTTAGTTATAGTATCGATAGGCAGCCTACATCCCTCACCAGATAAGCCGCTAGCAGTACGAATAAACGATTTAGTTGACAAAATATAAATTAGTAGGGAGTCGTTTGAAGTCGATAGGTACTAATAGGATTATAACTTACCACTGGAGTGGCATCTGGACTATCTGAGTGTAACTACTCAATGTTGAATTTAAAGTATTTTTTAAATAGAAAATTCTTGGACAGAAATAATGCACCAGGTCTCAGAACTAAGTCGTAGTTTCTTGGGACGTGAGTTCGATCTCCACCAATGACACAAACATTTGTGTGTGGCAAACATAGATATTTTGTTCTATGACGGGGTGTTACTATGTATTCATTTATAAAAAAAATGTGTATAGGTATTCTATCAGCAATCTAGTTCCCGTATTACAAGCTTTGCTTAGTGTGGGACTAGAGGGCGTTGTGTGAAATGTCCATAAATATTTATTTATTATTTATTTATTATACTTCATCAAAGTTAATGTCTATCTCCACATTAAATTGGACGATAAAAAAACACCTAGTCTAATAAAATTTATTGATCCTTATTAAATTAAGCATGTTAAGTTAACAAAGTCTAAATATTTATTTTCGTTTATTAAATTCGGAATGTATATTTGATATAAATTTTAGACCAATAAGATTTTTTAATAACTGGTTTTTATCATATAAAACGGTTATTACTTTTATCGAGTTTAAATCGATCATTCGATATTCATTTGAATAAAGTTGAATTCAGTTAGAATTTTAGTCGTATTTTATGTTTCTTTGCAATTATAATGACAGTTATAAAAAAAAGTTAACTTTGCATCCCGTTAGTGTTCAAATTCAGTACTAGGTTTACCTTTTATCTTAATATTATGCACCCCTAATTACATTGTAGTTTCGCGTGCGAGAACCCAACCGTTACAGACTTGCTAGTCGATAATAACATTAGCGCTCAAGGTGAAATTCCATTAAAAAAAACATTTTTCACGCTATTCGTTTTAAACAGAAATTGAAAATTTTAATGATCATTAAGTAAATTAATGATCGCCTGTGCTTAGGGGTTAATAAAATTTATGTTATTAATATTAACTGCTTTAATACATAGTACATATAGTACTGTGAAAGTGATGACGATGATTATTATTATACGATCTGGTTCCTGCAGCTTTGCTTAGTTCGTGGCTAGATGGCGTTGTATGAAATGGTCGTGAATATTTATTGATTTATGTTTAAATTATTAATTGGTGTTTGGATTACTAGCTGTCAAAGTTAACTATATTTTATTTAGTAAAATCACAAGGATCATAATTTAGAATCATATGATTCTAAGGTAAGGTAAGGTAAGGCAAGGTGATATTTAATCTAGAAAAAACCAGTGTCCGTTATTTTAAGACGAGTCAAATCAAAGTATTTTTTTCCTTTATTTGTTTTGTAGGTAATATAAATAGTAGTTTTATAGCAGGTAGGTACTTAACCCTTAAAACCCTTTGTTTCTCCCGACAAAGGAAACTATAGAGAAACTAATAATGAATAATTCCACAAGTGTCCCATTATGGAGGTCACCAGTTTCAAAATGCGCCTCCTGTAAACTTTTAGTTAAATAATGACGCCGGAAGCCCATAACGGGCCTACCGTTAATATAAATCATCCACTTAACACTTTTTTCATGCGACAATAATCATCTAAATATACCAGGAACGCATAAAAAGTTTAGAAGTTTATTTTAGAGTACGCCGCGCCGATGAGAAAGTGCGCGCCGGCTCTTGAGCTATGGACGTTGTCGCACGTTTGGACAACACACGTCCATCATACATGCATCTGTCTCCCTCGAACTCGCATAAAAGTGCAACCCTCTCGCTTTATTAAGCCATGCGTGAATAGCTCGAAACAATAAAGGTTTATTTTTGAAATTCGAACCTTTTTGGAATAGTGCCGGGAAACGTTTGTGATTTTTTTTTATTTTTGGCCAGAGCTCGTACGTAGTCTGAGTTTTATTTTGATTTGCGAAAAGTGATCCGCAATTTTTGTATGGGGAATTATAGGATTTTTCATTGCGATTTAAATAAAACTCGAGGTTCTGGAACTTAGAAGTGACGTAGGTAATGCACTTCTCATTAAAAAAAAGTTTTAATTTCGCCAAAACTGAAGTACTAATAAAATAGCATCGTATCAAAAGATACCGGTTAAAAACACTTAACCGGTCGTTTTACGGTAAATAACCGATAACACCGTAAAAGGAAACGATGCATTTATTTTTTCACTTTAATTTCTGCCTATTTTTTTGCTTCGATAATGAAAAATGTCATCGGAGGCTTCACAAGCCATTTGAAGCGGTTTTTTAGCTTATTTTTCGCGATTCGAATGACACAGAAAAGCTTTTTGGCTGACGTGCGTTATCGCATAACTTATTGTGAAAAAAAAAACGTTTGCGAACCGCGGACGAGACTTTTGTATTCAAATTCTTAGCGGCAATGTTCTTAAAATACGTTTTCATTTATTTTTTGTACAGATAGGGAGCTTCCATTTGAATTGATTGAAGTTCTGTAACCTTTTTCACATAGAGATTATAGGTAAGGACCACAACGTGTCACAACGGAACAAATTTTGCAACATTTGTTCCGTTGTGACACTTGCAGTACTGAAATCCGGTGTGCGACGATGCAAAAAATTTGTTCCTTACTCATAATCTATATCTGAAAAAGGTTAGAATGAAAATATTTTGAAACGTATAGTATGTTGCGCTTTGCCTCAACATTTATCATGAGAACCGCCGGCGTCTGTGTTCCCGAATACTTACAATTTAGACGTTTTCAAGAGGAGAGTGAATAGGTTTCTTCAAGGCTAAATGTGCTACATCGTCAATCGCATCGCTACTTAACATCAGGTGAGATTGCGGTCAAACGTTTTCCTATAGTATAAAACAAATGTTGGTGATAGATGTGTATAAATTTGGTAGGTTTTTGTTACAAACCTACCAAATTTTAAAAAATTGAGATTACACAGTTTATAGCTCACTTGCAAGCTATTGCTATTATTTCCACTTGCACTTTTTATAAACGAGAAAGTTTGTAATAATGTATGGATATGTTTGTTCCTCTTTCACGCAAACTACTGGTCCGATTTGGATGAAACTTGGACTACTTACATTATAGTTCTCTGGATTAACATATAGGCTACTCTTATCCCGGAAAATCAACAGGATCAAACGGGACGCGGATGAAGTCGCGGACGGATGCTAGTTAAAAATAAACCGTACCTACTCAGAACCTTTTACCGTCTCTATCAAAAACCAACATGAACTTACTCCATTATCCTAATAAGGGCTCGGCATGAAAAATTAAACATTTCCTTATCAACAATACCGAATACAAAAGCGTATTCAGTAATATTCAATACTTCATGCACTAATGCACGAAAGTAGGGTGGGGTCACAGTGGTAGCGGGTGGCTCTACCCGCAGTTCCCGCTGCCTACGTCGCTCTAACCTAAAACACTGTAAGATGAATGGCATGAAGATAGCATGTACCAAAACTAATGTGGAAGAGATTCCAGTGGGCTAGATAGATAGAAAATACTTTATTGCACACCTTAACCTAGGGACTACTTTAACATACAAAACAAAACTTAACTAATTGTACAATGGGCGGTCTTATCGCTAATGAGCGATCTCTTCCAGACAACCATGGACGGAAAGGACTACGAGGTAATAAACTAGGGGTGTTATCTAAAGATAACATAGAAAAAATATTGAATCTTAGACACTATATAATTTTATGGCAAGCAAATTTTATGGGTATAATAATTATTAAAGAAAATTAACTGCTAGGTACACGTAAAGAAGGCAAACTACCACCCGCCGTTATTAATTATCTAGTTCGTCATGTTTCAGGTTATAATGATGTTGGGGTTGTGATAGTTAAATCAGTCTACAGCATTCGATTCGATTAACAAGAAAATCGTTTCATGATTCGGGCGTGCGTTAACATAACAAACCCAAAATAGTAAATTTTGCGGTATATTTTATACGCTCTCTCTACCGCCTCCGCTAATGCCACCTCCATCAGTGGCGCCGCACCCCACACATCAGAGCGCGTTACACGGTTGGACAGACACTCTGTTCGGCTGAATTATTAAATATTATTATACTAAAGATAAGCCGGTGTTTCGTTACCGTAGTTTATTTTACGGTACTCTTTGAGATTCACTGAATTGAGAATATTATTTAATAATACCTTAAAAAATACCAGTGGTTCTCAAACTTTTAAGATGAACAAACCTACGAATGTTAACTTTGAAAGTAGATGTTTTTATTATAAATATTAAGTAGGTAATTTTTATATACCTATTGTTAAAGGCCTTTCTCCCTACCAAGTTTCTTTTATTAACACTACCTTTTCTCCACACAAAGATTGGTTGGAAGAAAATGCTAACTAGCATTAAGCTCGCCTCTGTACTATTTTTATGTGCAATAAAGAATTTTCTAATCTAATCTAATGTTTTTTGTAGCAGCGGCGATGGACTTGCAAACGGTCACGTTTGAAATACCAATGTCATGTCGACCAAGTATGGAAGTAATAAAAAGCACATATTGCGAGAGAGCCTCGTGCTCTGAATGTTTCTAACCATTGAACTACAACACAAATGAACCATCATTTCAACGAAAAAAAACAAACACTTTCGAAATGTCATGTTTTTTGCGCTCTAACCCTTCAAAGTGATCGTTGATCAAGTCAATGTAGATATAACTAAGAAAGTCTGTGCACAATTGTACAGTTCCATTTCCAGAGCGCCAATGCAATATCCATTGTATAAAATTGTTCTGTATTTTGAGGAATAATGAAACACCAAATCTCAATGAACTTGTGTATTCGAACTCGGTCACAGACCAATTGCTGAAATACCTAACTACCCGCACTTCGATAGCAGATATACCACAAAAATGTAGTTTTTTTCTAAGTATAAAATAAATAAATTCCGAAAATGGTTTCGAAACTGTTAGAGCCTTTTTAAAGTTTCAGCCATATATTTTTACAAACTGAAATTAGGATTAAAGACACTTTGTATTTCTTAGTTTAAGTCTTTTTTCATTTCAATTTTCTTTTATCTATTTTGTGATACAAATACTCCTAGCTTTCTAGATAATGTAGTTTATTGGAGCAAGGTAAGACTCGATTGTAACCATGTTACCAAAATTGGACCAAGGTAGGTATTATAATCTCCGTCTAGACACCTCAATATATTCTAGTATTTGAAATACAATGACTGAACACTAAATAGCAATGAACTACTTTAAGACCTATTTTCAGGATTTTGTGTCTAAAATATCTATGTGTATATTTTGGTTCTTACAAAAAACTAAAAATGCAGAATTTCAGATTCAGCTTTTTGGTTCTCACAGAAAAACAAAAAAGAAAACAATTAAATTGACTGATGATGATATTAACTTATCACAGCTGGAAGCATGTATAGTATAATTTATTATGATAGTCTCATGAAAGGAAAACTATAGGCATCTTCTAAAACTAAACTGAATTCAATAAATGAAATAAAAACCACAAATATTACACGTCCAGCCTAACCGGAACAGTATATCTTTATAAATTCTACAAATAGGAGCTCTTGTTACATTGGTTTCATTTAAAAGTGGAGAGCTGGTTATAAAACGAATCTTTCACCCTGAACACGACTATGCGCAATGTTTTTGTTTTTAAACAAATATCTTTGCCTGCGGGTCTAGTACTAAAATGAAGACTAAAATATATGCTCCTAGCTCTATCTTAGCCTATATCGCTACAGGATTCTGTGCTCCAAGTATGGCTCCTGCCATACCTCTTATTGTTTCATATCCTAAGATTAAATATCATAAAGTATGTTCGTGTTGCTGCGACAAATTTGTATAATACGACAATTTGCGGGAATGAATTATTCAAGGCGGTCCAGCCACCGCACTTGGGTTACATCGGAACATACATATTTATAGCTTAATGTAACTTGTTGTCATATTTGTTAGTACTGCACGATTATGAGGAGAGGTAGATAGGATATTATACGGCTTTGCTTCAAAACTCTAATAAATATGAACTTTCAATATAAGTGCAAATTGTATTACAAATTCAAATGTAGGTACTTCAGGCTTTCTTCCTAAACGTTCTTTAAAAGAATTTCAGTATGTGCATACGGCCACAGGTCAGGTTATACACCCAATACAACCATAACTACGCTGCATACAGCAGATAATCGTTGGAAAGGGAGCGCAATAGGCTAAGGCGCGCGCCGCGCTCGCAGCCCGTCCTACACAAACACATTGTCGTCCCTCTCGCACGATTCGCAACCTTCAACTTAAATAGTTCAAAGTCTAAACAGTATAGGTGGACGTGTCTTCGACTACACCTAGAGTACTTACTATCTACCTATCAAAAGATTTGCGCTCTGCTCATTTACCTCTATTTTCTTGGGTAGGTAATCGTTTAGTTTCGAATTTGGTAGATTGTCTTATCCCACTAATATTATAAATGTGAAAGTTTAGATGTTTGGATGTTTGTGTTTCAATCACGTCAAAACTACTAAACCAACTTAGATGAATCTAGGAATATATAGTTCGTAACCTGGATTAACATGTAAGCTACTTTTTATCCCAAATAACCAAACACAGGATAAGATGAACGAACGGGATTAGCAGCGTCAATAAAACATAATTTGACACGAGGACACTGTCACGTCAGTTGTTTCAGACGAGTACGAGTTTTGGTGTACAAATACAGTTAAACGTCTGAAAAAAAAAAGCTACACGTTGTAGCTTCATCTAATTTAAGAGCTACGCTCTTGTCGGCGTAATATATGCATTTCCCGCCAGGTTCTTCTTTTCAGGGCAGCTTCCTTGACGTCCTTATACGACATGACATCTATCTTCGCCTTCACTTGGCTCATATAGCTAATACGCGGTCTTCCTCTTCCTCTCTTTCCTTCTACCTTCCCTTACAATGATATTTCCGATTAAGCTGTCATGTCGTATAAGGTGTCCAATCATCTTTCCTCTCCTGTTCTCAACAACAAGGGCTCTCTCCTCGCTTACTCTACTTAGTACTTCTACGTTTGTTACTTTTTCTGTCCAGCTAATCCTTTCCATTCTCCTCCAACACGTTGTAGCAGATAGTATTAAAATAAAATACAAATATTTTTGTATCACTAGTTATAATCTGACTTAGCCTAGGCCACCCTGAATAGGTGTAAATAATCTATTCCGTAGGTCTGTTTTGCCACTGTCTACTCCTCATGGATACAAGTCACGTACTATAACTGTGCCCATTGTTTAGTTATTATTATAACGTCCCAGTGGCGCCACTTTTATATTTTGAACATCGGAAGCATATTAATTTAAATTACGATAGAAATGGTTACATACTAATTTTTATGTCTCGCGTACTTATTCAAAGTTTTATAAAAATTCCAGTCGTTATGGTATAGTCAAAGTATATATCTTTTATTCAATAAAATCACAAGGAGCATTTAGAAACGTCTTATATAAATAAGTTGATTCTAGGTGCCAGTTCCACGCGACCAGAGCCTAGAAGAACGGGCAAGAAACTACGGTCTGGTTTCTAGCGTTTTTTTGAATGATCTTTTGTATTCAGAGTCTAAAATCTTCGAATTTACAATATTACTTTTATGATAGCCTCATATTTTTTTTCCGGAGGAATGAAATATCAGGATTTTTTTAATTAAACCGATAAATATAAGACGTTTTGTTAATGCAGTGGCTCCATACAATTATATACCAAAAACTAATGAATTTACTTTTTAGTAGTAATTTATTTAATTTTTTATTTATTTAATTTTGACTGTGACAGGCGTCACAGCTCAGTCGGTAATAGCTCTGCCTTCCGTGCTGTGGGTCGTGGGTTCGATCCCCACCAAGAACAAACATTTGTGCGTGGAAAACATAGATGTTTGTTCTATGTCTGGGTGTTACTATGTATTACAAGTATGTATTTACAAAAAAAAAAGTATATAAGTATTCTATCAGCCATCTAGTTCCCATATCACAAGCTTTGCTTAGTTTGGAACTAGAGGGTGTTGTGTGTAAAGTCCAAGAATATTTATTATTTATTTTGAGTGGCTCGTGCAACAATGCACAGCGATCGTCACGTGCCACGAAACTTTGCATTCCTCAAAAGCCTTCGAAAGGAAATCAAGGCATTTGTATGTGACAGTTTGATAGTACCTACTGTATAAAGGTATGGTTAATGTTAGTTCTTGGGTAACGAATGTGCAGGCGCTGAGCGCTAACGTAAATACAATATTTAAAACACGGAATTTTGAAAAGGTTTTATTTTAGATTCTAGTATATTGTAAAACATACCAACGTCATTACGTATTAGGTAATACGTAAATGTCACCACACTAGAATTTCTGCATTCTTTGATAAAAAGGATCATACATAAAACGCTAGGAACCAGGCCGTAGTTTTTGCCCGTTCTTCTAGGCTCTGGTCGCGTGGAAATGTCACCTAGAACCACCAATTATATAAGACAATTCTAAATGATTCGTTTGATTTTATTGAATAAACAGTTATGACTATAACTATGTACCCGAAAACAAAAAAAAACATCTAACTTTGCAATTTTGAAATTGCAGAACTTTGCATTTTTGCCAGTATCAAGTGAATTATTTGAAATTGCTGAAGTGATAATGACAAGGATAATATAATTATCAGAGCCTGTTTCACCATCTCTGAGTAACACTATCCGTCAAATAAAAATATTTCTATCTCTGTTTTGACAAGTCCAAAGTAAAGAGCTATTTATAATAAGTATGTACATTATTGTATGTTGCGTAAAATAAATAATTTCTATTCTATTCTATTCTATAATGACGGGTAGTGTAGGTAATGAGATGGTGAAATAGGCACTTATAAAACTTTCAAAATATTCCACCTCCATTGCTGGGTACAGGCCTTGCCTTGTTAATTTTACTAGGACTACAGAAATAAATAACCAACATCACCAAGTTAGAACAATTCAATCTTCCCTACATGCAACTCTTACAAAACAACAAAATTTCAAATTAAGGTTAAACAGTTACTGTGCCCATCTGGTAGACTACCAACTACGCTATAAATCTCACCTAATCGATCGCCTCGCGTCCATGCACTCCTGGTATCTCCAATGGGCCATCAATAGGCCATCATGTTCTAAAGTGGCTCCTCAATGACGTTTACTGCCAAGTAATTAGAACTGCTGAATGGTAGTAGTACAGTCGGCATTAAGAGTAGATAACATTTTTAGAATTTCAAAATTACGTAGGTACTGTTGGCTCTAATCATAATTTTTTACCTAAATACTACTTATAAAATAGAGTTTTTACTTCTAGTAGGCATTTTTCATTTTCTTTTTAACCCCCAACGCAAAAACGACGAGGTGTTATAAGTTTGACGTGTCTATATGTGTGTGTGTGTGTGTGTGTCCGTCTGTCTGAGGCAACGTAGCTCCCGAACGGATGAACCGATTTTGTTTTTGTTTGAAAGGTGAATTAGTCGGGAGTGTTCTTAGCTATGTTTGATGAAAATCGGTCAAAGATGGCCTCCGCCACAAAATGGCGGATTACATTTATTTCACAGCTCCTTCAATATGGGTATCGAAGTCGGGGGTTTTTTATAACTATGATTAAGGACGTATTCGACCAATTCCGAATAACACTATTATTTAGATAAAATATTTCCATTCTTATTTTCGTCAAGTTTAATGTAGAGACGAATAGTATATTATCTGACTAAAATTAATCATAGTTTTAAAAGGAAAACGTAAAGTATCTAATTTTCAGTCGTAAAACATTTGTAACTTTGTCTCATCATCATTTACTAATGATGCTGAGTGTAAGTGCCTAGTAAACGTCGGGATAAATTAAGATAACTTAGAAATTATTTCCTAAGGAATTTACGGAATTCTAAATCTTAGTAAGAGCCTAGTAGCTCGCACATTGAAGACTAGACCAGGCTTGTTTTTATAGCATTGACCTCATAGTTTTGCAGTTCCGCTTTTTTTTTGTTCTACTAAGTATATATAGTAATTTGTACGTTTGTGTGTTTTTGTTTTGAAATATAAATATTTTATCGAGCCTGCCAAAGATAATTTTCAACAAACAGATAAGGACATCGCTCAAGAAACTGTTAGTTCATGTAGGTAGGTATTTATCTAATTTTTGAACCCAATAATTAGTGCTGTCTTCGAAATCCAGACACAATCTTAGGGCGGCTTGCACCAGAATCACTAAACGTATTTAACAGCTAAATCAATTTAAATCTGACGTATTTGTATGACTTGACAACTCGCTAAATACTAATTAAGAGTTAAACGCGTTTAGCGATTCTGGTGCAAGCCGCCCTTAGAAAATTAGAGGTAACTTTGGGATTTTTTTCTATAAGAGAATATTTGTCTATCGTGTTTTCGGATTGGAGCAAAGGTCGGAAATATAATGAATTTGCTGTTTACTTACTTACTTTATTTTTACTTTATTACTTTTATTTACGGATTACCAGCTTAAAGCTACTTGCAATTTTCACTACACCCGCAGCCTTAGTCCGGCGGGCAGACAAACAAAACACCAGGTTAAACAATCGACTAGTAATTACCGTTAACCGTTCCACGGTCGTTAAATGGTCAACCCGTCTTCGGAGTATTATTTAATGTGAAGTTAACCAGCTGTAGATGAAATATGGCCATATTTGCCATTAATTTTAAACGCCATATTACCAAACACCTGATCAAGCTCAAATATATCATTTCACCTCTATTATCATCATTTTTATATGTTCTGACATTCCTTTCCGCCTTTTTCGGCCCACAGTAACGCCCTCTTTCGACTCCTTGAAGGCTTATTGAAAACCGCCCATGGAATTATGCGTGTAACAATAGTAATTAATGGTTCATATCTGGTATTATGCCTTGTTTTGGGTTCAAAAATATGTTTGTTGATATTGGTTTATGTTTTTAAGATTTACTTTACGCTCTAGGCTTCTTTTAAAGAGTTGGAAGATCTAGTTAGATGTCTATAGCTTTTTAAATGGTTGATTTTTGAAACGCGTACTAATCAAATAATAATTGTTGTGTGCCTAACATTTATTCTGAAACTTTTTGAAATGGTGGAACGCATGACAAAGTATTAAATACTACGAATAGATCTAATAATTCAAAAACGTATTTAGGTATTTAGTGACCATAAATTATATATGAT
Source organism: Gandaritis pyraliata (assembly GCA_947859175.1). Lineage (NCBI taxonomy): Eukaryota > Metazoa > Arthropoda > Insecta > Lepidoptera > Geometridae > Gandaritis > Gandaritis pyraliata. The sequence goes on along the minus strand of OX401869.1, from coordinate 8,659,159 downwards.
TTGCATCTTAACCGCAATTTCATAAAATCATAATAATATTCGGTGTGGGCCTAAACTAAATGACTTGTAAAACAAGCCTTATTTCTTTGATCTAAAATAATGTTTTTAGTTTGCAAATTCACAATTTTATACGATACTTACTAATGATCGTCTCTACCAATGTTTTTAAATAATGTCGTACATTACATCCCCATCCTGTAGATACTAGTAAGTAAAGTATAATAAGGGCCTGGCCTCATCACCACGGCACGGCGGTATCGTGGTGACGGGGCCGGGCCTTAAGGCCTCAGAGAGAAATAAGCAGCAACATCAATGATTCCTTATTTATTTAAGTCACAGACAAGACGCTAAGACAAGGAGACGCGTGGGCGAGACATTTACTCAGATAACCGAGCGAAAACCACTTTATAGGACGTTTTATTGTAAGAATTAATTTGATACTACACACGCGGCCTGGGTTTCGTATTCGCTAAATGAATGTCGCGTCTAAAAGGTATTTAGAGCTGAAATGGTTTGCATATTTTGAAATACAGTGCGAAAATGATTAAAAATGATATTGGTACTGATTTGGATCAGTTGAGCTATCTATAAATCGTTTGCGACGGTGTGTAGATAGCTCAACTGCTTCATGTGTATTTTGTACATATTATAAATATTGTAAATACTGTATTAGTCATTATTTGGTTTGTGAATAAATATTTAAAAAATGTGAAATTTTACAAGGACAAGAATAGATAGGGGAATTTTTCGATCTGAGTAATGTGGTAAAGTGCTATCTTATCTTCCATTTTTTTTTAATGCCTTTTTAGTGTGTACAACCAACCCAATCAAAAAACTTTATCTCATCTCGATTCTGAATTTTTTGTTTTCATTTAGTTTACATGTCATTTTAATAAGTAATAGAAAATGTGTTATGCTCAAACCATGTTCAAAAGTACACAATTATTTTGAAAAATTCTTTATAAATTGTGTAGGTACATATTTGGACACAATAATACAAGGTTGTATATAAATCGTATCTTATAATACACAAAATAACCGTCCATCGTGTATTTAACAAACCCAATATAAATCGGTTAGTTTCATCACTTTTCTCATAAAAAATGGAAATATGTTAAAAATGAGTGACTTGCATTATCCTTATCTCCAATACCTTGTTTTACAACTTTATAGTTGAAAGTATATTTAGACAACGATATCCTACGAATAACTTTACACTGGTATCAGCATATAAATTCATTCTGAGAACAGCAGATACAGCCTTCTGCCCACGGACCCTGTGACCAGCTATGTATACACAAATAAATATTCTGCATTGTATGTCTGTTTGTTGATCAATTTTGGTTATATTCTCGTAATTCATCCAAGGCTTAACGGTTTATTATAAGCATGAACTGTAATATTTTTTGGAATATAGATAAGTTCATACGAAACTTTTAATTATGAAGAGACATCAGCAATCTTGTTCCCATATCACAAGCATTGCTTAGTTTGGAACTAGAGGGCGTTGTATGAAATATTATGAATTTATATTAGGTATTTATTTAGATTTTGAATTTACAACCTGATTGACGTTAATCAATACTATTAATAGACAACTTTTTTCTGAGTAATATACACGCAAACCCGTGAACTGAAGCTAGTAATTTTTTTTTAATAACAATAATTTATTCACAAAGAAAATTATGACTAATACAGTATTTACAATATTTATAATATGTACAAAATACACAATGAAGCAGTTGAGCTATCTACACACCGTTGCAAACGATTTATTTATAGCTAGTAAATTATTACAAAGGTTACCAACTTTTTCTGTGTAATATTCCTTAGACAATGTAACGTGCGTTCGCTAGTCTGAATAAAATATCAGGTGAAACCCGATACAGCACGTAGGCTGGACAGTTGGACGGTCGAACACCCGCGATCTTGGGACAAAGGTTTTACGATCAATATATCGGACACCATTTTATATATTGTTTTATATTAATACCTCTCTGAGGTCGTATTGTTTTTTGTATGAGTTATTGTTTTAAGGACGAATTTTATTGATAGTTAAATTAAAAGTCAGAGTTTAATTCATTGAATTTGCTATCATGTGGGTTCATAGCAGAATCTTGCTTAGTTTATGAAATCCACTTGCGAATAAAACCTGCTATTGAATAGATATTTTTTTTTGTTTGTTTATTGTTTATTTATTTATAAAAAACTATTATTGATAAAGAAGTGGCAATGATTGAATGGTAAAATGTTTAGTGGGATCACATCCCACATTAATAACGATTAACAACATACAAATTGAGATATGTAGATATGTGAATTAATTATTTAAAAAATTGTAACAGTATGTATTTCTTACGAAAGTTGTGAATTAATAAATCCTTTAATATGTAAAAATAAAATTAAAGCAACGGGCAAAAAGTAGTATTCATACAATCATTTTAATTTGTTTAAATGTTGTATAGTTTGTAGAGATTAAAATCATATTTTGCTATCTTAAGTCAATAGGTTTTATTCTGTTTCTTCGTTCAAGAAAGTTAGTGCGTATTATTCAGCACGGCATTCAAATCAGTGATCATTACCAAACCAAGTCTTTTAAATTCCAAATTCAATAATCCAAAATGTACCTGTGTACGAATGCTTGCATTTAAATGCGATGTTGTCAATAAATTTAAAACAGAGCTTTAATAAGAGCATAAATTTTATTGACATGTACCATTCAAACCTGCATTGATTTCTATTTGTTTCATAAATAAACCATTCCATTTTATCAAAACATACGATTTTCGATGATGTCGGTTTAAAGTTTTATGTAAAACGAGTTATAGCCCGAAGTGGTTTTTAGGCCTACATATTGCGATGCGCGGAAATTGAGTTGAAGCTCCTCGTGTAAGGTGTTTAGACAAATCAAAGCATATTCAATTTCAAATTATTTATTTTAACTACACATTACGCCTACTTTATAAGAGTTCAGTCAAATAAATACATGGTGATTTAAATTAAATTTATCACTAAATTGTACAAAGCTATTTACAGTATATATCACAAATAAAGTTATATAACGAAGTGCCCTAGTCTATTAGTAGTATCACTTCTACTTACAGTCCGTCCGCTCCCCTGGGAACTCATTCACTATTGCCAACAACTAGGCATCACTGGCAATGTCTCGGATCATCCATTAAACACAAAAATGCATGGCCTAAAGTCCTAAAACTAACAAAATGACTCAATGATTACATAAGCCGCTCAAAGCGACATCACTGCACTTAGTCTTTCACTTCACAGCTTCTCGAAGGCTCTGGAGTTGGTCAGCATCTCTCTCGTGAGACGCCAGACCTGCTTGGCGGCGTTCTCGAGCGCCGTCGGGGACTTGCCCTTGAACAGGTCCACGTGTGGGAGGAAGTAGTGGGGACATCTGCGGCACTGCAACGATGATATCAATTGCAGAAAGATACCGTTGATTCTGTCGCCTATAGCGCCTTCGTCCCACTCATGCTCTCTGGGGTGCTTCTCGCACTCGTAGAGAAGAAGCGTCTTCATGTGGTAGCAAGTGACAGGGTTGCCCGGCAAGTCCAGGTGTCGGTCCCGAATCGTTTTCAATAGGCTCAGGCATTTCCGTCGGCAGCCGCCTTGCAGCAGACGATTCTCAGCCTCTAGGAACGATAAAACCCAAGCATCTCCTTCCATAGCGGAGTTCTTGCCTTGTAGAGCGAGACATTCCTTAGACAAGAGGTCGAAGCCTTCAGTTTTCACTTCGGCAACGATGTTGGGGTGCGGCCAGGGGATGGCGGGCAGGGGCCAGTGCGCGGCAGAGCGCGGCCACAGTCCAGCGCACTTGAAAGCTGGCGTTATCTGCACGATATATCTCTCACGTATCCGCAGCTTCACCTCCGTGGTTTCTGCGATCATTTTCACGCAGTCTCTATAGGAGCACTTGTCGCACGCCTGAGCGACCAAAGTCTGGAAGCGAGAGCGGATCTTCCTAGCTGATAGGTACCCGGAGGCGGTGATGAACTCTACCCAGAGAGACATGGAGCGTTTCCTGCCGTCAGACAGCTTCAGGACGGCGCATCCCGGTAGAGAACCATCGTCGACGAAGTTGAGAACACCCATCTGATTCAGATAGATGACGATCTCGAACTCGTGGGGAGAGACGACTTCCAGTCCGTCGAAGCGGCCGTTGTAGTCGGTGAGCGAGGAGATGAACCTCGGCTCCTGCAGTTCCACCTCCTTAAGCACATCCTGGACTATCCGGCAGACCTCGTGTATAGTCTTCGCGATCTGCGCCTTGCGGTTCGCGACGCGCTCGTTGTAGTACTTGTTCATTTGGTAGACGAGCTTGGATTGGGCTGCCATCATCTCCGGGGGGACAAGCATGGTGGCTACGCGGGTGATGCAGGCATGGTCCGAGCGTACGCGCGCGGCCCGCGCTGCTGGCCGACTGAGCCGACTCATCCTTGCGACCGGTCGAGTCTCCAGCCACGCCCATCAGGGGATGCTCTACGAAGCTCCACCCCTCTCTTTCCTCAGCACGGTTCACTCGTTTGCGGGAGCGAGACGGGCGGATGGGTAGAGAGTATTGATCTTGCTCGTCGCCCCGCCTGTACCTATCAGTAGGTACCTATCGAGGTGTACGTAATTACATGATTGCTCGTTAATTCGGTAGCCCGTACAAGTTTCGGTCTATTAATGTAGATTTTTTAAAGCAGTCTACTTATCAACTTCCTAATTGAGTGCCGGGAATGCGTGTGTTCTCTTCTGTGATAAAGCAAATAATTAATTTTTTTTTTCCTAAATTAGTGTTTTAACAATTTTGTTACCTAAGTAGGCATATTAATTTCAGAGATTCGTAAAAAGTAATAGGTATAAACAACTTATTATCAAATTCAGCTTAATCTTTGTAAAGAAAACTATAGCCATCTAGATAAGCGAATAGCTTTGTAAACATCGTATTTCCACTTAATGTGAACCGATACAAAAACGTAACATTGATCTGGGTACACAACACACCCTTAATCTCATGAACCCTGTAAAAACCCCTCAGATTCTAATAGCTGCAGAGCTTAGCGGACACTATTAGTACTGCAACTGAGCGACACCAGCACAAATGGTGATTTAAATATAAACCAGGCATGGTCGCTGGCTGCGAAGCAGTAAAAACCAGTAAAATTGTCCTTGATAGTGATTTCTTCCAGTACCTACTTAAAGTACTTCCAATACCTTCTTAAACAAGGACAAAGTCAAAGTCAAAATTTCTTTATTCAATAAAATCACAAGGATCATTTAGAATCGTCTTATATAACTAGGTGATTCTAGGTGCCAGTTCCACGCGACCAGAGCCTAGAAGTTCGGGCAAGAAACTACGGCCTGGTTCCTAGCGTTTTTTTGTATGATCCCTTTTACAGAGAAATATTAGGTATATTAAGTATTAGGTATACATAGAACACAAGAATAGCACTGACATTGCAAGTCGAGTAGTTACCGAGTAGGACCACGAAACAGCCTTTAAAACAAATGAACGCACACTGTCAAATTCTATTTGGCCAGTTCAGATCCCAAATTCAGTACCTATAAATCGTCCACTTCATGATAACAAAGACATAACCTTCACAATCCTCGATTTTTGGACGAGAACTGCCAACTCAAACAGACTAAGAAAAATGCTTTTTCAAAGTAGACCTCTACTCTACTTTGAAAAAGCCTCTTTTGGATGGTTAGGCTCAAACCCCTTAAAGGTCTGGGTCCATATTGGGGCGAACCAGGATTTCCCTAGCTGGGTAAACCCCCATCAAACCGAAATCCTGGACATGCTATTCCGGTAGACCATTGACAAAGAGGTAACCAAATGCATCAACCACATTCTTCCCGAATCGCAAACTAACCTAGTCTCCTAAGTATTCTCATACACTACAGTGCATGCATCATCAATGCAATATTATGCAATGTATGCAATATTACATGCATCTCATGCTTAGAATTCTAGTCTTGGTGATAATATTCTCTGCTTGGTGAGAATACTCGTAGGATTTTAGTAGAAACATTACCTACTTGAAAAATCATAGGTAGAGCATTGACAAAAACTCATAACATCTATTCTATAAGTCATTCTTTACTACAACTAAGTATATTTTCTCAAAGCCTCAACCTAATTGCGTGTATTCTCATGCCTTAGAATTCCACTCTCGTCCGTCTAGGTGAGAATGTTCCCAGTTTGGCAATCCTCTGTCCTATTTCGGTCCTGGCGATTGATGGGGCGACACCGCGTGATGGATGGCGCGACGCCGCATGATTTACGCGCACTCCTGCAGATTCATGAGAGCCTGGTACTCCTGGCAGGAACTAAACTAAATAAAGAAATACTTTTACCGATTTATAGGATGCTAAAATTGGATTAAAAGATCAAACTGAAAGAGATAGGACCTTTCTTGTTTACTATTTTGGGAGAATAAAACTTACTCTCTACGAGTAGGTATTTTGAGAGAAAAGGAATAGATGGAACTTCTATTTTGGGAGAAAAAGGAAATTAGTGATCAAGCTTCACCATAAAATTGACAAGCTCATTCAAACTGGACTTAGGAGTATTTTCACGGTAAGATAAAGAAAAGGTTCTAATAACATTATTCGCCTAAATGGCTTTGGAAGAAATCTTTTAGTGTTATGCAAAGAGGTATGTACCTAATGGTTTTTCGTAGTTTAGATAAAGTCCTCAATATTCGTCTCGTAAATCAAATATGTTTAAAAAAAAATAAACGATTACCAGCACCAAATAAGATAATAAAACAATTTAAATTATTCATGCTTGGTTCGACGTGCCCCCAAACATAAAATATCTCATTTTTTGCCTAAAAACGCAACCATAAAATATCCTTCAAATTCCCGAAAAGCTGTACCATTTATAAGGTTTTTTATTATTTAACCCGTGGCTGCGCGCGCATCGTGCCGACGCAAAATGGCCGCCGTGATCCGCCTCCTTCCGCCGGAAGTCCGATGCCACCAACCCCTTGGGATTACCTACGGACACCATCATTTTATTTACTTCATGTTCCAAATATTTAGAATCTAATCCGTAAGTAGTTGAATAGTATCTTATCAATAGATAGTCTAATTATGATACCCCGGCTAATACCTATCAATAATGACAGAAACAGATAGTATCAAAAACATTTTATTGAAAAGACTAATTTCTGTGATATCTATTATTATTAATAACATAAGTTATGATGTGAATTTTAACAAATATAAAAATAAATAAATGTCATAGTAACCATATTTTCTCACGATTCCTACTACTCAGTAGGTACTTTTAAAATTGGATGGATTAGGTTGATTCGCTAACAACTTCACGTTGTAAAACTTTATTGAAATCTATTGACAGCGGTTGACAAGTCATGGTAACAACTTACGCGATTGCTATCGATAGTATCAAATAAACTGATACCTTCAAAAATAAATAAATATTCATGGACTTATAAAAAACTCTTAGGGCGGCTTGCACCAGAATCACTAAACGTGTTTAACAGCTAAATAGATTTAAATCTGACGTATTTATATGACTTGACAACTCGCTAAATACTATTTAATAGTTAAACGCGTTTAGCGATTCTGGTGCAAGCCGCCCTTAGTATCGGAATCAGACTTTCATAATCAAGGTTCAAGATATATCAAGGGTCTTTTATAATTCTGTTTAAATAAGTAGTATACGATCTTTTGTAAAGTATCTAAATGCACAAATTATAAAAAAAAACAAGTAGGTATATCGGTATTTTCAAGTGAAAGATGCAAAGATAAGGCGTGATTCGTGGCTACCTAAATGAATATTTATAAACTGAATTCAACATTTTTGTAACTAAATTTAAATGGCCAGGAACGTAGTTAATTAAGAGTTAATAGGCACAAGGTATTTTTTATCTGAGGACAACATTACACTATATCGATTTATTTAACTACTTCTCTAAATTTTTCGAATTTTATTGAAAGTTTTATAGAATTCGTGACTATTTGTATATTCTTGATTGTTTTGAAGAAAATGTTTGTAATTTTCAATAAATTTTGCGTAAATAAATTTAATCTTACGCACATTAAAGTATTTCAACAATTTGCGTAGGAAAACAAAACAGCCATATTTTTCTAGCAATCGTTTGAAATTGCGCACATTATAAAGCAATAAATATTACCAGTAGCATCACATCCTGAAATCATTTATTACATTCTCAATGCGTATTGGTGAGCATAATGCTATTAGATTTACTGTCGGTCTCATCGACCGAGGCGGTTTGTCTATTGCGATGACATGGCGTTTGAGGGTTATTAACACTGCTTAATCCAGTGTTTAGATCGGTTCAGTCGGTTGCGATTTATAAAACATTGCTATGCAGCCGCTACGTCGGACAGACACAGCGACAGACTCTTATAATTTATGTTGAATTGAACTCGGTATCGTGTTGAGGTATGAGCGATGCGCACGGACGGACATCTGTCATCCCCCACCGCTGAACATCGACTGGCGTCCCACCCTTCTGTGCTGAGGAGAGGGGAGGCTCCTCCCATACGGGGTTAACTCGGGACGCGCGCCATAGCTTTTGTCATCCTGTTGGATTTTGAGCTTTACGTTGTTTGTTTAAGGTGGCGTTTCGTGTTGTGTAGGTTAGGTTAGGGTAGCGCGCTCTGCAGCGTTTTTCAACAGTTATTTTTCAAGATCGCAAAGATATTTCGGTCTGTAATTGGATTCGTTCAGATGCGTCCGTTCCGATTGAGACGTCGCTGTCCGATGTAATTATTATAAAGATGGAGATAATGCGCGGTGCTTTGTTTTGTCGCGGCGCGCGGCGGTTTTTGCTTCATTAGATAGTCGCGGTCGCACGTTTATGAATCGAAATGCGCGAGTTATTTTATATAGAAGTGGTCATGTAGTTTTATTTAGAAATCCAAAAAAAATGAGTACGTTTTAAAGATACTATTTTTTTTAAACGTAATGTCTACTTGCCTATCAAGTAAATGCTCTTCAATATATCCTACTCTCTTTAGTTAACTTATCTCAAACTATTAATTATCAATAAGCAACACATAAATCGGGAGTCTCCGTTATCAGAGACCATGTTTTAACAAGCCGTTAAATGTCGTAGATAAACCGAGGTTTACTCCTCTTATCTGTAACTCGATGTAACGTTTGTTACCGATTGTGGGAAGTGCTTCACGGCGGTTTAGTTACAATCTAACTTATACTGAGTTAATTGTTTGTAATATATTCTGATGTGGAAGCTTTGGGCGTGGTTTCACTGCATTGCCATGATTTAAATTTTATTTAGCTAAAATAGAAATCTTAATCGTGTTATGGTTAAAGTCTGAAATAGAATCTGCACCTTTTAACGACCAGTTGTCCTGCACTGGAAAAGTCGTTAAATCTTTTTCTATTAAAACGATGTAGGTATCAAATTATCGTTTATGTTCCTACATTAATTTAAGGATATAAGCTAATGGATTTTTTATGTTCTAAACTCATTTTTTAATTCGTGTTTAAATTTCGAATCCGGAAGTCTGTGGTGGCGCCACTAACCGCGCGCACATGTCTTCCGGCGACACACGTGCGCGTGCGTCGCGTCGCGTCACACGCGCGATTGCGCGCAGTAATCGCATGCGACAGGTGGTGGAACGCCGGCTTAATTGTGAATGTCTTTGATTTTGTAAAAAAGAAGAAGAAATAAACAAGTATTGAATAGAGTCAACGGGACAGAGTCTTCAGATTTTAAAAACAGAAAGAGATGATCCCGATGTGATAGACAATAGAACAATGCAAGCTTAGTTGTAAATGTTTTTGATTTAGAAAAAAGAAGAAGACCCACTTTGTAATAGAAGTATTGAATAGATTCAACAAGCAAAGAGTCCTGAAAGAGGTTGAGAACAAAGAGAAAAGATGATCGGCCATCTTACACGATATTTAGAGCATCATTTTTTTATTCAACTTAATGATGGAACAAGCCGATGACCCAGATGTTAAGTGGTAACCTCTGCCTATAACAATGCATTGCCTCACTGAGCACGTCCACTGAAGACGTGCCCTGTGATGCATTGCACTGCGCCCATCACTCTGAGACATAAAGGTGTTAAGTCTCATGTGCGTGTAATAGCACCGTCACCCGTCACTCTGTGTCAAAAGGGAACGATGATATAGATTTATTCCGCGGTACCTTACATAGTTTTAAGAAGAATTTGTCTAAATTATAATGAATTTTTATCTGTTATTATTATTACGTTTTATCTTATTGTAATCTTTAATTTTATTTCATGTTGTACATACCTCATTTTAATTCAATTTTAATCCATTTATTTGAACAAGATATTTTTTATTTTTTTTAATTTTAGTATTATTATATTATGTTTTAGCTTTTTAATGTGTACCCTTTTCTATTATATCTGCTCGCTCTAATCTTAATAGCTTGTTGTCTGTCTCCTGTAACTATTGTAGCACTTGGCATGATTCCTTCCTTGTAATTTTTTTTTTCTATTCTGTGTTTTAGTGTATACAATGTTGGCGACTCAAATAAATAAACAAATAAACCCATACCCTTCAAACCAGAACACAGCAATGCGAGCAGTACTGTGCACAACACGAAATAGATATGGTGGTAGTAGGTACTTGCCCGGACGAGCACTTTCACAAGAAAGCTGTAGAGCTTTCTTGTGAAAGTGCTACTACTACAGATGCAGTATTAGTAGCACTACTACTGCATTTTTAGTGATATAGGTACCTTTTTTCAATCCTATGTGAGTACTATCGGCGACCCCGCCTTTTTCTTTTGTCTTTTTATTTTGACCAACCAGAGACCTAAACATCTATTTATTTTTGTGACGGCCCATTGTTTTCATAACTTTTACACCCGAAATAATTTGCTTCTAGGTATTCAAAAATTAACGTCTAGTCAGTTCACAGAAAATGCACCCTTAAGGTGGTAAGGCAGAACTTTTGCTGATGGTACTATCGGCAAAATTTCCGCCTTACCACTTTTGAAACTGTTTCGCTTGCAAGCAGTTAGCTACCTGACCTCACCTTTTTCTTTTGCCCTCTTATTTTGACCAACCAGAGACCTAAACATCTATTTATTTTTATGATGGCCCATTGTTTTCATAACTTTTACACCCGAAATAGTTTGCTTCTATTGTATTCAAAAATTGACGGCTAGTCAGTTCACAGAAAATGCACCCTTAAGGTGGTAAGGCAGAACTTTTGCTGATGGTACATTCGCTAAATTAAGCCCCACATTCACAATTCCCGCTTCTTCCCACCCATTCGGAATAAGGGGACACAGAATAACTGCCAGCTCGATTCCTGAGATTAATTTCGATCGACATCGCTAATCCGGGATAATGCGCGATATGACAGCCGTCGTAACTCTACCCCAGCCTATTCCCGGGATAGTTGCGAGTAGTTGCCGAGTCCCGGGAGGTACTTCAAAAGTGGTAAGGCAGAACTTTTGCTGATGGTACACTCAGCTTCACAACTTTATTACTATTATTGTCATTATTTAGGGCTTAGATAATTTATAAGTTAAAAAACTGGAAAAACCGACTTCAATTCGACTACCAGCTTCATCATCAGATGATGGTGATGATGATGACAGTTCATTGGGAATGTTCTAGTTACTATAAACACCACATACCTAAAAGTCACAGGAAAGCAAAATACGCAATTTCGTGCACGTGGTTGCTGTTGATTCTTTAGAGGAACGACTGGTGGGTTTTTGCTTTTCTCCAATTAAATGCGGTTTGAATGTACAAACTGAGTTTATTGACAAATTTAGAAAAATGTAAAAATTTAGGTGTGCACCACAAAGGGTCCATCGTTGCTAGCAGTAAAATGGTAGGCGCTACGCCGCAACTTGACATATTGCATCGTTGCTAGCAGTAAAATAGTAGGCGCTACGCCGCAACTTGGCATATTTTTTTCAGTTATTTCTATTTATAACCCAAACTACTGAACCGATTTTGATGAAAATTAAATGGGACCAATCTGGAAGTATATCCTTTTAGATAAAAAAATAATTTTTGAAATCGGTTCATAAATGACGGAGTTCTGAGGTAACAAACATTTAAAAAAAAAAAAAACATAAAAAAAATAAAAAAAAAAACATACAACCGAATTGAGAACCTCCTCCTTTTTTGAAGTCGGTTAAAAAGCGAAAATAGATGGTATTTTGATTGGTGCTTTTATGTAAAAATGAACCCTTTTATTCATAATCTGCTGTAATTTTAGCGCGGCTTTCAAAAATGCTATATCATCGTCACTTGTATTGCATGAGAACGAAAAGAGGTGACAACAGATTTAGCAGCCATTTTAACTATTGTAGCTTTAGAAGACCAATATGAATTAAGACATTAAACTTAAACGTACTGTACTCTTAATAGATGTGCTGTGTTAGGTGCGCGAGATTCGGATTTGACGGAAGTTACCCCGACATAACATCATCATCATCCACAGTCTGACTTCATCTATTGCTCGGTATTGCTCTCAGTACCATTAGCCCAAGATTTATTTAGTTCTAGTCATGTTATCTAAAACTTTTGAGAGACAATCATGAATTTTGTAATTGAATGTTGCATAAATAAATGAAAATTGATGATATTTTTATTTCATTTGATTCAAAAGGCAATGCTAACTGTACCTTCACATAAAAAAACCACAATTATTTTATAGAATGTGTGCCATGCTGGCCATGCACAATTTACACATAAAACTAATGTAGACTGTACTTACTAACGAGTATCTGTGGTGAATTACGACGATATCTCAGGATTAAGGACTTTCCGACATCCTGAGGACGTATGCAGGATTCCTGGGAACGCCGTGGTATCATAATTTAGGAACGAAATCATTACCTCTGCCAGTAATTTGTAATTTTGCGTGATACGAGCATCAGACAGAAATTTCCTTTTAGAAAATGGGGTGGTTAACTGTTTGTTGGCACACTGGTTCTTTTACATACGGTAAACGGTGTCATTGATAACGAAGAATTTTTTCTTTTTAAAGGTTTTTATAATTTATTAAAGGTGATATTGAAAAAAAAAACCCTAATTTTCCATAGCAGCTGCAACACATTGAAAAGTATAGATACTTATATAATCCTTTTAAGAATAGGTAAGTTTTAAATGAAAGTATTTTAAATAACAGCTAAATAACCCAAGTTATCTCCCAAAACAACATTAAAATATTCTCTCGGGATTAGCATCAAGTCGAATGGCATTCACGAAACTAAAAAAAGTTGGTAAAAAAGTTTCGTCTCCAGAAATAGTGTAAACGCAGACGATGACAGGGAATTTATTAACCATTCGGGATGAGTGACTGCGAATAGGGATCGAGGCGACTACTATTGGTTTTGAATTAGAATCGAGTTGGTTGGATATTGTTGAGTGAGCTGCGATCGAAATGTCAAAAAAACATGTGGCTTAATTCCCCGGCACGGGGTATCCTATTTTGTTTGAGATTTTTTTCTGATTAGTAGATATGGGGTACACAAATTACATAGCAATTGTTTTAATTTTGTTAAGTTTTAATAAGCAGAGCAGCATACCAATTGTTGCATAATAATAGTTCCTTGGTCTAAACATGATTTGAGATATTAATATGCTAAACTGAAGAAGGACATACTACTACTAATTTTTACTAGAAACGGGATATTTACAATGACATGACATGACATGGATGATTTTTCGATTAAAAAAAACATATTACTATCCAACTTACAGATTTAAAAAAGTAAATAAAAAAAATCTTCAGATGGTAACAGGAGATCTGTGACTATTTTATACTAATTTATTTGACTGACTTGGTTTTTGAGTATAAGAATATTTCGTGAGACTTTCTAGAATCTCACGAGAACACATAGTAATGACCGCGGTAATAGAGGTAGCAGGTTCGAGCCCCGACGAGCGACGCTGATGTATGGAGTTTTAATTAGTACTTCCCTGCACCTACCGCCTCGCCGGAATTAGTTCATCCAGCTTCATCTCATTAGAAGGAGATCTCATTTCTCGGAAATTGAGTCGAAAATCAATGATTAAAATGAGACTGAGGTCGTGGATTTAAAAGTCAAGTGTGTGGTTTTTTATAGAGTTTAGTTAATAAAATATTTATCTGTTTGATAGTTAAAATCAATGATCACACTGATATCTAATCGACCTATTAAATGTTTAATGATTTTGCTGAGTGTAGATATTTTGTTTTTCATTTGAATGACTTGGTTGTTATTTGAAGTGATATATACAGCACTTTAGTTAAATTTTTAGTAGGTAGGTACACTAGCGGAGCTAGGGGAATGTTGGGGCGGGGGGGGGGGGGCTCAAGCTCTTCCCAAAGCCTCGGGTCTACCTAAGGATGGAGCAGGATTTGTCAGGAAAAATCCTAGCCTAGCTGGCTCAAGCCCTTCCCGAACCGAAATCCTGGATCCGACACCGGGTAGGTAGGTATGCTTAAAATCCGTGGAATTTTTCTATAGGACAGTCACAATGCCAAGGCTCACTTAATAAGGTCTTATTTTTTCTGGTTTCTTACTTATAGTCATTTTTAACTTGATGATCGTCAAAAATAGATTCAATGCTTGCGTATAAAACAACAAATAAAATATAACGTTTTAGAGTTTTCTTTAGCTGCTGAATAACATTAATAAGATGTGATGGAGATGTCACATCGTATATTTCGCGTTTAGCTTTATTTTTGTGTCTTTGTTGGTTGCATTACTCAGAAATCTTGTTGTCTTGAGAGTTTGTTCTTGTTTTACGAAATACATGCGGAGCTGACTAAGCCGCGGGTTTCCTCACGATGTTTTCCTTCACCGTTTGACAACTTACCACCTACCTTGCCAAAGAGGTTGATACAGAGATAGATATCGATTGGCTAGTATCAGCAAAGACATTGCCGCAGAGACAGGATACATGTGACACGACAATGTCCCTCAGGAGTTGGCGTGGAACCCGCGCTGAGGTAGCAATCTCACGGTATTGCAACTACCTCTCAGCTATTTATATTTGGCAAATGTTGAAAAAATATGGTTAAAATTGCTTATCCCGCAGAAATACCAGTAAGATATTAAACACTAGTAAACTTACCAATATAGCTGGCAGACACTGGATGAGAAGAGCCGAAGACCGAGCTCAATGGCGCGTCTTGGGAGAGACCTACGTCCAGCAGTGGACGAGTATAGGTTGATGATGATGATGATGATGATGAAACTTACCAAGCCTAATCTGAATTACTTCAAGTTTTAACATCATCTTCTGTTGATCCATATTAAGTGGGGTCAAAATAACAAAAATGAAGGTTATTTTCTTCCAGTCCTCTCTATCAGTCATTATGTTAGCACTCATTCCATCATATCATACTAATATTATAAACGTGAAAGTTTATATGGATGTTTGTTACTCTTTCACAATGTAACCACTGGTCCAATTTGGATGAATCTTGGAATACATATAATTCGTAGCCTGGATTAACACATAGGCTACTTTTTATCCCGGAAAATCAACAGGATCAAACGGGACGCGAACGAAGTCGCGGGCAAAAGTTAGTTCTTATTATAAAGGTACCTGTTTATCTGTCCACTATCATACCTTACGTCCGTCTTGTCTCTTTTTCATGACATTCTTCTCTCCACCTCCGCATCATTCAGCAGGGGCCTTATTCTCACTTCGGCAGAGATAATAGGGATGACGTCAAAATGACGTTAAAAACTCCTATCACTAGTGGGTGAAACCAGTTTTCGACCGAGATTTGACGTCATCCCTATTAGAGTAAAATCTCTGCCATAACCAGAATACCCCCCCCCCCCGGAATATAACCTTTTTTAAACTTCAAAACTCTTGAAATGAAATCGTCGCCTCTGCATAATAAAGAAAGAAAGAAGAAAGAAAGAATGATTGATAATAATGATTGTTGATTCTTGGTAGGGCTTCGTCATAGACAGCAAGAGCAGTAAATATGGCTGTCGTTCACGGGGTGGGCAGCAACTGACGACAACCTGCGCTTATTTACATATTCCTATCGTTTCTATGCACCTTGTGGTAGCGTTAGCAAAACAGGAACTGCCGAATTTATAAACAGGTGCTGAACACTCTGAATAGTCTACCAAACCGTTGCAATCCAACATTCACATAATTTAATTAATTATTGTAATTGGTGTTAACCGTAGTAATTAAATAATAAAAATAAATAAATAAATAATTCACGTAGCGCGGCGCTGCCTTGTTCTTTTAGAGCAGGCACTACCGGCGTCTGTCTGTCAAAGTGAAAATTTTAATTCAATAAAATCACAAGGATCATTTAGAATCGTCTTACATAACTAGGTGATTCTAGGTGCCAGTTCCACGCGACCAGAGCCTACAAGAACAGGCAAGATACTACGCCCTGGGTGCGTAGTTCTTAAAGCAATACCTATTCAGAATACCTTGAAGCCTTCAAATCCACCCTTTCCTGCTCTTGGGGCGTTGATATGAACACCTATTTTAAAATTGTTTACAAGAAGTATTAATTTGATCCTTCTGATTTCTTCTTCTTTTTTACTGCACTAACGTTCGTAGATTTTGACATAAAATGTTACACTTTTGATGCCAACCCTACTTGCTATAGGTAGCTCTATTTTTTCGGCACATCCCGGCCCCTGTCACCGACCAGTCTAATGGGCCACTTGTCGACCGCGGCCCCTATTTACGGCCTGATACCATCTCCGCGACTGTAACTTTCCTGGAAACAATACAACTACAGTCAATGGAGAAAGTGACTAGTATATCTCTTTTTATTTATTACTAGCAGTTACCCAGCAACTTCGTACGCGAGTACCGTTTCCGTGTACATTAATTATATTATCTGTGCGGGTACGGAGCGGATACTTTGAGAAACTTGACATTACACCGAACCCGTACTCGCATGTCAGACGTTTTACACCAAAACTCGTATAGCCCTCTTTAGTAACTGACGTGACGTTGTCCTCATGTTAAAGTCTGTTTTATTGGCGCTGCTAATTCCGTTCGTTCATTTTATCCTGTAGGTTCTATTAATTAATCAGGATAAAAAATAGAATGTGAGACAACTTCTGTCTCTGTCTGTACCTGTGGGTGGTAATGATTGTAACAGTTATTCTTGAACGGAAGCTCAATAATTTAATTAAAAAACTAACAAGCCATACTAAATTAGATAGCATAACTTATTACTTACATCAACATTTTTTAGGTACAAAAGGCCGTCATATACCCTACCTACTGTATCTATAAACGCATAAAAAACTTAGATGATGTGTTCAGATGAAAACACAAAAGTAACAAATAAGCAGCTAGCTGTGCTTACCAATAATGTTGTTCAAATAAAGGGTCACCAAATCACTCAGGGGTAGATAAGACACGACACGACACTGGCCGTGAAAAAAAAAGATATGCATAGCGATTTGTAAACTATGAAACTTTTTTAAGAATCAAAATAGCCAACATACTCGTATCTCTGGAAACAGTAAACAGTCTGACAAAGAAGAAATTTGCAGAACGGTTTATTGTCAAAATGGAGGTCTCGCTTCTTAGAACGTAGTGGCACCACTACCTTTTTTGTCGATGTCATCTCTAGAGATGACACTAACACGGCTAGCCGTGTTACCAATAATCCTAAATTCCCAATAACAAATCCGACAATACAGGACGCATAAAGGATCTTTATCCCTCTGAAGTTAGATGCAACAAACGATTGCGCATGCACAGGTGGGGAAAAATTCGCTCACCTCCAATTCGACCCAAATATGGGTTCTGCGCAGATACTTCAGAGGGACTAAGATCCGCTTGTTACACCATGTTTTGTCTCATTCATTCGAATTTGAAAATGCGTGTCCGTGCAAAAGACAAAACACGGTGTAACTATTTCCAATGGGTTTATTGGTAGCAGGTTAGATCTCGTAATACTCGAGAATATACTTGAAAATAAAAAATAATAATTCGCACCCTGACCCCACACTACATCATGGTGGTATTTGTGTCAAATAAATAATTTACACGTGTTTAATTCTCACCACCTACATACCATCCCTTTGATATTTTACCTCCATGCGTGACCAACCACCATTACATGTCATAATATCTAATTGTAATTGTATTATTCACGGATTCACGGGATGAATAGTGTAATGTATCATAAATTGTAGAAATGTGGACGTTGAAAAATTTATGAGTTGCGAATTCATAAAATATAGGTAGGTATGCATTCAATTTGTATTTGCTATAGTGTTTATGCTCTTTTGGTTAAACAAACACAAAATTATGATAATTACAGGTGCAAGTGAAATAATCACCTTTTCTTGGAAATTTTTTTACTTAAATGTTACATCTTAATCGACATGTTAAATAAGAGGTTAAATATTATTATTGTAACATTAGGTAAGTTTTTTAGCCTTAGGTAACTACAAGAAGTTTTAATCTTTCAAGTAGATATTTATATTTTCTACTTAAACAGAAATAGTTATCCAATTTGGGATTCAAAGTGAGCAATCCGAGTTGGTCATACGAGATGAAAGTGCAACTTCTATCGAGGGTGGCGTTTGACAAATTGCAGCAAAATTGGACGAGACGCGCCCACCTCCTCGCCACCTATACGTCCCTGGTACTTTGGCCTTTTTATTTATTTTATTTATTCGTTTTTGCCCGTGGTTTCGCTCGTGTAATTCAAAACCTCCTTGAAATAAAAGAAAAATTCGTTGACAACCGGTAATAATTTGAACCTGATTCTGAACCATTTAGAATTGTATTGAATCCGGTTTACTCTTGACCCCTATATTTTCCTGGTACTTTGACCTTCTATTGACATTATTATCCTACAACTTGCAGAAACATAAATTCATGATTACTGGTATAAAAACACTCGAGAAACATCCCCCATCTCTTATCGCGAGGGTGTGAGCTTACACGATTAGCGCAGGCAGGGGGTGGTCGGTCATGTTGATACGGATGTAATGAGTTCAAGGGGTTGTTTTTGTTGAAACTATTAGTGCGAATTGGACTGGTTTGTTTTTCATTCTTACCTTGTTTGTTTGGTTAATTGGGTGGTTTTTGTGCGTGCCCTTTATATTTTTAATCTACAGTACTTACTGCTATTATAAAGCAATTTATATTTCTTAAGTTCTCAATGCTTACACACCTGTTTGAAAACATGTAACAGGAATAAAACTTTAACTAGATGAGAGCAAACGATCAAACGATATATTAGTTTATTTGATATAATATTTGCAGTAACATTTGCATTCCAACGAAATAATATTTCAATAAGAGCAATCTCAAAGCGAATTATAAATTATTTCCGCTAATTTGCACTAATGTATCGAGACACGACATCCCATTGTTAGAACAAAACAACAATGGACCAGCCACCCCACAACTCCATACAAATCACGGCGCAGTGCAATCAATCATACTGTTCCAATTAGGTGGTACCCCTAGCTGGAGTGCCCCGGGCACGAGAACCAACATGTGATAGTACTTTTTGTGATTTTAATACAAAAAATCAGCTTCATTTTAAGAAATATTCACATAAAAATTATACAAAAGTGTCCCATTTTTTGTGTCTATTCATACTGTGATTACGCAACTTGTCCGCAAGTACAACTTCACCTGTTTTTTTGCTTTTAGAAGCCAAAGTCTTCTTCACTAAGTTATAGTACAAGTAAAACAACTCCCAAAAACAGTTTTATTCCTGCATCGTTAACAAAACGCGACAACTGTTTTAGAGGCGCCATTTAAGAAAGTCATTAAAAACAATATGGCGGCGTCGTGTCAGCTGATTTACACAATTATTGTGAGTGTAAATTATGTCTAACGAACGGTTTACGACCCCGGTACGTATTTACGAGGACATGCTCTGTTTTATTTGTGTTTTAATTGTCGCACCTTTATTGTGGGTGCATTTATTTCAATTCGTGTTAAGTGTAAATTGGCCTGTAGGTATTTTCAATCTCTTATTCGTAACTCCTTCACACAGGTCCTTAGGCGCCTGCGTTTAGCTCTACTAACTCTACTACTAATCATTAGTTATTAACAAAAGGGCCAAAAGGTGTTGCTATCAGTTGTCGGACAAAACAGGGTCTGATGATGACAGGCAATGATGAAGAGAATCTGTGAAGGGTTTCAGACCGGTCGGAGGATTTGATTTTATTGTCAAATTACCTACCTAATTTGCTTACCAGCGTCATCGTGGATAGAATGGGACAGAATATTGACTATGTTTTCTCATTCGTTCCAGGTGCTGAAGTATTGTGAACATCTGCACGGGAAATGGTACTTCAGCGAGATCCGTGCCATTTTCTCACGACGCTACCTGCTGCAGAATGTCGCCATCGAGATGTTCCTGGCTAGCAGAAGTAAGATCACTTTTTCAGAATTAAAAAAAATTATATACACGGCCACAGGTCAGGTTATACAACCATAACTACGCTACATACAATGCAGAGAATCGTTGGAAAGGGAGCGCAATAGGAGTAGGCGCACGCCGCCGCTCGCAGCCCGTCGTACACAAACACACTGTCGTCCTTCTCGCACGATTCGCAACCTTCAACTTCTAATAGTTAATACTCAATACTCAATATATTTATTGCTTTCACATGGTATTATAGTTGTTACATTAGTTCAAAGTCCAAACAGTATAGGTGGACGTGTCTTCGACTGTACCTATTGTTGGCTCTAATCTACGTTTTGGCTTTTTGTCTAAATACTACTTTTAGGAGTTTTTTCCTAATCATTGAAAAGTTCCTAGTATGCGGCATAAAACTTGGTAATCATTCACTTAGTAATTTCATGATGTTAATTTGCTAGCAGCTCTGAAAACCTCTTTTTTTAATATCCCTTTATACGTCCTAATAAGAGATCTTCAAATAGTTCAGTGCCATCACCATGAAGATCACAGTTCTGACTGATGTTCATGATGAGCTCACATTACAATAACATTGGGTAGTCTCAAAATCTTTTTTTGTATTTTCCATTCTATTAAACTCCAAGTTTATTATCAGCTCACTTCAAGATATGAATTTTCTCCATTTTCCAGCATCAATATTCTTCGCGCTGCCGGACCAGAGCACGGTGAAGAAGGTGATCAAAGCGCTGCCGAGGGTTGGTGTCGGCATCAAGTATGGCATCCCGCAGACCAGGTCAGTGCTTTTACTTAGAAGACTTTACCTACTGCTAAGGGCGGCTTGCACCAGAATCGCTAAACGCGTTTAACTCTTAAATAGTATTTAGCGAGTTGTCAAGACATACAAATACGTCAGATTTAAATCGATTTAGCTGTTAAATACGTTTAGTGATTCTGGTGCAATACGACCTAAGACTGCTTACTCCATATTGTAGTTTTGCTCTTATGAAAGTCACTATGACAAATTGCCATCGTGGATTGACGTAGGTTGACCTAGACATCATTTTAAGATGACCAAAAGAATATAAAGGTATTAGATCCATCTACCTACATTTTCTATGAAAAACATTATATTATTTACTTATTTGCATCAAATATATTATCTGAGTCAAAAAAAAAATAAGAAAATGTAAGTAATTGATGTTTGGTGAATGCATATTCCGCCATCTATGAGTATGATGTGGAACTAAAAGACTAGCAGAACCTTTACGGAGATCATTAAGGTACGTTAAAGGAACGTTTTGTGCTGCGTAATGTTGATTTGTGCCGATAGATGGCAGTAGGAGTATCGTCAGAGTTTATTATTATCTCTACGAGTTTAACATGCAGGTTAATACTGCTTAACCTAACTAGGTACTTACCTAATTGTTTATTACTTTTTATATATAATTAAGTACCTACCTACTTCGGTAATAATTTTGGGTAGATTATCAGAAATGAAAAGATGATTTTCAAAACAACACATTAGGTATATTAATCAAACTTAAATCACAGCATTCGTAACAATAGTTATTTTGTAAGTAAATTATGTGCAATTACACCCTGTAATAATTTACATTATTTTAAATCACGTCGTCATTATTTATAACAATATTAAGTTCCTAATTAACACTTAAAATATACTCTCCGTAAAAATAAATACAAAAATGTATTAGGGCCTTTTTACACCATTGTTAAATGTTAAAGAGTGATTGAATGATAACAATAAGAAATAGTGAAATATATATTTTTTAAATTAGCGGATATCCGGATAAAAATAGCCTTTTTAATGTACATTTTCAGATCACGAGCTCTATCTATTCTAAGTTTAGTTTTTGACGTGATTGAGCAAACATCCAAAATTAAATTTGAACTTTTGCGTATAATAATAAATACCTAGGTAATAGGATCAAAAACTACTTCTGTCATATGTGAAAGAGGCCCTATAGGTACCTTAAATGCTACTTACAATAAGTCGTCACCTTTATAAAACAGCTTAACTTAGGAATGCATTAATAATAACACTAACTATAATACTGATCACAATATTCAAACACAACTTTATTTCTAAAAGTCAATTGGTACTAGGAAAGCATCGTTACACGCTACCGACGACGATAGTACGTAGTACTACTAACGGATGCTCGTAGTTTATAAAATACGTAGAATCTAGGTATCGATAGGAAACTCTGGGAACGATATTCCGTTCTTCGTATCTCCCTTATATACGGTTAAACTTATAACTCTCCTTTTATAGTCGGGTAAAAAGCACCAGGGTAACATAATACGCAAGGAGCTCAGTTCTTTTCCTGCATCCAAGGAAAGTCTTTCTTTTCTAAAGAAACGGCCGCGCCGGCACTATGTCGCCTATGCACTGGCTTTGCATCAGTATTTGCCTTCTCTTTTGTGTAACCCACTTCTGGGTCTACCTCTTTCTTTTCATCCTCAAACTGTTTCATGATTTCAGTCAGTGTTTTTCCTTTCGTCTCTGGGAGGAAGAATAGACAATACGCTGCTCCTAATAAGGCAAAAATACCAAACAAATACAAGGTTCCATTGCTGGTCAATAAATTTTCCATTTGCGGATAGGTTTTGATGTTGAAGAAGATAAGAACATAAGCGCAGCAAGATGTAGCTCCAGACATGACACCTCGGATGTCCTGAGGGTATAATTCTCCTGACATGATCCACGGAAGTTGGAGAAAGCCAACCATACTGAAGGAAACGTGGAGTAAAACGCACGCGAGCTTTACCAATGGTGGTCCATTTAACGTATCACATACAGCTGCCCCTAACATGGCCATTCCGAGAAGTAACCCGGAAACTGCAGCCAAGGTTTTCCGCCGGAAACTGTTAATAAGACAAGCTCCTACTGCTCCCATGAAAACTCTTACACCACCAACAATAATAGACGCAGTGAACTCGTTCATGCTGGTCCCAACAGATTTGAAGAAGTCCACAGCGTAGTATAGGATTACGTAGATCCCAGACATCTCTTGGAAGATGAAGAATACTATCAGAAGAACGAAGGGTTTGAGGACGTTTCGCCGTTTGAACAGGCCCATCTTTTGCCTAAAAGACATGGTTTCTCCTATCTTCCTGTCTTTGGTGAACTCCATTAACTCCTGTTGAGCTGTACTGTTGTTCTGCCTTAACCAGAACATAGCGTTGTATGCTTCTTTCATTTGTCCTTTTGAGGCCAGCCATAGTGGAGATTCTGGGACGAAGTACATCAAGAATGGAGTGAGTAGAGACACTCCAGCACATATAGCAGCGACTTTCCTCCAGTGGACGAAGGCTCCTAAAGAGTAGACGATAAATATACCGGTAGAAACCAGACCAGGTCCCAATGCGCTTAAAACCCCTCGTTTTTCGGGAGTTGTGATCTCCGCGACGTAGATGTACGAGACCGTGGACATTCCTGGAAGGAAAACGGTCTCATTAGTATTTATAGTATTTCTAACTGCGAAATTATTTGACTCTTTCGAGTTGGTGTAAAGTAGAAATTCGTAATTGGCTTTTACTGCCTATATTACCATCATTTGGCAGTCCGTTTGCTCGACGATTCTAAATGATCCTTGTGATTTTATTGAATGAAAGAGCTATGACTTTCGACTTGGTTATTACACTAGTCCACACTCACCGATGGTAAATCCGGTGACGAATCGGCCAACGCACAGAAACACGTAGGACTCCGAGAAGGCGATGACGAGCCATCCCAACAGATTTGGCAGCACTATGGACTGCAGCAGCAGTCTCCTCCCTACTGCGTCTACCATCATGCCTCCGAGCAAAGCTCCTATTGGGTTCGATATCACGCCTAGGCTGGCTGGAATCGTAACAAAATGTCTGGTTTAAAATACATAATAAACTATGATAATTATCCAGCAAGGTGAAGCAATAATCTGCAAAATGTTGCTGGAAAACACTAGATGAGAAGAGCCGTAGACCGGGCTCCGTGGTGCGTTTTGGGAGAGATCTATGTCGAGCAGTAATAGACTAATATAGGTTGACCATGATTATCATTCTTATTATTTTTCTAAACAGTGATTTTAACAATTACTCTTAACTTTAAGTTCATAAATATCAGTTATTAAATAATTATCTTTCCTAAATTCTATTGTCACGATGCATTGTATTTTGGAAGTCGTACGTGCCTGCGAATTCATCACGCGGCTTCCCACCACCCTTATCTACACGCATTATATTGTTTAGTTTATTATTGGTATCTACAGTATTCAACAGCTATGTTTGACAGTTGGTAGCTCTTTACAGCCTGCAAACAGTCATCTCCCTATCTTGTTTGTACACACATGCTGAGCAAACCTTGATAGTGATAGATTTTCTTAGTGATGAAATTTCGTGTTGCGGTTTTGAAAGTACCTATTCTGCATGTTTATTGTAGTCGATATTAATTATAAAATGAACTCTACATAATCCTGATGGTCGCTGTTTGACGTAATTTAATTAAGCAAATAAGCACCTTTTTATTGTTTATCCTATTATTGTAATAAAGCATTCATTATTTTATAGATATTTACTAAAGTGTATGTTTAGCCTTTTTAATACTCAAAATTTTACTCTCCGTACTTATTAACTATTGTGTTGTTGTAAAAATACTTTTCTCCAGTTTGTACAGTGATTATTTTCTCTGACTTTGCCAATATTTGTCTACATTCATACCTAGAGAGGATACTTCAGTCGTGGTAGGTATATTGACCAGAGGGGCGATTACGAGTTGACAATGTACAAAACCGGTGTCAAACGTCTAACGCCGAGCACACCGGTGTGCGCTGCTTGGTATGGAGACACTGAGCGGATTTTTTGAGAAGCTTGAAATGCGATTACGAGTCCGGTGTGGGCTTGCACAGACGTAGTGTATGATCACACGGTGTAAACTTTTTGTACTATTATCTAAGCTGTGACTATCACGATCGTGGTGTACGCCGATATTTGACCGTTATTCTGTTAATTGCGATTACGAGTGGCTTTTAGCACCTCTGCGATTGCGCCGCCGCGATATCGCGGCTCACACCATAGTATTTCTCGGTGTGGGTGTACTAACTGTTAATTATTCTGTGTCAAATATTGTGATTTTACGTGTGGAATGACAAAACGTTCTTTATTTATTATTTATTTTTTCTTTGTAAATTACCATAAATTACCTTGTAGGTACCTACTGTGAAAAAATTGTGCTTGATTTATGTTCTACTACGCTGGGTGGGAAAAGTAGAGCTCTGCCTACGAGAGAAATGCTACGGAAGATGCCAGGAGCTTCCAAAATGTTTCCGACCCCGTCAATGATCTTTCGGAGACCGAGATGTCAGACCGGTAGGCTCAAATACATCAGTGAAGATCCATGCAGAGCCTTGTACTAATAAATGTACAGGCAGACCAAATAAAACCAATCAGGTTGTGGCTTGCACATTTGACCTTGGATTTTGGGATTCCTGATGCTGAGAGAGACCAAGGTACACATTTATAATCTTACTAAGGAGTTTTCACTGATTAGCAAATACTTATTAGTAAGTGCACAACACACAGAGGGTGGTATACCTATTATTCTCTAGGTATAGTTGCCTACCATTCAATGCTTTGTCTGAAATAAAGCTGACTTGTAACATTCTTGTCTTGTTGTTGTACTGGATCATTTATATACAAAATGGCATAAACCTTTGTTAGTTAGATAGGTAGGTACCTATTGTTTTTATCTTAGAGCTTCTACCCACTAATACTTAGTTTTGTCTTTGTTGCAGACAATTCAAAGTAACAAATTGTAAAAGTTACACTACTCGGGATAGAGTTGACTAAAGTGTCCTGAGTCAACTAAAAGCATCACCACACGTATAGGTCAAGCTTGCAAAGTCCGCACCAGTCCCTGCCGTGGTCCACATGCATATTTCACCAAGCTGTACCAGGGGCAACTTTTTATCATGGTCCAACTTTATTATAGATACCTATACAAAATATGTTGGCTTGTATAGCAGGGTTTGATCCTTAGTTCCTAAACAGATACTTTTATTTGAATAAATGTTATAAACATATTATCATACTTAGTGCGGCTTGCACCAGAATCACTAAACGTGTTTAACAGCTAAATTGATTTAAATCTGACGTATTTGTATGACTTGACAACTCGCTAAATACTATTTAAGAGTTCAACGCGTTTAGCGATTCTGGTGCAAGCCACCCTTAGCGTTATTTATTTACCTATTTGAAATTAATTTATTTACCAAGACAGATAGTCACATTCTTGTCTTGCTGCTATTTGTCAGTTGATTCTAATCAATAAGTTCCTATTATTATTATTCTTTGTATATTGTATTGTAAAATAAAACAAGTGAGTTCAGATAGTACAATAAAATTTTATTATATTTGCTACATAATATCATGTCGTGCTCAATCAATTAGTCTCTTATAGAATGTTTACAAAGGTAGGTATTCACTGAAGTTTTTCAGGGATCTGACTGTGAGGCTTGCTGTAGGATAGCGGTGTTAAAATGCAAGCAATGGGGTGCTTGCTGCCTGCAGTGAGTATGAGGTGGGTGCATCCAGGTCTAAGCCAGACCACTGCGCTGGAAAGTTATTGAATCATATTAATTTACATTACTAGCTGTCGTGGTTCTTACTTCTATGGTATTTATAACATTTGCTACAAGGGGGTTATCTTCTATTTTAATAATGATAGCATGGTACACAGTCAATAATATTTAGGCATGCAAGTTACTTAATAAAAACCAACCTGTAGTAAGCCTTGGTGTGTAGCCTGTAGCGTTTGAGGTCATGTGCAGGCTCTACATGCTAATTGCAAGCACCAATCGTTTCAGGGTGAGGTTGAAGTTTGTTATAGGTCTTTTTTCATGAGATAAACCACTTCGATGATGACTTCTTTGATGAGAGAAGATACCACTTTTTATTTCACCAATGAGGTTATTACAGATCTTCATGTCTGAAAGTCGAAACTTTGGTTAGATGTAGACACTAATGTTTACTCATAGTATCAAGTTGGTTCTAGGAAGTCATTTTGTGTCCTAGGTATTTTGGTCCCAAGGTACCTTGTAGCTTGTTTGTTGGCGATGACACGCACACAATCAAGATTTCCAAAGGCGTATTCGTTCCGGATCTTGCTGCGTTTTGTGATTCTGCATATCCAGCAAAGATTTCATGGGTTTTTCAAGGCATAAAGACATTTTTCAAGTCAAAAACCGAATATCAATAATTCAGTTTCACTTCAAGCAACGACAACAAAACAAACGAAAATAATTTCAACTTCTTGGTTTATCAAAAATCGAAAAACATAATTTCTGCCAAAAATGGCATTGACTTTCAGATCTCAAGTGACACGACAATAACATTGACATTTAATCTGTCAAAAAACCTCAATTTACCTAGTTTTAGTTCCATGCCCACGAAACAAACATTCAAGCAAACAAGGAACCACTCTATTCTTTAGTAAAGTAATCCGGTCTGTCAAATTCAAATTTTATGCGATCGGTGTGGCCACGCTCCATCGTAGAGCACACTAGGTGCCTTCCACACCAAACTCGTAATCGGGTGTGAAGTCATGATCGTGGTGTAAAGCCCGTGTCAAACGTCCCCACGATGTCGTGGTATACACTGTGCATGGTAAAACTCGTAATCGGCCCTCTGAATCATGTTCGATGGCCGTCGCTGGCACTGTTTCAGGTTTTAAAAATAAATCATAAACACACACTGTTTACGGATTCCGAAGCCGTATTAGGTTACCTACGTCGACACAGTTGTAGACAAAACATGGACAAAAATTGTTATTTCATATTTTGCACTTTAGAAAAGCTATGAAAACTCAGATATACCTCTGGGCTCGATTGTTTACCGCCTTATATTCGTTTTGCACAGAAATCCAACTTTCGAAAATGCCAAGCTAAAGTGTATTTTAATCTAACCTAAGTATATGATATACATCCGCCTGTAGTTTTAAAAAAAAAACTTTTTTAAACTCCTCAAAATTTTTGGACTGAATATAATTCAATTATATTATGCCATTCCGTTTGCGGTATTTTATTTAGACAGCTTTTCGATAAATATCTGTAAATTGACTCACCAATCCATGATGCCTGCTCATAAGAGATCTGTGGGTACTCGTGGGTGTACTGGGGCAGCAGAACTGCTGAGAAGCCTTGACAGAACCCCACGGAGATGTTGATCGACTGCGCCGCCAGGGCCGCCAACACCTGGAAATTATGACGCCCTGGTTATTTCAACTTGTAAAACTATATTAGCTGATCTACACCCCTAATCGTTTCTGCATAGGGAGCGTGACTCCGAGCGTTGATTAATAGTTCTTTGGTCTCAATTTGCCATGGTTTACGGATTGATGGACAACATGCAAGTTGTCCACAGCGTTGTGAGTCTTTTGGTCTCTTGCCCATCATCATCTTTCAGCAGTAGATCGTCAACTGCTGAACAAAAGCCTTCACCATAGATTCACAAAAGGACTGAATCTCCGCGACAGCCCACTGTTTCCAGTCACTTTAAACTTTGTCCTTCTATTGCCATCTCTGCCTGCTACAGCACTTTCCTGTACGTAGTCTCTCTCTTTCTTCCATGAGTTATATCATTTAGACATGTAGTTTTATATATGTAGGTAAACCGTGAAATCTTAAATTTTCTATATCATCAAAATCTAATGTGCTTGAAAATAAACAAGCAACGTACTTTCAAACAGAAAAACCCACCGTAATAATGATTACTTTAAATAGGACATTTATCCAGTAGGTACCCACTTCCGCAGTTAGGTACACTATAGAAAAAACACTAGTAATAATATGACAGTATTTGTCACTCCAACTAAAAAACATTCATTTGATATATTAAATCCACCCATTCATTGTCATAATGGTTCTTAAACCAGAGGAGTAAAGTTAAAATAATTCAACCTGTTATAAAGTGATACAATCCTACATTGTAATTTCAAAAGTAGAGTTGCTACTACACTTTAATTAGCACCTATTTTATACCTAATGGTTCCACCTATTTTAGTGATGTTATATTTTATAACCTGCTGGATAATATCAACTCGTGAAACCTTATTCTGGCAAAGTATATAGATAGAATTTCTTTATTGTACTTGCACCATACCTACCAGCTACTAATAGCAATAGCTTATGCGTATAGCTTTAGTAGAGTACCTACTAGCTTAAATAGTTTTAGCTTACATTTTTAACCGACTTCAAAAAAGGAGGAGGTTCTCAATTCGGTTGTATGTTTTTTTAAATACGGCTGTGAACTTGTATTCATAACTAAAAATAACAAGAGTTTCAATGCCTTCAAAAAAATCACACTTTATCAATAAAAATGTATATCTGGTGTAGATTTACAGAAAATGACAGGAAAACTCGTCGTGTCTAAAATAATAATCTCTACACAAATAAAATCACGCCTGTATAGAAATTCTATAGGGGTAGGCAGAGGCCACAGATTTTAATGGTTACAACCCTGAAAAATCGTACAATATTAAAACGTGCTTTATGAAATAACTTCATGATGCTGAAAACAACTTCGAACCCTGTCATCGCTCAATTGCGATAATTCTAACCACCTCTCAAATGATACGGTGACGATGCAGAACAGACATGCGTGGGGCACGTGGTTGGAAAAACACTGAAACACGTGCTTCGGGTAATCAGATGGTGATGGCAGTGATGAGATAGCCCGACCGCCTTCGGGCTGGTGACTTTACTAAGTACACATAACAAGCCACGAGATCCATGTGCTGTGTGCGTGAAGAACTAAACTAGTTACACCACAGGTGGTATTTTTAAAAGCCCAAAGATATGTTCGACTAACTCCGCATAATGCTATTCGCCAGATAAATTACTATATACCTGAGATTCCTCAAAACAGATCGGAGCTGATAAATCCTACTAATATTATAAATGTGAAAGTTTAGATGTTTGGATGTTTAGATGTTTGGATGTTTGTGTTTCAATCACGTCTAAACTACTAAACCAACTTGGATGAAACTTGGCATATATATAGTTCGTAACCTGGATTGACACATAGGCTACTTTTTATCCCGAATAATTAACAGGATCTACAGGATAAAATGAACGAAAAAGATTAGCAGCGCCAATTGGCAAGAGGATTTCATTGTCATGTCATGTCACGTCAGTTCGACAGGGCGTAGTACTACCTCTTTGTCTAACGACTAGCGTTTGATATTCCAGTACGAGTTCGGTGTAATGAGGTGTAATGTCAAGTTTCTCAAAGTATCCGCTCGGTACTTGCACAGATAATAATAATACACAGATAATATAATGTACACAGAAACTGTCGACGCGTACGAAGTCGCGGGTAACTACTAGTATCCCCATAAATTAGAAACGGCTCTACCAATTTTCACCAAACATGGCTAACAACCATCCCAGATAAATCACCTTTCTTACACAAAATAAAGTATTCAAATTGGAGGAGCTACGAGGGCACAGACAGACACACAACGCCGTCAATCTTATAAGACCCCTTCATTTTTTCAGTCAGGGGTTGAAAAGGTCTCGTGTTAAATGGTAAAGGGGTAATGGTAGACAGTCCAAAATCGGATGATTCTCAGTAAATCCATTGCACAGATCCATTATGGAACTAGCAGCGAACTATCGACATGATCTATGATTGTATGGCTGTCAATAAAGACTACAATCTTACAGCGGTATGCGACAACCGTGTTTTACCCAAGCGGTCACTCATTACACTGCAGCAATTTGAAACGATTAAAGACACATTTTCAAATTACTGTTGACAAGACGTCCACAACACTACAGGTACTTACAGAAACCCTAAGAATCGAGTAGATTATTTTTGTAGACGATAATCATCATCATCGTAAACCGTTGACAAAAACGAACAAGAAGTACAAGT
Source organism: Gandaritis pyraliata (assembly GCA_947859175.1). Lineage (NCBI taxonomy): Eukaryota > Metazoa > Arthropoda > Insecta > Lepidoptera > Geometridae > Gandaritis > Gandaritis pyraliata. Next base: position 8,627,868 of record OX401869.1, on the reverse strand, counting down.
AAGGGGTGGGCGAAGTGGAAAGTAGACATTTTTAGAAGTGGAATGTTGTCCCTTCGACCGGTTGTAGAGTATTTTTGAGTTTCGTTTGTAATTGTTCTTTTTATTCTTCTATTTTTTTTCTAATTAGGTATGGTATTTGTTTGTGGACCCTACCTAATCTATAAAAATGTGATTAATCAAATGTTGATTATTCAGAGAGACCTATCTAAAATATTCGTCAATAATTTTGCGGTTGATCTAAAAATATACACTGAACGGATTTATAATGAGCATTTTATTTGATTTTAATTATTGAATGCTAAAATCATAACTGTCCTCTTTGCTTCGCTGTGATCGGGTAAAAACATAGATAGATAGATAATACTTTATTGTACACAAAGAATTCAGGTGACATACAAAAACTTAAAACTTAACTTATATTAGTACAATGGCGTAAACATAGTAATAAAACAAAGTCCAGTTTCGGAATGACGCAAAACATTGCAAAATTTCTTCATCTAGAATAAGTACTGCAGCATTTGAATAATAACTGGATTATAATCCAATACCTACTTGATGACAACTTTTAGAATTTATGAAGTCTGTGCAATTAGTGTTTGGTTCCTGGTCTATTCAATTAAATGATTTATTTATGTAACTTACCTACTGCGTAGATAATACGTTTGTATTTATTTATTTTATTTTAAAATTTCACACAAATAAGTAGTGCTAGGAGGACTTAATGCACTAATAAGTAGTGCTAGGAGGATTTAATGCACTAATAAGTAGTGCTAGGAGGACTTAATGCACTAATAAGTAGTGCTAGGAGGACTTAATGCACTAATAAGTAGTGCTAGGAGGACTTAATGCACTAATAAGTAGTGCTAGGAGGACTTAATGCACTAATAAGTAGTGCTAGGAGGACTTAATGCACTAATAAGTAGTGCTAGGAGGACTTAATGCACTAATAATAAGTAGTGCTAGGAGGACTTAATGCACTAATAATAAGTAGTGCTAGGAGGACTTAATGCACTAATAAGCACTAATAAACACATATTATATGTTTGTACTAATAAATAATAACTCACTATTTAAAAAAAAAAAATCTTTTGCAACTCTCCCGCTAGAGGCGCTTATCTGGTTTTACAAAATACCTCGTAAGTCGCTTTTCGATATTCGTCTTTATCAACAAAACAAAGAATACACTTTGTGCGTTGTCGTCCATAAAAATTCAACGGAATAAACGCGCATTGAACCTGCACTCGCGTTGTGTATTTTAGGCTTTTTTTGGATACTCTTCAAAGTAAGGAGCTGTAAGTATGAAACACTAAACAATTATAATAATTGCTATATTTCCACATTGACAATATATTATATCACATAGAATACTGCAGGTAGAGGAAGGCCGAAGAAGAAGTGGTTGGATTGTGTGAAAGAGGATATGAATGTGAGAGGAGTAGATTCTGAGTTGACGAATGATAGGAGCGAGTGGAAGAAAAAGACATGTAGTGCCGACCCCGCCTAGCGCGGGATAAGGGCAGGGAAATGATGATGATGATGATGATAGAATACTGAAACCCTTTCTGTAAAGCACTATGGTATTGTTTCATAGAAACAAACAGACAGTCATTGTATTACGAATTGTTAGTAAACATAAATATAGAGTCTGACCACGTTAAATATGCAATAGAATAAATGTCCAACCCCAAACATATTTTATATACTTAGTAAACTTTCGTAGATAAGCTATCAAATCGTAGTCGCGGTGATTCAAACTATATTTAAATTCTGCCATATTTGTAAGGCTGCAGACTTGCGTGGTCAAACTCTATATTCATGTGTTAATTATAACGTAAGTACTGCGGATAACTTGAGAATTAGCATACCTACATCTTTAGTTAGGAAATTAAATGCATTGATCTTAATTTACATGTTTAGTAAAAATAAATATTTATGCGTGACTAGTAAAACATTCGACTTTATTCACTAATCTCTATTTCCTTATAATCTTTACGAACCCTGAGAGGTTTTATGCGGAAAATGCTTACAAAAAAACTGTTCAGATTTACGGCGCACGCGCGTCGCTGCTCGTTGTAATGTCAGTCAGTTAGTTATTGATATCGTTTGTTTATAGACAGTATCTTGTTTAGTCGTTTTATGGAATTACTATGTATAATAGACTAAATTACTCTATGAATAAGATCCACATGTCACAGCACGCGTTGACTGCTGTCCGTCTTATTTATCACTAGTAGTTACCCGCGACTTCGTACGCGTCTACAGTTTCCGTGTACATTATATTATCTGTGCGTGTACCGAGCGGATACTTTGAGAAACTTGACATTACACCTCATTACACCGAACTCGTACCTACTGGAATGTCTAACGCTAGGTTGTTAGACCAAAGAGGTAGTACTACGCCCTGTCAAACTGACGTGATATGACATGACAATGAAATCCTCTTGCCAATTGGCGCTGCTAATCCTTTTCGTTCATTTTATCCTGTAGATCCTGTTAATTATTCGAGATAAAAAGTAGCCTATGTGTCAATCCAGGTTACGAACTATATATATGCCAAGTTTCATCCAAGTTGGTTCAGTAGTTTAGACGTGATTGAAACACAAACATCCAAACATCTAAACTTTCGCATTTATAATATTAGTAGGATATTGAATGAAATGAGTTAATGCAGATACAGGCTTATGTATGAAGGCGCCATATTATTATGCGATTTTGTATTTGGAAATAGTTTTGTTTATCTCAGAATCTGTGAAAGTTACCACCTTAATATTTGGGGAAATGATTCTTTGAACTTTATTTAACTTTACTTTTGTTTTTACTTATTTTTTTTACTTTCTTTTTATCTTGGATGTGTTTTAAAAGCACGATTTAAAAAAAATTGTCGATAATATTTTTTTTAATAGGTATATGTTTTGCTAGTTATCTCAGGTACAATACGCTATTTTTGTTTGGTTTTGTCAAGAAACTTACAAGTATTTCTTCAGTTACATCTTTTAATTTGTAATTGTGTAATTTGTTTAATTAACTTGTAATTAGGTAAATACAGTTTTGGTATGTAAAAACATTGCGCTCTGTACTCATCACTCACGAGAAAACCCATCCTCATCCCGCTCCACGCTCGGCGCTATGCCACAGGTTAACATCAGGTGGGCTATCTACATATTGCGACACACTATTTAACATAAATAAAAAACTGACACTCACTGGTTGATTTCGGTCACCGTCGTCGTCTACCTAAGATTGGATAATTCTTACCTGAGGATTTATGCTACTATGAAAACTGTTTGGCGATCGATGATTAAAAAAACTAGTGTGGTGATAGGATTCTATACGTTTCCACATTCCGTCTATTGTACAAGTAATATTTAAGTATCTACTTACACTGTCACCAACTTTTAATTCAAATACAACAAGTTGTAGAAATCTGTACATTCCCACGTGTACTACACAATACAATAGACTAGAGTGGTAGAGTTTGAAAACCTTTAGTTGCATACACCGTATCGCAACGCAACGGTTTGGCAACTTGTAGCAACGAAAGTTACTATCATATGTCACTGCAAATTTAGTCTGCGCAGACTATAAATATACACTACATTGAAAACACAGTATCTTTTTGATTTCCGGCATTGGATACCTAGTCTGTGGTTTATTGAGAACTGTTGTATGTGGGCGCAATAAGCTGATATATCATAGCTATTGGAGATAGTGATCAGGGTTATGGGGGCGTCGGGAAAGCTTGAAGAGTTTTCCTTGCTTCACTACCTAAATATTGATGACTTGAGATTCAGTCCAGGGGGGCGATTCTAGACCGATATACGTTTTATCACGATAGATATATCCCAAGAACTGTCAAAACTCCATAGTTTTTGACAGTTTTTGGGAGATATATCTATCGTGATAAAAAAGTCTATCAGTCTAGAATCGCCCCCCTGAGTAGTGAATTATTTGGGTGTAGTAGTAACTTCTGACACAAAATATGCACTAAGTACCTGATATTCTTCTTAGTTGGATACTCATAGAGTGGCGGTGGTTATGAGGAGTTCGTGGATATAATTTGTCTACTTACTGCATGTCGGTTTCTGACAAAGTGAGCGAGTCTATACCTAACTTACTTACTTTTGTGAACTTAGTACCATACTTCACGCAAAATAAACACATTTCATTTTTTTTTCAATAGTACATCATACCCAATGGCGCATGCGTGGTGACGAGTGAACGTAAGGACACAACATGGCCCGTAGTGTGTGTTGATACATTTCCATCCGGCATTGGATCTTGATAGTTCTAGAAAACTTCGCTTTCTGGGTCATTATCGTTCACTTTGCAATACGTGGGAAATAATTGTTGGTTTCACTTCAGTATGAGTACGATTATCTATTAAATCTCTTTTGCCATAAATATTTTGAAAAACTTAAACTTACTTATTATTATGAAGTATTGTGAATGTGAACCTACCTAAAATATTATTTTTAACCCCCGACGCGAAAACGACGGGGTTTTATAAGTTTGACGTATCTGTGTGTGTGTGTGTGTGTCTGAGGCAACGTAGCTCCTGAACGGATGAACCGATTTTGATATTCGGTCCAAGATTCGGGGGTTTTTAAATTTTTTATTTAATTACTTGTTAAACTTGGTAACATGGTTTTTTTGTCTACAATTTTAATTTCACGCTACAGGTAACCTTGCCCAAAATACCCAAAATAGTAATTATAATTATGGAAAAAGGCTATAAACAAAATGATTAATATGTTACTACGAGTACATATTTATGTTTACAATAAAACCGGAAACACAAAGCGGAAAATGCTAAGTTGACAGCGCGTGCACCAGGCTAACATAAACTCGAATAAACACATCATTCAAAATAAATGAGGCCAATTAAATCGTCAATTGAACTCCTTTTGCATGAACAGCCTAAAACACAGGTACAAATCAGAGCTCTACCGTGATTGCAATAAGAACGAAACTCTTGCAAATACCCTTGACCGTGCAATGTCGCCTTCACGATTTGATTACCTCTTGCAGATTTATGCGGGCATGGTACTTGTGAACTAAATAGACTAAATACTAGTGCTTATCTTATTCCTATCTTAGGATTTTCAAGCTATAGTTCGGTGAATGATCCGGTTATGTTTATTATGTCTGAGGTTCCGGATTTTTTTTCAGATCTGATATATCCTCATAACTTGAAAACGGCTGCACCAATTTTCACCTAATAGATAGATAGATAAACTTATTTATTTGATACTGAACAAACACAAAATTTACAATAAAATGAAAGTAGATAGGTACTATGTAACTGATAACTAAACTAAAATAAGAAAAAACAAGACTACCTACCTACATGTTCTCGGATGGTTCATGCTCTGTGTATTGCAGTACACAAAAAGGTAACTCAGACTAATATGTCTAAGAACCATCCCGGATCAACCAGGTTTTTTTTAAACCGCATTTATATGGGAGCCCTACTCACGGAGCTACGAGGGCACAGTCAAAAAGACAGACACACAAGGCCGAAAAACTTATCACACCAAACTTATCACTAAAAAAAATTGACATTAAAAAGGAACTTCAAAAACAAATTAAATTAGGTTACAAAACACTCATGTTATTTATAACGCAAAAAGGCGGTATTACCGCACTTTTGCATTTATCTATTTTTATAACATCTTTATTAATTGCTTCGTTCTAATTATGTCAGCTAACAAAAAACCGTATGATTTAGATGCTTCTAGCTATTTTTTGCACTAAACTTTGCAAAAATAGGTACCGTTTCAAAGACTGCCTGTAATAGCATTATTTAAATAGGCTATTACATTATATAATAGAAGGAGTAGAGAATAGAAAATGTCGGTTATTTTTAGATAGGACTGTTTTGTTTTAGAATTTATTTTTAATTTTGCGAACATTTTCATAATTAGGTATTATATGTAATTTAATACGCTGTAGATGTGGTCTTGCAAAAGGTTCCATAATTTTTAAGCATAATGATTGAATTTAAATGAATGTAGACCACCGATTAATTAATAATCTTTTTATTGGTATCTAGGTAATTGGCACACAGATTTATAGATGACAGCTACCTAATCTAAGGGCAATGGAGAGGTTTCAAATGAAGCATGTTTATGGTACTGCATAATTTCATATCTATTTCTTTCTTCTGTGTGTGCAATAAAGTTTTTATCTATCTATCTTTGTAGTACTTTGTAGTTAGACTTTGATCTATGATCGAAAAACAATTGTGGGAAAAAATGGTTATTATGGTAGGTATTTGTTAATAAGCAGGCCGTAGCATCCAATCTAGATGATTTATACAGCGCCAGGGGCCCTTTTAGCTAATAACCTCTAACATATTGACTGTTTTTGCTTTTTAAAAGTATAAAATATAAAAAAAAATATTGTTGCATAACTGTATGCAATCTGAGTATTAGGTACTGACCTGTTTGTTGATATGGCGACTCCGGTATTAGGTAGGTACGCTTCGATGCGCATCGAGAAAAATAAATAATTCATTTTAAACTATTGTAAACTGTATAAAATTACAAACGGTATGTTTTTAGGTTCTATGTCTTCTTCTTCTCTTATATATGGCCTCTGTCCGTCATTTCGACAGACAATTTTGCTTATTTGAAATAAGTTTAGTCAAGTCGAGTCATACGTCAAGTCGTCAAAAGGTATGGACGGAGACCTTTTACTAAACCTACTGTCATCGTTCAGTCCTTTTACACTGTAGCTCTAAAACAAGAAATCTATTATACCATCATGTGGACCGTAAGCATGTTTGCCTTAACCATGCCATAAAAAAAACTTTACAAAAGATTTTGACCGTGATTCGGAATCCTACTTGCACTTAGCCAAGTTTTTATTTCCAAACACGTTACTAACATCGATAGCGATCGCGATATTTTAATGCATACCAATTTCGTTTTGTTTTAGGTTAGGCATTAAAATTGTAGGTGGTTTATTTTTATTCTTAAAATAGCTAATTACCTTGTTGGGGCTTCTTTTCCAAAGACAATCTCAGCGTCTTTTGTGCACCCAACGTCTCCCGGATTAGGTCGACATTCCAACTAAACTAATTACCCAATTTCATTGTATAATTTTAACTATTTGTAGCGTTAGTTCTTTTGATGGCTACTTTTTATATAGGTACCTTAAATTTGATATCTAAATACCTGCGTTCATTGTGGTTGCCTTTAGTGGATCAGCACAGAGCATGATCTTGTTTTATTTAAGTCTATTTTTATATTATGTGTATTAGTTTTTGGTAATCCTAATAAGAGAAAATAAAAAAAAATATTCATGAACATTTCACACAACGCCCTCATTGACCGTATTGACTGATTAAATTACATAACTATGTATTATCATATTCATCGGTCCGTCTGTGTACGTAGGTAGTTATTATGTAAGACAGCAGGTATGTGCTACACAAATAGAATAGATACCTGTAAGCACCTAACCTAGTACGCAGTTAAAATTAATTTACAATGTACCTAATCTTGCCGCCCAATCTTGCATGGTTCATAAATTTTATAGAAGATCAGAACATTAATCCTTTTTAGCAATGGTCAGTCATCATTAAAAAACCACATTCTGCAATAAAAATATTGCAAAAAAAAATTGGCTTATAACGTCTAATTTATAAGCGAACCCATTCGTAAGAGATAGCAATACTTTAGATAAATATCTTTATTGTACACGAAAATAAAAGAAGAAAAAAAACAATACAAGTGTAAATTTTAGATAAGGCAAATTTTTGCCGATTTTCACTAGTGCTTTAATAAATAGTCATAGTCATAAATTCTTTATTCAATAAAATCACAAGGATCATTTAGAATCGTCATAAATAACTAGGTGATTCTAAGTGCCAGTTCCACACGACCAGAGCCTAGAAGAACGGGCAAGAAACTACGGCCTGGTTCCTAGCGTTTTTCTGTATGATCCTTTTACAAAGAAATATACATAAATGCTGAAGTTGCAGTGAAAAATTAAAAAACTAAACGCTGTATCAAATCGAAACATCCCCAGATGCAGATCAGTCAGTCCACGCAAGTCGCAAACTCATTGCATAACATTCGAGTCATTGCCAAACTCAGTTCAAGTTCAACACCGTTTTTCAACCTCACAATAGACTCGCATTACATACTTGTACATGCTCGTTACAACACTCATTTAGCGGTAGTTTTGAGTTAAAGCGGATGTACTCGTGATTGTCGGGGTTTTAATCGTGCTTATGTTTACTTGCTTTAGTTAGGAACTAGAGAGGAAACAGGAAAAGGCACAATTTATTAAATCCCACTATTCCCCTAATGTTATAGATGTCAAAGTTTAGATGTTTGATATTTGCGTTTTAATCACGCTGCAACTACTGATCCGATTTGGATGAAAATATGAATATACCTATGTATATATAGTTCGTAACTTGATCCAACACATAGGGTACTTTTCATCCCGGAAAATCAACAGGAACGCGGACGAAGTCGCGGGCGAAAGTTAGTAATAAATAGTCTTGCATATAAAATCTATACATCTACCGGGACTTCCGTTTCAATCTGTTTCTTCAAGCTAATCTTGAAATAGACATAAACATACGTTTATTTGTTACTTCACACGTAGAAAGCCATTAAAATGAAAGAAAGAAAACACAAAATTGTTAATTGTTGTTGTTTTTAATGATTTTATCTATGTTATATTTACAGTTTTCACTCATGGCTACGCGAATGATTTGATGCAAGCTTTTGTTTTTAATCTATGTATGAAATTAGGACAAGATAGTTCACGATTGCGATGATAAGGAATATTCTTTCATTTAATTTTGTAAACTGTAATCCTTTAATTAAACTGTAAGTTCTATAAAAACCAATCTTTCATCGTATTTCCACGGTCGTCGTCTAGCCAAAAATAGCTGAATAGTTTAAGTTCAGTACCACATTATAACCTCAACACAATAGCCAGGCCGTATTACACGCTTGTTACGTAAATATATAGGTATTCCTTTCGACGGATGCTGTGGATTGAAAACATACATTTTGGTAAATTAAAATCGTCTATTATGCAATTTGGTTCGAGTTCTGTCGCTTTTAGTAGCGGTTGTCTTGCAAGCCCTTTAAGGGTTTTTTAGTATTTTTATGAATTCATGTAACGTTTTATAATTTTTTATTTTTCCTAGGTACCTACTTAATTGTTTATAGATATTGTTTTGAATGAAAGAATAAAATTATATCAGTATTTATTGACGTAAATTCATTTCGTATATTATAATTTGGTATGATATATGTCATTTCAGATAGCGGTCGTCCTGTTGCGTCCTATAAGGGGTGAATTACAGGAATTTTATGCACTCATGTTACGTAAATTCGGGTCGTCTATTATGTAGTTTATTATAAACTAGCAGTTACCCGCGACTTCGTACGCGTCTACAGTTTCCGTGTACATTATATTATCTGTGCGTGTACCGAGCGGATACTTCTTTGAGAAACTTGACATTACACCTCATTACACCGAACTCGTACCTACTAGAATGTCAAACGCAAGTCGTTAGACCAAAGAGGTAGTACTACGCCCTGTCAAACTGACGTGACATGACATAACAATGAAATCCTCTTGCCAATTGGCGCTGCTAATCCTTTTCGTTCATTTTATCTTGTAGATCCTGTTAATTATTCGGGATAAAAAGTAGCCTATATGTCAATCCAGGTTACGAACTATATATATGCCAAGTTTCATCCAAGTTGGTTCAGAGGTTTTGACGTGATTGAAACACAAACATCCAAACATCTAAACTTTCGCATTTATAATATTAGTAGGATAGGATTTTGTCTAATCTAGTAGCGATGTTTTACTCCGCCCTTTGGGAGTACAATTTCAGGGTTTTTTATGCACTCTTATAAGTCATGTTTTCCACATGTTCGTATGCAGATAGGCAGCTTTGTAAACATGTAGGTACGAGCTCGTACTCCGTCAAGCTATGACGTACGTACATGATTATGGATTATGTCCTTGACAATGACTCCGTGGAGATCGGTAATGATGCCAGTTTTATTGTGGAGAAAAGTCTCACGGCTTTTTGGTTATCTGACCGGCTAATCACTTTTAGATTACCTACTAGATCATCATCATAATAGATAGATGTTCATCATCATCTTATCAAAAATGGTATCAGAAAAAAAACAGACCTTTTGTAGGCCTCTTTCGTCGCTGAATGTTTGGTTGTGTAAACTGGGTCATATTTACCTAATCTCAAAAAGATTCAATGTGATCCTTTTGATTTATTTGAATAAAATAATACCAATACGATAAGTTACTTTTCGGGTCTAAGTTAACAGTAAATGTTGACTTAAAATTTTGTACTTTTCATAAAATAAGACCAATTTGGAGCGACATGCGTATACACAGTAGAAGTACAAAGGTGTTAATAATTAACACAACGATAGACGTTGCCTAATATCTGAATTTTTGACTTCAAATTTTATAGTTTACGATTTGTTTACGATAAAAGTTAATTGTTTGACTTTGACCTGATAATTATGAATGAATTGGCTTTAAGTTCAATAACCCGTCCTAAAATTGTATTGACAATTAATTTAATTATTTTTTATGACAATACAGATTTGTTAATACACTAGTAGAATAGAGACCCCACAAAATTATTATTTTAATTTCATTCACAATTACAAGGCATGCACTTTCCAACAGACATAGACTTTAAAAAATTTACCACGCAACTCTGTTTATACCCTCAAATTCCCAAGATTTCTTTACCTTTGCTTTTGTACATGTCATCTATTTCTGTCTTTTGTTTATGTCCTGTGTTGTGTCCAATAAAGAATTAAGAATTTCTATCGACTTTTCTACTCCATAATGACAGACTTTCTAGTAGTCCTTCATGTTGACAAAATACACAAAACTTGCAACTCGCAACGTTGGATAAATCTCAAATTCGGAATACGTGTATGGGCGAACGCAAACCGAAAACAAAACGTCTTGTCGAACAGTTAGTGATGTGAAACTGTGAAAATGTGAAAACAGCATATGACGAGTGCTTCCTCGTCATATGCTGTTTTCGTTATAACAGAAAATTTATTTTCACGTCACTAAGTGCGCGACAAAACAGTTTTGTCGATAGATGTGCGTTGGCCCTATTAGAACATAAACCATATATCCTAAATACGAAGCTCTTTATGTAGTACGTACCATGTACGTGTCTCCATACTGGCAGACCTTCCAGAAGCCTTTGATGCTGGCGAGCATGGTGCTGCGCGGCGCGCCCCACCGCGCACGCGCACCCGAGCAGCACGACCCCCGCGCGCTTCTGAAACAATACATAAACACATGTTGAATTACATGGTATAGGTTTTTGTAAGAAAGTGATGGCTCACTTGGAGCCTAACTACCACCAATTCCACAGGATGTCTTACCGCCAAGCGTAATGGTATTGGAAATCAACTTTGGTCGGCGATTTACAATATAGTAAACAATGTATTGCAAATTGATCAAAATCGTTCTGAAATTCTTTTGAGGAGGCTTATGTCCAGCGGTGGACTTTTGCAGGCTGATGATGATGATAACAATGTTTTACTTTAATAAGTTAAAACTACCTAGTCGCTAATTACTATTTCTCTATATTAGTTTTAGATGACTTTGTAAAAATTTCATTTTTTCATTGATTTAATTTTTTACCGTCAAGTGCGCAAAAGAAATCAATAGCAAAAGGTTCTATTATATAAACAATACGCGAATCAGACCGTAAACATTAATTAATCAACAGATATTGATGTAATTTCATTTATACTAGAAATATGGAGAATTACAACAATTTATGAACTGCACAAACTGGTGTAGAAATCGAGAAAACTTACTCACATCCGACTTGTGGCATGAAGTTGCAGTCACCAAGGTTATCATGCATTCACACACGCAACTTAATCAGTGTTTTGCAAATAAATGTAATATATCTCATAACTGAATGACAATTGTCATTGTTTAGCACAGATCATGTCGCGAAATGGCACACGAGAAATTCACATTGTACACATTGTAACTATTCTCTAACAGCTAACAGAATTTCTTGTCCGATACTTAGAGTTCACTGTAGCATTTATACCTAGCTTATAAGTGCTAATTGTATACATTTGTGGTTGAATAAAGATATATATTATTATTCTACGTTCTGTGTGAAGATTAGATTGTAAAAAGTTTTTAACCCCCGACGCAAAAACGACGGGGTGTCATAAGTTTGACGTGTCTGTGTGAGTGTGTGTGTGTGCGTCTGTGAGTCTGTCTGAGGCAACGTAGCTCCCGAACGGATGAACCGATTTTTGAATCGGTCCAAGTTTCGGGGGTTTTTTAAATTATTATTAATTTAATTACTTGTTATCTATTGTAGACTATTTAATCTAGGAGAAAGGTTGTGTTTCTATTACAGTTAAGCACTATTATGAATAAATGAATGAAAACTATTTATTGTAATCTTACAAACGAATTATTGCCTTCTGTCACCCAGATCTGTCACCCTGAGCGACAGATTGGAAAAAACACAGAACAAAGAAAATTACAGATAAAAAAACCAAAATTATAAATGTACAATGGGCGGTCTTATCGCTAAAAGAGCGATCATCATCATCGATGGCCGTTTTCATCTATGTTTATCATAGAACAAACATCTATGTCTGTCACAGAATGTTTGCCCTTCAATGGGGATCGAACCCACGACCCACAGAAGGCAGAGCTATACCGACTGAGCTGTGACGGCTGTCTGGGATATGGGAAACAACTATAGCTTATCTACTCGTACTACGCTTTGTTAACGCATGTGCGCACTTGTAAGTAATATCCATGGTATTCAGTTACATACAGTCATGTATAAACCTATGGTGACCTCTGTGGCGTAGCGGACGTCTCACTGACTGAAGCAAGAGTCGTGGGTTTAAGTTCCGTAGACCAAATCCAATAATCGTTCCTTCGTATGAATTAGTGGACAACTCTGGTGATGGAGTTTTAGGCCACCTTAAGGCCTCCGTCGTGGCCTAACGACTGTTAGAGCTGGGGCCGACAGTTTAACGTGCCCTGAAGCGCTCGGATGCCACTGCAATCACCCATCCAAGTAGTGACCGCGCAGAACGTCGCTTAACCGAAAACTAAACGTCTTGTCGAACAGTTAGTGATGTGAAACTGTCAGTAAAACTTTTTTAGTTACAATATGCTTCTTTTTATTTGCTGTTTTCGTTACTTGCTTATTTAATGAGAATCATCCTAAGTACTTAATAATATTATTAAGTACACTACATAATTACTCTATATTCTTATTTATTAAAAAACACAGTTCATTCTCTAGGTATGTGCGTATAAAGCAATGTTTAATAGGTAGGTACTAAACAATGCTATAATAGATAGGTAAACATACTAAGAAAAGTCTGTCGTGTCAATTGATGTGAGTTTCGTTATAAAGGAAAATTTATTTTCACGTCACTAAGTGCGCGACAAAACAGTTTTGTCGATAGATGTGCGTTGGCCCTAACTTAGATAAATAAATTCGTGAAGATTGACTAAGCAAGTTACGCTACGAGCGCTTACAATCCAATTCAATAATGTTGACCAAAATGTTGCAAAGATTTGTTTAGTTCTGAAACATGCACGATGAATGTTTGCTCAATGAATGGCATTTGACTTTTTATTTACTTTAATTTTTGTATTTTTCATTCTCAAATCTAAATAGTGTATTGATGAGTAGGTACTGCACTAATTTCAGCTCGTTAGTTGCAAAATCTAGCGACCTGACAGTGCTTTTCAGGGCGTATCTAACTTTACTGTTCCTTCATGTTTAAGTATAACATGCTCTGATAATTTAACATGGTGATGTTAAAATTTAGCTCTCATAGAACTTAAGAAATAAAAGATAATGCTCTTTCATGGTGCCACTACTAAAGTAATTGCGTCAATACCAAATCTACTATGTTTAGAGGTGTGTGTGTGTGTGTGTATATGTGTGAGGTGGTGTGTGTTAGTGTGTTTACTGTTTTTGATTTTTTACATTGAACTACCTACTTTACTCACAAAGAAAATTACGACTAATACATTACTTATATTGTAAATACTGTATTAGTCGTCATATTCTATGAAAAAAAAAAAACTTTTAAGTTTAAGCATAGCCTTTCGCACACTCATTATTCCATAAAACGTTTATAACTATTGTACTAAAATATGAATACCTACCTAACAGGTGTTTTTTAGATTATTTAAGAAGAAATTAAAGTGCATGGGCACATATATGATATAATATTTATGATAAGTCTTCAAAGAGAATATTCCAAGTTTGTTTTAGTAATAACTGAATTGATTATTTAAGTCGCAACACGTTTTTGATATTGAATATTTATGAATGAAATGAGTCACACACAGGTTTATGTAGCTTGTCAACTTTGTATTTTTTGCACAACAAAGTTTTTTGTCCTGCTCGGAACTATAAAAAATCACTGGATAGGAGACATCGGTCTCATTTTTTGCTAATTTATGCAAATATATTGCGATGCATACATTTCAATGTGCTCCTAATATTAATAGAAGTTGGTTTGTTTTAGATTGTTCTAGATTCACTGTAGTACATACAATTTGCGGAATACTTGTTAAAGTTAACTGATTTATTTAACTTTGAGCTTTTTTAATTGAGTTACTTCAGTGTGAAATAATTTATTTTATTTTATTTTTACATGGAAAACAAACAGCTTAACAAATAGCGGAAGTATAGAACGAAAAAGCCTAAGGTAGTTTTCACTAATAGTAGAGTTAGTATGATGCGAGTTTTGGAAAAAGTAAAAAGCCTAACAGAGTATCAACAGAAAAAAGAGAAATAAACCTTATAAATCTAACAATATTATTGTTTGTTACACTAAAAAAAAACGAATATTATATTGTAAGCTTTTTTTTTCTTTTTGATAGACCATCCTTTGACTTCATCCTCACCTGATGGAAAATGACGATAGAGCAACATAAGCTAACACAATATATATAAAACTTTTTAAGCTTTTACAAATAATTACAGGCACATGAGACTTAACACCTTTAGTCTCGGAGTGATGGACGCAGTGCAATGCATCACAGGGCACATCTTCAGTGGACGTGCTCAGTGAGGCAATGCATTGTTATAGGCCGAGGTAACCACTTAACATCAGGTTGGCCATCAGCTTGTTCCATCATTTAGTTGTATGAGCCGATACATTTTTATTGCTTACTTAAGTAAATAAATATATATTCATGGACATTTCACACAACGCCCTCTAGTCCCAAACTAAACAAAGCTTGTGATATGGGATTTAGATGCTGATAGAATACTTATAGTCCTTTTTTTTTGTAAATACATACTTATAATACACTAGCAGCTACCCGCGACTTCGTACGCGTCTACAGTTTCCGTGTACATTTATTATCTGTGCGTGTACCGAGCGGATACTTTGAGAAACTTAACATTACACCTCATTACACCGAACTCGTACCTACAGGAATATCAAACGCTAGTTGTTAGACCAAAGAGGTAGTACGACGCCCTGTCAAACTGACGTGACATGATATGACAATGAAATCCTCTTGCCGATTGGCGCTGTTAATCCTTTTCGTTAATTTTATCCTGTTGATCCTGTTAATTATTCGAGATAAAAAGTAGCCTATGTGACAATCCAGGTTACGAACTATATATATGCCTAGATTCATCCAAGTTGGTTCAGTAGTTTAAACGTGATTGAAACACAAACATCCAAACATCTAAACTTTCGCATTTATAATATTAGTAGGAAGTAGGATTAGTAGGATAGTAATACCGGAATTATATTCTCACGGGTAAATATTATAGCTTATAATATTTTACACGTCTAAGTAGGTGCCAGTTTATCATAAACAGTAAGGCCGGTGCAGCCGAATCGAACCGAATCGCACAACGAATCGAACCAAATTAAATCACATTGATAATACTTGTTCCAATGGATTTACCTATTGGTTTTACTTATTGCTTTCACGCATAATATACCTAATCTAAAAGACTTTCGTATAGCCTAAATTGATTTTGATAAAGAAACCGTACCTGCTAATAGTTTTTCTGTTAACGACTGAAAAAAACACTTATCAATCACGTAACATGTTAATGTTATTATACAAACATAATTTATTTACCCTTTTGTTAGTCTGTATAATATAATTACATAAACCTACTTGTCACAAAGCCACTTACTATCATTCTGTTCCAACAATAGCATATATATTAAATCGTATACAAATATAATTGTAAATAATCTACATACACATTAATTTATGTGAAGCTTATTTCAACTAAAACTAATAATATATTCTACTTTTATTTATAGGTATAGTACCTAGCGGTATAATCTGTAGCCCTTTGTGATTATTTCAAACACCAAATGATATTTTTTTTTATTAATTCTTTATTGCTCTCAAAACGGCATAAACAAAAGACAGAAATATATGACATGTACAAAGGCGAGCTTAATGCTAACAAGGGTTTTCTTCCAGCAAACCTTCAAGGCTAGAGAGAGGGTGACTATAGAGGTTTTTTTTACATTTGTTAAACCTTCTTTGGACTTCAATCTCATCTGATGGAAAGTGACGATGCAGCCCACAATGGAGCAAGATGGTCTAGTCTAGAAGACACCTATTCAATCTTGCCTTGATGAGATCAAGATTCATATTTGCACTTATTTCAGGGTTTGATTGCAAGCTAACATTAACCGACATGTGACTATGAAAAGTTACCCCTAAATACTAGGAAAGAGAAAAGAAGACGAAGTATGATCCTGCTCATAGATAGAAAGATAGATAATACTTTATAGCATACCACATGAGAGAAACATAAACGACAGTGGGATATATTGGATTATAAAGGCGTCACAGCTCAATCGGTATTAGCTCAACCGAATTACAAAATACAACCGAATTGAGAACCTCAGATAAAATTGATACATATATAATTAATTCTATTCTACAAACAATTTCAAGCAGGCGTTGAGTTGTGTGTGTGTGTGTGTGTGTGTGTGTGTGTGTGTGTGTGTGTGTGTGTGGGTGTGTGTGTGTGTGTGTGTGTGTGTGTCAGATAGATAATGGATGGCGGCAGGTTGTCAGCACGACCGAACCGAATGTCATGGTGAATGCGACCGACCAAAATTCTATGCAGTCTGTGGTCTTTTGCACGTAGTAAATAATCTGTGGAATGTCATTCGGTACTGTATAGATAGTATATTTTTGGCGTCGTTTCTCTATTGGCTGGCTCCGAGGCTGGCTTAGAACACGGTGACGCGACATACTTGTTTACATTCCTTTCACAAGCCGGGCGGAACAAAACGACATTATTTGAATTTGAGAAGACAGCAAAAATGACCCAGGTAGTCACAGTCAAAGTAAAAATTTCTTTATTAAATAAAACCACAAGGATCATTTAGAATCGTCTTATATAACTAGGTGATTCTAGGTGCCAGTTCCACGCGACCAGAGACAACAAGAACGGGCAAGAAACTACAGCCTACTTTTTAGCGTTTTTTTATATGATCTTTTTTACAAAGAAATATACATAAAACACGAGAATAGCACTGATATTGCAAGTCGAGTAGTTATAGCTGTCGATGGGTGGAGCGACATCGGGCTGTGCAGTTTTGTCATTAATATAGTTATCTAAAGTATAATATGCTTTCTTTACGAGATTATTCTTAATGTAGGTTTTGAATTTCCGTACCGAAAGTTTTGTGGCATTTTCAGGAAGCTTATTATAAAAACGTACAGTATTTCCCATGAATGACTTATTTACCTTTTGCAGTCGAATATGAATGTATTATTTATGAGTTATGTTAATGAATTTATGAGTAGTCTCTCACTGTTTTCTAGATTGCTCACTAAACAAGTGAATCTTGAGGGTTTTTCTAAAAGTATCCACCGTTTTCAGATTATTATAAGTATTGTATTTACAAAAAAAAAGTCTATAAGTATTCTATCAGCATCTAGTTCCCATATTACAAGCTTTGCTTAGTGTGGGACTAGAGGGCGTCGTGTGAAATGTCCGTGAATATTTATTTATTTAAAAGAGCAAAATATAAAGCTACCCCTAAAACTGTAGATACCTATTTTTAGATTTCGTATTTAGTCAGTCAGGAAAATTGAATCAGTTTTGATATATAGAGAAAGATTCAGTTCAATTATGCGCATTTCATTGTGCTATATCATGATTAAAATAGAATTCAAGTACCTACTTATACATCTGTAAGAAATGCTTGTATATTATACACATGTATGTCTGTGTTAAGATCTTCAACTCTAGAGAGCACAATAGATTTAAGTCTTCATAGTTATCAGAATCTAGTTGTTTTAAAATTACGTTTCTTTGTTTTTAACTGTTTTCATGTGTTGTGATGACTAAACACATGTCTTTGTTAAAAAACATGTGTTTTCAATAGTGCAACAGAATGTTTAATGTACTCACTCGGAAATTGTATCCCTGTAGCCCCCCAACTTGATGGCTTCACACTTTTCAGTAATCTCAGCACAATAGAATTAAATCAACGAAATCGAAATTTTCCTGCACTGAAACTGATTATATTTTGGCACGCGCGAGCGTGGAAAGTCTCGGAAGCTCGCAGTTTAAATTTGGAACGGCACGTGTTCCCTCACGCGATTTAAAAAATTTATTGTTTTTTTTTTCTTTTTTATTCGACAAAATGGTGTAATGTCACATCTGCGTTCGGCCAGGCGTTGGACTGTTTTGAAAAGAGTTCATATGCTCTTGACCTTGCGGAGCTCTCGGTCGTACTGAGCCGGCTTTTGGTTGTAACCGGGTGTTTTATAACGCATATTGTTGTCATAACTTTTACCGAGCGCGTCGCTGTGTGCGTGCGTGTGATGAGCAGATATTTGCAATGGTTCTGATAATTTGTGCTAATATGCAATTAAATGCCGAATTCGGTATGATTTGACAGGCGTCACAGCTCAGTCGGTAATGGCTCTGCCTTCCGTGCTGTGGGTCGTGGGTTCGATCCCCACTGAGAACAAACATTTGTGCGTGGAAAATATAGGTGTTTGTTTGGTGTTTCTATGTCTGGGTGTTACTATGTATAAGTATGTATTTACAAAAAAAGTATATAAGTATTCTATCAGCCATCTGGTTCCCATATCACAAGCTTTGCTTAGTTTGGGACTAGAGGGCGTTGTGTGTAAAGTCCATGAATATTTATTTATTTAACTGAGTTAATTTGCATTTTCTATAATGGTTTGCTGCTAAGTTTCATTGATAAAATGGCTGTCTAGACTTTGAAGATGGAAATTCTGGTCGAAAAACCCAATTATAAAGGAAACCTTTTCAGACCCTCGAAAAGGCTTTTTTCTGAAGATTATTCTACTAATATCTGAGTTTCATCTACTGTTAATAAATCCGACATGAATTTGGAACACGCTAATATTCCTAGTTTAAATATCCACTTAACATCAGGGGCCTAATTCGCACTTCGGCAGAGATTTTACTCTAATAGGGATGACGTCACATCTCGGCCAAAAACTCGTTTCACCCACTAGTTAAACGAGTTTTCGATGTCATTTTGACGTCATCTCTATTAGAGTAAAATCTCTGCCGAAGTGAGAATAAGGCTCCAGATGGACCATCATTTAATTGTACTTGTAAAAAAAAGTTATTGTACCTGGGTATATAGATAATTATGTTTTGTCACTCAATAACGACCGGAACCATTTTAACGAAACTTGCTATTTATATAGGTCGTATATTATAATATATTATTATTATTATAGCATACTTTTTATCCGGGTGCCAACAAAAGCCGCGGGTTAAAGTTAGTTAATACTAACTATCATACTAATATCATATGGTAAATATGGTGACCCGTGTTATTAAATACGGGTCACCATATTTACCGTATGATTTACAAGTGTGTTGAGTGCTAACTAATAATTGTCGAGTAAAACGTAGATATGACGTAACGTATAATAGTTTTTGTAGAACTGGAGAATTCTAAGTGCCTCTTCACACGCCCCGGTTGTCGGGTAACCGGTGCCCTGTATATTACGATACGTGTAAAGGTAACTAACATGCTCATACCCTTCGCCGCTGCCGGGTACCTGGCACCAGCTACCTGGATCAAGGCATACTGACGTCGAATCGAAAAGTTAGTTCGCGCGAATATGCAAACTGAAACATGGCCTAAAATAACAGTGTTTATTGACTTTCAGACTACTTGTTATTGATTCATCATTAAGTTCAACACACCATTATCATAGGTAACATAGGTACTGGTGTTTTTAAAACTCATGCGGTTACTTTGAATTTTTTCGATTATTGGCTAACTCTTGACACTTACCAAAAACACTTCGCAAAATTAAAAATGTTAATAAACCTTAAGGGCGGCTTGCACCAGAATCGCTAAACGCGTTTAACTCTTAAATAGTATTTAGCGAGTTGTCAAGTCATACAAATACGTCAGATTTAAATCGATTTAGCTGTTAAATACGTTTAGTGATTCTGGTGCAAGACGCCCTAAATATTTATTTTTTTATTTATATAATACATCCGCCGGTGGAGGGATGTGCGTACCACGTGACCGGAGCAGTGGCTTCGGTCACGTGGTACCTGCGCGTGCGCATCGAGCCTGCATTCACATAAAAGGCTCGTTGTGATTTTTTTCCCATCACTAATAAGCCAGGCGATGGGCTCGATGGGAATAAGCCTTAAGAAGTAATTTATTTATTTATTTCTAATAAATTAATACGGTTAACACCAATTAAAATTTTTTTTTAATTAACCTGTTTCGTCCCACTGCTGGGCAAAGGTCTCCTCCAGAGACTTGTCTTGTACTGTCTATATTTGGGGGGTTTAGACCATAACCCGCCGCGCTGGTCCAATTACAATAATTAATTAAATTACACACAGGCACAAAAAGTCAATTAAATACATCTAATGATCTAAATTATTGTCAATGTTAATAAATAATAAGATTAATGTAAGTATTTGTTTAGTCCGTGTTATACTACCGCTACGAAGTATCTTATTAAATAAATAAAAATAAATAAATATTCATGGACATTTCACACAACGCCCTCTAGTCCCGAACTAAGCAAAGCTTGTATTAGGGGAACTAGATGCTGATAGAATACTTATATACTTTGTTTTTGTAAATACCTACATATTTATAATATAATAGTAACACCCAGATATAGAACAAACATCTATGATTGCCACACACAAATGTTTTCTTATATTCAGTTTCATCCAAATCTAGCCGTTACAGAGACACCGCATTGGGTTGTATTTCCGAGATATGGTATGGTGTGATAGAATACGAATAAACGCTGAAAGGAAATGTTTAGGGAGCTTTGTGAAATCGGGCACCACTTTCGTAGCGCGGTCTACGACGTAGACGCATCGTAGATCTTAAGTGAATCTTCGCGCTACGATGCGTAGACCCACCGGTGAATTTAATCTTAATGGTAATACTACGAGTACAAACAGACAAACTCACTGTTCCCAACACTAGGCCTACTGAAGTAAATCTTGTCCCACACGATGTGTCGCAGTTGTCGATTGGCAAGTTCAAAAACTTAATAAAACGAAGACTTCTTTTAAAAGCATATTAGGTATATAATTTATAAGTTTAAAAAACTAGGAATACTGACTTCAATTCGACTTCAGCTTCATCATCAGATGATGATGATGATGACAGTTCATTGGAAATGTTCTAGGGGAGAACGCAAACCAAAGACAAAACGTCTTGTCGAACAGTTAGTGATGTGAAACTTCTCAGTAAAACTTTTTTAGTTACGATATGCTTCTTTTTATTTGCTGTTTTCGTTACTCGCTTATTTAATGAGAATCATCCTAAGTACTTCATAATATTATTAAGTACACTACATAATTACTTTATATTCTTATTTATTACAAAAGCACAGTTCATTCTCTAGGTATGTGCGTATAAAGCAATGTTTAATAAGTAGGTACTAAACAATGCTATAATAGATAGGTAAACATAATTTTATGCATGCGTCGTCAATTGATGTGAATTTCGTTACAACGAAAATAGCATATGACGAGGAAGCATTCATCATATGCTGTTTTCGTTATAACAGAAAATTTATTTTCACGTCACTAAGAACGCGACAAAACAGTTTTGTCGTCAGATGTGCGTTGGCCCTAACTATAAACACCACTTAAATGTCACAGGAAAGCAAAATACGCAATTTCGTGCACGTGGTTGGCATTTTTTTTCAGTTATTTTGGTTTATAGGCCAAACTATTGAACCGATTTTAATGAAAATTGAATGGGACCAACCTGGAAGTACATCCTTTCAGATAAAAATATAATTTTTCAAATCAATTCATTAATGACGGAGTTATGAGGTAACAAAAAAAAATACAACCGAATTGAGAACCTCCTCTTTTTTTGAAGGCTTTCGTCGTCATGCTCTTTCGATGTTTACAGTCATACAAACTCACGACATTTTGAAAAGAGCTGTAAGAAGTGACTGAATTAGATAATGATACTTAGATCCTTTCAGTTATCTATATGACGCACTCCGTATACTTCGATAAACAGTAAAGTAAACACTATTTACTATGAAGTACAGTTCGTACAACTTTATCCCTCTGAAGTTAGGTGCAGTTTTCCTAGTTTTTTAAACTTATAAATTACTTGCAGTTACCCGCGACTTCGTACGCGAGTACCGTTTCCGTGTACATTATTATCTGTGCGTGTACCGAGCAGATACTTCTTTGAGAAACTTGACATTACACCGAACCCGTACTCGAATGTCAAACGTTAGTCGTTATCCTCTTGCCAATAATTGGCGCTGTTAATGCCGTTTTTTTTTTCATTTTATTCTGTAGATCCTGTTAATTATTCGGGATAAATAGTAGCCTATGTGTCAATCCAGGTTACTTACTATATATATGCCAAGTTTCATCCAAGTTGGTTCAGCAGTTTCGACGTGATTGAAACACAAACATCCAAACATCTAAACTTTCGCATTTATAATATTAGTAGGATATTAGTAGGATAGGATTTTCATTCGAAATGATCACCAATGTTCCTTAGCGGAAGTTTTAGTCCACTCGCCCGTGAAAAACTCGTGAGGAAAGCTACAATCAAAAAACTTAACCCAATATTTGTTATTTGGGATTAAGTATTTTAAAATGACGTTGTTCGGGAATTATTAATCGTTTTAGGAAACATGTCATGTGCAAATAAATAAGTTACTAACCATTTTAACCACATTACTAAAGGCCAAATAATGAGTCAAGCTGTCATGCCAACTGGGACATGACATGGCATAATGAGACTTGTGGTCTGCGGCGATGACTAAAAGACAGTATAAAAGACAAAAATTATTTACTTTTTCGCCACGTGTCACTTCGTCCTTTGTTCGGGCGCCAAAATGTAACAATATTTCTTATTAGGGAATAAAAAATGAATATAAATATATAAATGAATAGTCGCGAAATGTCCCAACTCAGCATATGCAGGTTTTAGTAACCTGCGCTGGTCTTCTGCTGAGACTATTAATGGCATATTTACATAATGACGTTTCCGAGTGTGGCAGTAATAGTATAAAAATGTTATCCTTAGATGACATCAGTACATTACATTTAGTAAATTCTTGGATATATTAGAGTATATGTTTAATATTCGATTAGCATCCGTTTTGGGGAAAAAATACGCAAATATACCACTAGTCATGAAGGTTAACTGTTTTAAAAATACAATCTCATATTTTCAAAAATGGCCACAAAGTACTACAATTGCACTGCTTAATAAAGAGTTGTTTTTATATTTCTTAGTAAGAAGAGTCGTACACTAGATGCTACGAATTCACTTTGTTTAGAAGATTTCTTTTGTATCACTTACCTAGTTAAAAATATTTTCAAAATGATCATTGAATAAAGTGTTAAAATATTAATGAATAATCAAGTGTTATTGTATTTTTAATGGAAGTGTAACGTCTTCTAATTAGGCATGTCTAGACGTTTTGTCTATATCCTCATGCAGATGTCACTGCTCAAAGTTAGCTAAACTGTTGCAATTATCAAATAATTCGTGTCTATTGAAAATACTCGTATTCATCGATTCTTGGAAAATTCAGTTTTCTTGGCTTTGTCAAAAGACATTTACATAATTGTTTCAAATATCACGTTATTGCCTTTGTTCATAAAACTGAATGTTTTCAATATTCTAATAGCTAAAATCCCGCCATCAATTTGTAGTTAGCTCCATATATAGTTATCCATATATCCATGCTGTTAAAAGTCGAAGCTTACAGCCGCACCCAGGAACACCATTTAAACATATTATTATATATTACTTACTTCAAATTACTGGTGTCTTTGTCCATAATTCCTTCATTGATAAGAAATGTCAATGGACATGAGTTGATTTTATTTTTAACCCCCGACCGAAAAACGGAAGAGTTGTTATAAGATTGACGTTGACGGCGTTGTGTGTCTGTCTCTTTGTTTGTCTTCGTAGCTCTAAAAGCAGGGTTCCGGTTGTAAGAAGGGTGATTTTTAAGGATGACTATAGTATTCTAATATGGCTGTCATATTATATACCTACCTAATGTGTGATAAGCTGAAATAAAAAATTGAATTTGAATTAGCCATGTTTGATGAAAATTGGTGAAGCCGTTTCTAAGTTATAAGCATATGCATCAACTCTGAAAACATCCCAAAGTATTGAGATTTGATGAGCTGAAGTGCATACTCCAACATCTGATGATGACCAGCAAGAATGAAGAAGATTCTCATGGTTGGCAGCTTCTAATTTTTTTTTAATTAACTCTTGACGTAGGTGAGTGCAGCTATAAGTAAAAATCCGTGCAACGAAAAAATACAAATTATTTCATAAGTTTTAATTTTCAGTGGTAAATCGATACTTATAAGTAGGTATAATTATAATTAACCTATAGGATAGCGTTATTAGAGGTAGGTACCTACCACAGAAATAAGAGTAGCTTCCGATTTCCGCAGTTGTAATTTGAATTAATATCGTAATTATATGACAGAGTCGTTGTATTGATTGATCAGGGATTGCGCGATGAAGATTAAATTAATATACAGGGTGAAATAAAACTAATCACGGAAACTGAGGGGGTTAGGCTCGGCGCAAACGGGCCACCGACCACAGCCACTAGTGGCCAGCGACAAGTAAGTAGTTCACACGCTTTTAGTTGGTGTAGCGAGTGGCCGCCACCGGCTACACGTGTGCGGCGCGGCGCGTCTATACTAAATATGTGAAAAGTCGCTGTCGCTGGCCACCAGTGGCTGTGGTCGGTGGCCCGTTTGTACTGAGCCTTACAGTACCCATCAATATGGGCAACTTTTTCTACAGAACCAACAGTGGGATCGCTTAAAAACTCTCCATTTTTGCCAAATAGATATTGCATTTCGTATAAAACAGCTGATTTTTCAAGCTCATAACAGCCTTGTCGTAATTTATATGAGCTAGTTTTATCTCTAAAAATACAGGAAAGGTTAAACGGGTCGTGGAAAGTAAATTAGCGCTTTAAATAAGCTTAGCAATCATCGATCAATGAAATAAATAAAAACAAATAGCGATATTGGTCACACCGATTATATATATATTTTTTTTTAATTAGGATTGATTGCTTCATTTATTGTCCTGAAACCTTAACATTATTGCTAAACTTGTAAACACCGATTATATTACATAACATAAGATAGTTGCAAACAAGCTACGAGTAGGTATGCCACAGACGCTAAAGCTCTAAAACAGTAGGTAATGTAAATAAGATCACGTATTAACGGTTTTAGCGTGCAATAAGTCGGGTGTAGTTCAATGTCACGTCTGCCGGACGTGGCACGACACGACGTGTAGCTCGTGCCTACACGTACGCTGAACGCACACGCAGACACTTTTACACTCGGAATATGTGGACCACGGCATGGCGGGCCGCCGTGCCAGTTTACGGCGCCACGCCGTGGAATGGTACGGCGCCGTACCGTGCCACGGCGCTGTGTACGGCGCGCATCGCCTTCTCACGGCAGCAACTATCGGTTGTAATTTTTTATAAAGCGAGTTGAGTATTTCAACTGCAGAGCACGCGGCGCACCCGCCGCGCCGCCCTGATTTTAAACGCCGCGGCCGGTGCCGCCGCGCCGTACCGGTGTACGGTGATTTTTTTACACTGAGAATATTATTTTATTTTAAGCTCCTTTCAAGCTATAGACTGAGTGTGAGGAGTTGAGGACTATCGGTAATTTTAATTCAATTATGTTAACTTCTTACACTGACTTCGTATTCGTACAAATAACTTCGTACACTGTTACATTACAACTATGAAAATAGGCACATCTCAATATCGCGATTAATAGTCGCGAGTGTGCGCTCAAACTTCCGTACAAAAAGCTTCCGCTCGGAAGATAAATAAATGCTTTTTGATAGGAAGTAAATAAACCATTTCCTAGTCGACATATATGTTTATTGTTTCATTTATTGAATGTTCTGCTCTATTTATTAATAGTCCACCCATTTAAGAATAGGATTGATTATATTATATGGATTGATCGATTTAATCATAAAAATTGATATAAGATACTAATATTTGTAATTCTTTGGTTAAATAAATGAATTTGTATTTGTAATATTATGAATCAGGAGGATGTTTTTTGGTTGTTAATTATTATTATTAATTTTCTGCAATAGGGAAGCACCATAATAAATAATTAATATTATTTTTAATTTAGTATTTTCCGCGTGCAATTGTATTGTAAGACTTTTCCAGTTTACGATTATTATTTTTAAGGTCTCACAAGTCATTAACTAATCCATTAGACTGAAAACATAATTTTCAATTTATGTGTAAGGTACCTAATTAAACTTTTTGCTATATTCGTTAAATAAATAAAAGCCAAAGAGTATTTTTTCCTTCTCTAAGGGCGGCTTGCACCATAATCGCTAAACGCGTTTAACTATTAAATAGTATTTAGCGAGTTGTCAAGTCACACAAATACGTCAGATTTAAATCTATTTAACTGATAAACACGTTAAGTGATTCTGGTGGAAGCCGCCCTAAAATCTGGTTGGCATTATTTTGATAATTTTTTTTAAATTGTTAAATATTTATTGAGAAACCCAAACAACATTCCCAGCCTAAAAAAATAAATAAAATTTTGTAAATTGAAATAGGTACGAGTAGGTATCATAGTCTACCTACACATTAGGAATTAAACTTATGAACATAATAAAGTACCAAATTCGAAGTAGTATTGTGTTCCAAATTCGAATGACACAGCTTCCGAATTTGAATTTAAAGTGTTCCGAGCAGTTCCGAATCAAAGGTTTATCGTTCAACCTTCAACCAAAACTACCACTGAATTTGGTCTGATTATTTAATTTATAGTTATTTTCCATATTTATCACTGCGTGGGGTAACATAGACAAATAAAAACTTTAGATGAGCGACCTCTATACTTCAAAACGGTATACAAACTTGTTCTAATTTCTAGAGCCGCAAACGTTAAGAAGGAATTTCATAGTGGTCGTACGCAATTTTAGCCCAGCTCCATAAATAAACATTGGATGTTTTTGTTAAACATAATCTCATATCTAAATTAATAGTTTTTCTGCTATCAGAATTTTTTTAGTTTTTTGTAGAAAAAAACGTTTGTGTATTGTTTTCCAATTCCTATGTATTATATGTTTTCGGTTAAAGTCGTTCTGACCTCTGAAAACTTCCGGCATAGATACATAGTAATGTCACTGATACAACACGCCTACATTGTATTGTTTTTGTTATATTTCTTATTTTATTACACCTTCCGGGTGATTTTTCTCACCGATAATGATGTACATCTATACTAGTTAACTAGAAGCCTTTGGTAAAACAAAGTTATATTTCGGTCATTTTAGTGATGAACCTCGAATTATTCTAATCCAATGACAATGAAAACAGGTCAACGCCCGCGTCATCCTCAATACAGCACATATCTAACACAGTTATGCAAGCCTAGTACTTTCTTTTTGTTTTGGGTAAAAGTATTTCTTCAGTTTCAAGTTTCAACGCGTCGCTGTCAACGACCCTGCGTGTTTGCATTGTTTTGGGTCATCGTCCGCGTCGACCCTGACATACTGCGTGCAAGCCTCTACCGCGAGTATGCTTGCCTGGTACTTTTCTTTTTGGATTTTGCAAAAAAGTATACTGCAGTATCAAATCAAGATACCCTGCGTGTACGTACCACCGCCGCGGGTCAACGCACGTGCCGACCTTGACATACTGTGCGCCAGCTCACCTTTTTCACAGCCTCTATCATGGGTCTGAGCGCCTGGTACTTTTTGATTATGAATTTTGCAAAACTCTTTCTATGAATTTTGAATTAGGTAGATGGTGAAATCTGTAATTGTACCTACATCAAAAATTATCCACAGATACTTTCATTTTTAGTAGCCAAAAAAATATGATACAGCTACGTAGTGCTCTGAAACTGAATAAGGTACCTACAAGTTTGTCCTGATTATCTGTACGAGCCATTTTAAGAGATAAAATCATAAAATTTAAGTTAAATAATAAGTAAGTAGGGGTAGTAAATAAAAGTTAAAATAACTTATTGAATAATCGATTAAGTATAACAAAATAAAATTTCGAGAACCTACCGACCTCTTGTTTCTTTCACTAGCGATCGCTTGACCCTACACTACGCGCTACGGAAACAAAATTTTATTTATGTATCGTTATTTTTAAATTACATGACATTTATATTATAATTTTCGCATTACTTCCTCGCTTCACCGTTCATTGACTCGGCCAAGGCGTTTATTAATTAATTTACTAATTAGTCACGTTAAGATTCCTTCACAATTTAAATAGCGTGTTATATTATAATTTCATTTTGTTATAACTGGTTTATAATTTAGTTATACTATAGTTATAAGAAAGTATACCTAATAAGACTTTAAATAAGCTATCAATATTTCTAGTATTTTCTATTCAAAATAGCATTGTGTATAGTAAAATTACAATTTAAATGAAATTGGCGAATGATGAGACGAATGACAACAAACCGTGTTATTGTGATATCACTAGTAATATTAAAACATCACTGCTTTGACAATATCACTGCGACAAACGAAAAATAATTCCACGAGTTCATAAAAACAGCTTGGAGTAAAGAGCTGGTTTACACTACAGACTACGCGTAGTGTAAACTGGCTCTTAGTATAGTGACGAAGTGTAACTCTACCGCTACTTACATGACGCTGTATTAAAATTTAAAAGTATGTAAATTCCCTCTTATATGGATGGAGTGTCTCTGGAAAATTCCACCCTAATAGGTGTCGCTGATCTGTGTAACTGAATAATAATGTGTTAAGGTCAAGTTAGTTTTAAACTAGCTTCCGCCCGCGACTTCGTCCGCGTCCCGTTCGTCCTGGTAATTTTTCGGGCTAAAAAGTATATTCCAAGTTTCAACCAAATCGGACCAGTAGTTGCAACGTGATTGCAACACAAACATCCAAACATGTTAACTTTCACATTTATTATATAATAGTAGTAGGAAATATAATAGATGTAGGATGGTTAGTGTAATCATGAGATGGTAAATTAGTAAAATAGGCACTTTTTTCTTTTTACATTTTTTTTACCATACGAGAGGTATATGTGATCGAAGCATACGAACTTTAGTCCGTAACTAGATTCGTTCGTTCGTTCGTTGGTATGAGTTAGTAATCTACATTCTACATGTTCAGATTTGTTGTTGTTTGTTGCAGACGCGCGTCGATGATGTCGCCGCGTCAACTCATGCGCAACTCCAACATGACGCAGAAATGGCAGCGGAGGGAGATCTCCAACTTTGAGTATCTTATGTTCCTCAACACCATTGCTGGTAAGTGCTAACTTAAAATGAAATAAGTATTAAATAGACATTCATACGCCCTCTAGTGCTAAAATAAGAAAAGTTATTATTATAAAAATGATTTGCGGTTCCATACAAAATCGGTATTTGGCAAAAATGTATAGAACCGTAGATTTTTTTGCGTTAGCACTAGTTGTTCCATCAGAAAAAAAAATTTTTTTAATTAAGTAGGTATTGGAAAAAATAAAAAAAATGTAGAAAACCCCAATTCCCTTATTATTTTATTATATAGTAATGAGTGACGTCATCATGCTATCAATATGGAAGTACGTAACTAATAATATTGTTTTTGATATCGAACTCATGTAACTCAAAGTAAAAAGTCTATTGACTCGAGGCGTTACGAAATCGTCACAAAACGCTCATAACATTTGAGGTACGGTTGAACCGAATTAATTATTAATTAATTAACCGTTTTAATGATATGCGGGATCAAAACTACATAGATCTAGATTGAGATACTGTAAACTCTTAAAGATTAACGCGATTGAACTCCTGATGCAATTACGCCTATTGACGCCTGTAATGTTGAAAATCTACTTAATCGCCCCAATGATCAGAAAACTACGTCAAAGACATAGGAAAATGGTTTTAGGAAATGGTAAATGATGAAGCGGCCCCGCCTCAAATTACTTTCTAAGTAGGAGAGGAATTACCTCCTTCCTCATTGAGTCTATGACGTTACGATTCAAGACTTGGTTCTTGATGTCAAGAAATATATTGGTACCTATTAGGGCTGTTTGTGGAAAGAGTTCGTACCTAAGTATTTGAGTTGTTATTAGTTATGGTACCTAACTGTAAATACCTCACTACAATACCTAGGTATTGATAATAGGTATAATTCTTGTCTTGACCCCACAAAATTCTCTGTAAGTAAAGATATACTTGGCCAGACGTTTTTGTGTCGTCAGTAATTTTTTAAGACAAAAACGCTAGCACTTTCTCAGTGAAATATTTTTACACAGTGACTAGGGGATGTACTTACGTAACGCGTAAACGCTGAGTAGTTAAACAGTTGGTTATAATCTAGCTCTGTCACTGTTTGACCTTACCTGTTAGTAAGAGACAGAGCTAGATTTCAATCAACTAGTACCTACTATTCAGCGTTTATAAGTATACCCCCTGTATACTTATCTAACTTACTCGTCCTACGCGTGTCTATCCATAAATAGGTATTTTGTACTATTTATAGGTAATTATTTTTGCAATCTCGTTATAAATTAAAATAGGGGATAGTTATTAGCGACCGGTTTTAAATTAACAAGTTAAAAATAGTGTGGTTATTTAATACATTATAGACAAACGTTTGACCGCAATCTCATCAGCAATTAACTTGTTGCATTGCATTAGGTAAAAACATTGCGCTCTGTACTCTTCACACATGAAAAAACTCATATCTTGTCGTCCCGCTCCCACACACTCTTAAGGTCATTGACAGGTAGAAGAAGACCATAAAACTCCTAAACTTACTGGACACAGACCAACACTAGCTAAAATGATAAGGCAACAGTTCTAAAGACATTTCTAGATTTTCCCAACTCACCTTTTCAAGATCTCCATAGCTTTGTTCTTCAGCATCTCAACTCCTCAGCCCTCGAAGCGGGCACTCTTGGCTCCAGCAGCCTGCACACTTCACTGTCATTGAAACACTGTGTCACTTCTTTCACACTTTCACTTTCTAACTGGTCTTGATTTACGTAAGAACTTTCTTTTGATTTCAGCCGTCACGTAGATTTTTCAGACACTTTTACTGTTTATTTTTTAAAAGTCTCTACGTTTGTGGTCTAAGACCCTTATCTACCACTTATTATAGATAGAAATACTTATCTATAATTTGTATGTAAGTACAAAATATAATCTAGTTTAGAAGTGCATCTTCAATTTTTGCAATATTATTAAACAATAAAACCGTCATTCCATATACCGAGTTTTCTTACTATATAAAATACTTAATTACTCATCTCATCAAAATCTTGTTAACACAGAATTAATCATAGAAAAAAATTATTTAAATAAGTTCTGATGGTCGACACGCAAAACACGCACAGGCACTTTTTATAACTTTTCAGCTATCGGTGTTGAGACGCGATGCGACCATATAAGTTGGCCACTGTCTGTGGAATGGACTTTTGAGCCACCGGGTCGGCTCGGGAAAGCACCACGTGACCATAACAATGGGTAGATTGCACCGGACGAACGCGATAACGATGTTGTCATGCGCTAGATAAATCTATACCTATCTATACCCACAGCAGCACGTAACAAATTCAGATAAATCAAAGTTAAATGGTGAATTTTTAATATTAAAAATTATTTGTAAATTCAATTTACCTTTTTATTAATTTAGAGTTTTCTATTTTGAAAGGGTTCTCATAAACATTTTCATCCGAATACCATCTGTAGAGGTGTAGGCAAATTTATTAAAAAAATTCTATACAATATTATTTAGTATTGATATAGTTAAGACACCTTTATATAGATTGCGTGTTTAATGTAATTAATGCTACCTACTTATATTGCTTGTATACCTCCATCTAGTGATACAAAGATTTATAGTAGTTTTATTTATATATTCTTATTATCATTCTTTGTCTGAATAAATGAGTGATGAAACGTGTGCCGCTAGGTATATCCAGAGATATACGGCTTTGAGATCATCACACAGCTGTCAGTGTTTGCATTTCATTGTTTTGCTTCTTATCAATGTAGAAGTCGGAATGTCAAATGTCGTTGATAACAGCACCCCTTACTCAGTGTAAACAATTTGTTAACTATATAGAAGAAATATTAAAAAATTATGAATATAATAAAAAAGTTTATTTACCAAAACACAGGTTTAGAATTGAAACATAGGTAGCAACAATAAATTGGTAATAAGTAGGTACCTACGTACAAATAATTCAGTAAACAGGATAGTAGAGGAAATCAGATATAGCTCGAACTCTAATTATGTACAATTATTACTTCTAGGTATAAAAAAATATAGCAGAATTGCATCCAAATACTTACCATAAACCTTGATTTAGCTTTCGACAGCAATCATCGAAAATGATCTTGATCTAAATTTTTTTTTCACGGAATTTTTTTACAATCACCTTATTGATATTTTTTGAGTGAAGTGATACAAATAATCAATTTAATTGCGAAATCGCTCATAATTATTGATAATGTGGCTTTCATTAGCTTCAGTCATTCTTCTTCTTCACTTATATATGGCCTCTGTCCGTCATTTCGACAGACAATTTTGCCAGTGTCAAGTGGATTATTTGAAATACCTAAGTTTAGTCAAGTCGAGTCATACGTCACTTCCGTCATTCAATTTTCATTAAAATTGACACTGACATTTGAAAGTTACTGTTATTTTGTGCAATGAAACCAATGAATGACATATTTTCTTTTTAAAATGGCATGCGGTTTGTTTACACTGCTTTGCTAACTGCATGATCTAATCATAATCTCGGTACTTGCATAGATTTTATATAACTTTGATGCTTTCCTCATTGGTTGCAATTGCAACTATCTAGTCACTTCACCCTTTCACTAGATCTAGGTAATTGAGTTTGAGACTGGCATATTTCAAGTTATTGCTGAATATTATTGATATTGTTTTTGATAAAACTTATCTATCTCAGTTACCCATAGCTGATGTCTATATACTGATTATTATTACTATGAAGTGTTTTATCTATGGCTATGTAATGGATCCATGTTATCTGAATTATAAACAAAAATAGTACCTAATGAATGAGACATTCAACGTCTATTACCTATGTTAATAGCTGCCGCTTGTCCTATAAAATTAACTAAACTAAATATATCTTTGCGTTTACATAAAGATGCTTATGTACAGACGCTTTTCATGAATGAAAACCTTCGAAATATTAAAAGTCGTAGAACAAATGTTGTTCGCCATGACGTGTAGAATACCTCCCTTTCGGCTTATAGGGACAATATGTTACACATTGTATTTTTCAGTTCGAATCATGTTAATTATTCAATAAGTTACATTACCTTATTATGCTTTATGATCTGTTTACTATAATAAAAAACACGACGGAAAGTCGTATACTATGATAAAGTTAAAAATGCTCGTTATAATTTTTCCGTTCTTAGATTAGACGTGTGGTCCATCGCCTAATTTGAAATGACGTAGCACACACTCATTAATATAAGACTTCGCAATAAAGGGCTTATTACACTACACGTTATATAGTCCATCTAAATACCAGTGATGTGACATGACATGACGAGTTGTGTTTTAAAACTTTTAAACTGTCTCGTGACTCGAGCCGCAAATTTAGTTTTGCGGTGCAACGTAAGTGGTTAAAGAAATTGGTGCTAGTTTTTAACGTGGATGACTTTATATTCATGCGAGTGCTCGATTCGAGTCAACTCAAATAACTTGAGTTGGAAAAAACTCAACTCGTCACATCACACCGCATCAGTTAGAGCGACTAAATAACGTGTAGTGTAATAAGGCCAAGTGATCGTTTCACAAAACATAATGTCACAATGTTCAGCAGTTCCCGAGATACGCAACGATGCCGGCAGCACGCCACGCCATGAACAATGTCAAGTGCCTACCTAGTCTAGTACCTAGCGATTCGTGAAGGACGTATTGGCTAATGTTTCGCAAATCCAAATCGGGGTCGACAATGACATGACTGCAGCCATTACTTTTATCATAATTTTTTTTCTATTTCAGTAATTTTTGTTCAAACAGAAAGTTTTTCCGACTTGTGGTCGCGTGGAACTGGCACCTAGAATATAAGACGATTCTAAATAATCCTAGTGATTTTATTGAATAAAGAAATTATAACTATGTGCCTATAACTACCCCCTTAAGGATCCTAAGTTACTATTAGTTGATAGGAGATATTTACCCTGGGTATTACAGTGTCTTTTCAGTTTTCTATAAGAAAATCTCTATCTTATTTTAGTGCTGAATCATAGAACAAAGTTTTGAAACGTTTTCCCAATCGATGTCAAGTTAGCGGTTTGAAATTGCACAACCATGGCGGTTCTCGCATTCATTGTCAATCAATGAAGGGAGACGCGATCGGTTGCTGAACCGCGTGTAATATTGTAGAAAGTGTTCCTGCGCCTGCGCCACTTAGCTTTGCAGCTAGAGCGGTCTAATTCCTAAAAGTTACTGAAATCTTTGTGTGTTTACGTGTACCTACATACTGCTCGTAGCTTTTGGAATTGGTACCTATGCACTTATCTACTTCAGAATTTTTGTTGAAACTTTAACCGTGTCGTTTTATAGCGGCCTTCAAGGCTCTTTTCTGCTGAATATTTAAGTGATTTATCTACACTCTACAGGGAGGACGTACAACGACCTGAACCAGTACCCCGTGTTCCCATGGGTGCTCACTAACTACGAGAGCGAGGAGCTGGACCTCAGCCAGCCCTCCAACTACCGGGATCTATCCAAGGTTTTTAATCTCATTTTTAGAACCATGCAAGTATACTTGGGTGGGGTGGTGCTAACAAACATTGATGAAATAGACAAGTGAATACCTACGGGGTGTTGACTTTATACGCTTCTTTTTTCCACCAGCCAATCGGAGCGCTGAACCCAAGCAGACGAGCCTACTTCGAAGAACGGTACAACACATGGGAACACGAATCCACACCCCCCTTCCACTACGGAACCCACTACTCCACTGCCGCGTTCGTGCTGAACTGGCTCGTCAGGATCGTAAGTACATCTGCCATTTTACAAGACTCTTTCGCTGGTGGCCATCCTTTGACGAAGAGTCTTTTGGGTCGCCCGAAGGCTTTTCATGCACAAGATTTGAAATGGGGCAATGCACGGGCCATCCGTACGGACCGGAACCGATTAAGTTTCATCCGTAAAACTTTTACCATCAATTTAACTGAAAAATTGAAATGTGTCTTGACGTGTTAGAAGTATTTTAATCTCCTGAATATAAAATTGTTGCGTTGCTGGCTGAGTATCAGGTCCTAGCTAGAAGCATGGACCACACGCTCTACACGAGTAATGTTTTAGGTTTTTCTCTCGATTCGCGATGAATAAGCGCGTAGTCTGAAAAAAATATTCACATTTAAGTCTATTGGCGCGGAATCTTTCAGGTAGGTAAGGTACCTAGCAAAATATCACCACATCCAAAACCGCGGGCTTGCACAAGTCCATCTTCTACTCGTGGCAACAACGGTAATCACTTGTCACAGTTGCCACGCGTGGTCACAGTACATTAACCACGCAAATTGCAGTTATCTGAACTTGTCAAAATAAATTGAAAATTGTTGTTCCGTGAAATTGATATTATTTTAGCTCGTGATTGGTTTAATAGCCTACTGTAATGCCGGCCATATCGGCATAAAGGAAAGTGAGACTAGGTATTTCTATTTAGGTACGGTGAGCACGTGTATCTAGCGTACCTAGTGTACCTACCTACTTTTTGGTACCTATATAAACGTTCTAGTAAAAACTATAGGGTACCTAGGTAGGTAATTAAAGAGATTTAAATCAGCAAACCATAAACATAAAAACAACCTAACCTAACTAACAAAACCAATAATAATTAGCATAAACTAAGTAGTTGTATCTAATAAATAACCTACTTAGGTACCATCACTTGTAGTTGGTAACTAGTTGGTAATAAGAAGGTATTGCTTCTGTGGTACCTAGGCATTGTAGGGTTGGAGTACGTACCGCTAGATGGCGCAGCGGACGAAAGTATACATTCATCAAAATAGAACCTAAATAGTATACAAGACAAATATAAACTTAGCTACTGCTGTCGATTCTGTTGTTGCATATTTCTAAACTAACCTAATTTGACAGCACTAAAAATGTTGCCGTCCCTTTCTCATAAACTGAAACGACAAAGACAGCTATAATTTTAGCGCTGTCAAAATAGATTAGTTTAGAAAAATGCAACAACAGAATTGATACCACTAGCAAATATACATAAGTATAATCTTATCACAGAATAAATAATTATTCGTAGCAGAGGTCGAAATGACGACGGTTTGTGGGCTAGTATCCTATTTACTAAACATAAAAACCTATTAACAATGTTACGTAACAGAAATAAGACCATTGGACAACCGTTTAATTGGCCAGCAATTTGTTTTCTTGCTCATTGATTTGAATAGCCATCAGTCCTATTGTTTGAATAAGTAGGTACGAGTTGGTGATCAATTCACGTGTTTCGAAGGATGCACTTACTTAATTAAAAATGTATTTTATGGTAAGTTCTTATCAAAACTACTTTTCACCACATAAGATTATTTTTACCGCTTCAAGGACAACTTTGCCCCGTATACATAGGGAGAGCTGAAATTGTATCGTATCGAGTTACACTGCTGGTCGGTAAGGCTACATCTGACAGTCGAACTGTTGACGCGCAGTGTATGAAACACAATACTGCGATTTTCTGAAAGAAATTCGCAGTTTTGTGTTTGCACCCTTATTCGTGATGACCCTTTTACTCGAATAACAATGGAAGAGGTCATGGAAGAAGACAAGCTAACCGCGTGCATTAGTCGAGTGCTAGTCTCAGGAGTGCAGAGCAATTTGTGATGTTTCAGGAGCCGATGACGACGATGTTCTTAGCTCTGCAAGGCGGCAAGTTCGACCACCCTAACCGGCTGTTCTCCTCCATCGCCATGTCTTGGAAGAACTGCCAGAGAGACACCTCTGATGTCAAGGTATGGGAGCAGCACCTCTTGAAAACGATTGGTTGGTTAGACCTTGTTTTGTGAAGAGATAATAGAGTCGAAACTTCAGTTTCGCATCTGTCGCCCTGCTACCAAAACAGCGACAGATTGGACATTTTTGTCCAGTCTGTCGCTTAGGGTGACAGATGCGAATAATCTTTCCCACATTACCAGTGTAACTGTTAGTTCATTAATTCGGATGTGGTCTAGTCTAGACGGTTTTTCTTACATACCATATAGTTGATCGAAGTACCTACCGCATTCGAATGTTTCCGCGGCAGTATCGATTCTTCAAATAGTTTATTAAGGTCTTATCGTCCGTCTCACACTATAAGTATTAGAGTTTATCGGGCATTAGAGACTGCTTGTTTACCTATTTTGTTTGTTTATTAATTTTGTCTATTATTAGCATTAGTAATTTCTTTGTCTATTAAATGTTAAGTTGTTTGTATCTCCTCTCATGCTGTGACATCCTTTAGGGAAACTATAATCATATAACCTAATCCTTAGGGCCTGTTTCACCATCTCTGAGCTCAGATAAAAATACATCCATCTTTGTTTTTGACAAGTCTAACTGTAAAGTACCTACCTAGAGACGGAAATATTTGTAACTCTTTAGTTACAAATATTCGTTGTTGTTTTTTGTCAACGTAATCATGAGATGTTAAAATAGGCACTTGGACTAATTTATTTATTCGTAACGTCGACTGAAACTAATAAAATAAATATTCATGGACTTTACACACAACGCCCTCTAGTCCCAAACTAAGCAAAGCTTGTAATATGGAAACTAGGTGGCTAATAGAATACTTAAATACTATTTTTTTTTGTAAATACATACTTATAATACGTACTAACACCCAGACATAGAACAAACATCTATGTTTCGCACGCACAAATGTTTGTTCTCAGTGGGGATTGAACCCACGACCCACAGCACGGAAGGCAGAGCCGTTACCGACTGAGCTGTGACGCCTGTCAACTTGCATGTTATTGTACAGGAACTGATCCCAGAGCTATTCTTCCTTCCTGAAATGCTGGTGAACAGCTCCGGCTACCGATTGGGCCTTCCTGACTCCCCGTCCGGAGATGTGGTGCTCCCACCTTGGGCGTCTTCAGCCGAGGAGTTTGTGAGAATCAATCGCATGGCGCTGGAGTCAGAGTTCGTCAGCTGTCAGCTGCACCAGTGGATCGATCTGATCTTTGGATACAAGCAGAGAGGTGAGTTTGGAATGACTAGTGACATGCCCGACATTTTTTATATGATATAGAATGTCCTTTGGCCACAATCTCACCTGATGGTAAGTGACGATGAGGCCGACGACGGAGCAGAACAGTCTAGAAGACACCTATTCACTGTTGCCTTGGTGGACGATGACATTGTAAATTGTAAAGATCTCATAAAATTGGTTGACGAAGAAGACTCAAAATTTTTCTTTCTGGAAATCTGTCTTATCATCTAGCAGCCGATTTTTTCAATAAAAAGAAAAATAAACAATAAGGAGTTTTTCATTCGAAAATTTTTCAGACTGACACAATAGACGCTTGTTTTTTATAGTGTCTGACACACGAGGCGGTGTACTTTCAGGGCCTGAAGCAGTTCGCGCTACCAATGTATTCTACTACCTGACGTACGAAGGTGGAGTTCGGCTTGAACAAGTGACTGAACCCGTAACGCGAGCAGCCGTAGAGGACCAGATCCGAAGCTTCGGCCAAACGCCAGCGCAACTACTTAGTGAACCACATCCACCCAGGTAAGAGTGAGATAGAAACTCAGATAGGACAGAGGTAAGAAAGAGAGAGTTAGTCAACGTTTTACTATGAATTGTGAAATAATAATTTATGCAAAATAACATCTTTTGTGATGTTATAACAATATCCGTCCCGGCTGCGCCAACCTTACCATGATGTATACGTCGCAGAGCGTCGACGATGCACCTCGCGCCGCTGATGTTCTCGGTGGCGCCGGACGACGTGTGCCTGCGCCTCAAGCTACCCTCCAACGCGGCCGTGGTGCACGTCTCGGCTAACACTTACCCGCAGCTCGCGATGCCTGCTGCTGTCACGGTAAATACAGTACATTGCTACATTTTATTTGTCAGAGAGGCATGGACTTCAGTTTTAAATCGCTTGTTGAATGAATTTGTAAAAACTCATTAAAGTTTTGTTTGTAGAATGAATTTGCATAGCTACTGATTGATTCGGAAACGACGTGATGATGGAATCGGCATGATGTAATGAGCTACAAATCCTGCCGCACACCCCGACATATATATCCATTTTGTCATTTATAAAAACAGCAGCTTGTGATTGCTGTCTGCATTCCGGAATCTAGACTTGCAGTAGCAAACAGATAACACGCTTGTGATTGGCCATCTGCATTACAGATCCGGAATTTTGGATGCCATAGACTTAGGTGTTATAGCTGAAGGCACAAAGACAAGGATTTTTAGCTGGTTTTGCTTACCCTCACTTCGTGTATTCGTGTTGTTCAGGTGAGCGCGGCGCGCGCGTTCGCGGCGCACCGATGGGCTGGGGGCGCGGCGGGCTGCGCGCACATGCAACGACACGCAGCCGACACCACGCCCCACCACCCCCTGCTCATGGACCCCGTGTGGGGTGAGTACTGTACAGGTGAGCGCGGCAAGTGCGTTCATGAACCCTGCGTGGAGTAAGCGTAGAAGTATCCACATGTTGGCCACAATTCAGTGGTTGTTTGTTAGTTCTCAGCGAAATAACACCAAATGTACTTTCCAGGTGCAGGTGGCGCGCAGGCGTTAGCCCGCAGACAACTAGGAGACAACTTCTCGCAGCGCGTGAAGGCGAAGAGTAACTGCTTCGTGACGACCGTCGACTCGCGGTTCCTTATTGCAGCCGGGTTCTGGGATAACAGCTTCCGAGTGTTCTCTACTGAGACTGGTGAGTGTTCTAGCACATTGAAAAAACAACAGAGCTAGCAACTAGTTTCATTTTTACTCAATTAGCGGGTTCTTTTCAAGCCCAGTCTCGTGTGTACCTATTGTAAAGCAGAGAAAGATTGCCTACTTGGGACATGTTTTGCGGTATGAAGGTTACCTACCTTCTACTCCAGCTAATAATGATGGGCAAACTGCAAGGCCAGCGAGGAGTACGTAGAAGAAGAACATCAAGGCTTCGCAACATCAGGGATTAGGAAGGTGGAAGACCTAATTAGGCTTGCTCTAGATAAAGCGAAATTTAAGAGCTTAGTGGAGCTTCTTTGGTTTTTCAAGGTTTCCTCTCTGAGACCTTGACCAATGAATGTCCGAGCAGTAACAAACAACAGATAGCAGCAGCTGAACTTGTAACTCAGCATTATGCCATGTCATATTACTGCGGTGCTTGGTATAACTGTTATAGAAAACCTCTCTTCCAGACAACTTATAAAGATGTTGTGATGTGCTCTTTTTGTATTTCCAGCGAAAATAGTTCAAATAATATTCGGTCACTACGGTGTGGTGACGTGCGTGTGTCGGTCCGAGTGCAACATCACGTCCGACTGCTACATCGCGTCCGGCTCCGAGGACTGCACAGTGCTGCTCTGGCATTGGTAACTATCAGCACAGCACTATTCAATTAACAAAGAACAACATCACGACTTTTGATTTTTGATTCTTTTTGATCGCGCTTGAGCGCGATCTACCTAAATCTTTGTCACTGTTGCTTATTGTTAAGTAGAATTGGGGCGGATATCGAAGTGATAAATGCAGTTTTTGGTATGCCGGACCGCGGATTCACGCGAGATACAATACATTTTCTCCCGTGTCTGGAATCCAGGTCCACTAGAGGTTTAATGACCGCGTGTTACGGACCGTAAGTGAGCATACGTTCAGCAGGAAGGAGCTGAAGCGTCCGTTCCATCGTCGATTATTGGTACTGATTTGAACAGTTGAGCTAGTTGAGTTGATCGTTTCATATGTAATTTGTAAATATTGTACATACTGTATTATTCGTAACTTTCTCGTGCTTTACTCATCGGATTTAGGTGCATGACGTTGCGTAACTAGCTCGCTGTTAATGGCCAATACCGTAGCAGTAGTAAGCATTACAAATGATGAGTGTGGTGTCCAGGTCCGCCCGGCACGGCGGCATCGTGGGCGAGGGCGAGACGCCGGCGCCGCGCGTCACGCTGACGGGGCACGACGCGCCCATCAACGGCGTGCTCGTCTCCGCAGAGCTCGGCCTCGTCGTCTCATCATCACTCAGTAAGTCATTTTTTTCTAATTGTTTATTTCGGACAACTGAATTCAGATAGGTAAAGTTATCTTTTTTGTGTGCTCATGCACACACATTGTACTAAAAGAGCTTAATATACTAAAGCTTTGTAACTCCACTCCCCAAA
Organism: Gandaritis pyraliata; assembly: GCA_947859175.1. Lineage (NCBI taxonomy): Eukaryota > Metazoa > Arthropoda > Insecta > Lepidoptera > Geometridae > Gandaritis > Gandaritis pyraliata. The sequence continues at coordinate 8,585,902 of OX401869.1, read as the reverse complement.
TGTCCCAGAGTGTCTGATTCACATAACATTTGGGAAATTGGTTCGTACGCTTCCGCCGAGGTAGGGGGCGTGGAGAGACTACAGCATCTACCCCTTTTTGACGAAACCTATCTATAGGGTCGTAGGGTTTATTATTTGTGACATTTACCGTGTACTACAGATGGTCCAGTGCTAATCCACACGACATTCGGTGAGCTCCTCCGCGCGCTGCCCTCAGCGGGCGGGGGCGGGGGCGCGGCGGGGGGTGCGGCGGGGCCGCAGCAGCTAGCGCTGTCGCGCGAGGGCGTGCTGGTGGTGGCGTACGCGCGGGGACATCTCGCGGCATACACGCTCAACGGCAGGCGGCTGAGGCATGAGACGCATAATGATAACTTCCAGGTAACCTCCAATAAGCTATCAGACAAAGATTACAAAGTTGAATGTTGGAGTAGGAAGATTATCGAGTAGATATAGACTAAAAAAGTGCAGCGCGGCAAGGTTAAAATAAAAGTTACTAAAAGCAGTTCGGTGGTCGGCATGAGACCCTTTAGAAAGCCATCACCTAGTTATTTAGGACGATTCTAAATGATCCTTGTGATTTTATTGATTAAAATAAGTATGACTATTCAATTCGAATACTACTTTTACTAAGTAACAACACAACACTAATTAATTTGCTCCATCCAGTGCCTCGTGCTGTCCCGGTGCGGCGAGTACCTGGTGTGCGGGGGAGACGCGGGGGTGGTGGAGGTGTGGCGCGCCTTCACCCTCTCTCCCCTCTACGCGTTCCCCCCCGCTGGCGCGCCCGTCTGCTCGCTCGCACTCTCGCACGATCAGAAGTAAGTTATAATAAGAGTCATCCAACCGGCTGCGCCAGTTAACATAAAATTAACTAAATCTTCCGATATTTATATTTATAAATTCCTTGAACATTGACAACCTCATTTTTAGGTTCGAAAACAAAAAATATTTCTTACAGTAAGAAATATTTAAAAAAAAATGAAAACTGTATTATATTAATCGTTTGTTTGTAGATATCTACTAGCGGGTCTCGAGAACGGTTCCCTGGTAGTGTTCCACATAGACTTCAACCGATGGCATCACGAGTACCAACAACGATACTAGGAACCTTAGTTATTTAAATAATTCAATTAAATTCGTAACGTAAGGCGGTAGTTCTAGGCGAGATTTTGAACGCACTGTTCTAATTCGGCTCAAAGGATCCGTGTCCATGCCATAACAGACTAAAAAATGATGTGACTGAAGACAGATGCAAATAGTTTGCAATCCAAAGATAGGATGAGGGCAGTACTAAGATTAGATAACGCTATACGAGTGTCGGGATGTGAAAGATCGCACTTAAAATAGCAAAATACTTGGGTTGTAAAAAATGTGTTACGTTGTGTACTTTGCTAATTAGTGAATTGGTTATTACAGCTCGTGTTAGATACTTATAATAAATATTGACATTCCATAATGTTGTATTAATAGTATTGTATTTTAAGTAAATCAAGAAAATTATTATTGTTAGAATTTATTATGAATTAATTTTATAAATATGATTTACAATGAAATATTTATATTTTAGTGCCATAGGTAATTGCAATACTTACTTAATTTTTTGAATGTACTTATTCCTAATCGATCTCTTTGTACCTAACCTTGACGTCCATTTTTTGCTTTGTTTATCTTATATCGAAATAATTTATTATTCATTTTAAGATTTCAAGTGTTATAAGATTTATAATTCCACTAAGTACTTAAACTTATCTTCTTTACATTATGTCTACTATCAAAGTATTATAAAGCATTCCATTTTGACTTAGGGTCTGGAACACTGAACGGGGCTGTAGATACTGCAGCGGAGCAGTGCGGCACGACGCGACAAATTATTATTTAAGTATATGAATTAGGAATTTTTCCCTTCTGTCACCCTGGGGAGACAGATTGGACAAAAATAGTATGAGATACGCATTACGCGCCAGTGAAACTACGCAGCGCTTTCATATACGTAACCACGTCGTGCCGCGCTGGTCCGCTGCGTCAGTCCCGCTCAGTGCAGAACCTGTAATTATTTTATTTATTTTACTCCTTATTTTGCGGTGGCGGGAAAAGTACTTACTTAATTTTACTTCAAAATGATTAATTTGACGTTTTTATAATTAATTTTTGGTTTTTATTAAATGTTTTCTTACGAATTTTGTTTTTTTTTTCTCAATTATTCAGTTTTTTTAATAACGTAGGAAATGCATGGCAGTGAGTAAGTTACGTTAAGTACGGCAACGCGAAAGTGCCAATACAGTAGTCATTTTCGCTATTAAACTACGTCAATACTATATTAATATAGATATTAGAATTAATTGTATGCTAAAAGTTGTGTTAAGTGATACATGTGTTATGAAAGTCGAAAAACATAGTTTTTTACGCCACATTTAATTAATGAACTATTTTTGCACCCTTTCCCCCCACCCTGCACCTTCATTCCGCTCTGTGATTTAGGCTTTAAATGCACCTAATTTAGATAACTACATGAAAACTTATCTTTTTCCTATCTCTGTGCCAAAATAATGAGATAAAATTCGACTACTTACTTACATAATAAGTCTAAAAGCTTCTATAATCCGGTGTACTAGATAAAACTGAAAGAAAATAGGCATAGACTAGAAAACGAGCCAAGCTATGTAAATCGGTAGACATTCTTACTAGAAAAATCTATAGTCCCAATTATATTGTAGTTACGTCTAGATAATTGTACAAAACTCGAAACCCTTATACTCACGTCCCACTGTAGTGTCTATCTTAGATCCTATTTCTAGATTTTTAGTAGGTACTTATACTCTATAGCTTTTTTCTTCTAGAAAGCATTATTTTGCGAAGATAGCCCCTACGTTTTATTACATAGCGCATCTTATTTCGGCAAAGATATGCTAGACCTAGGTACTCACAATACCGACAACTTTTTATTTTTAAATCACTTTCACGCAAAAACACGCAATATATTTTGATCGATACACGCGACACGCAATTCTGTCCATTATTATAAGCTTAGATAAATATCTAGATTTAAAGTGTTGGATTAGAAATAAACAAATTACGTATAATCTCATAAAATTAATAGGTACATTTTATGTAGGTTACCTACATGTCTGTTAATTTTTATGTTAATTCCAAGTACTTCATGATTTAAGCTTTTCAAACGAAAGTACCTACCCTAGCTGAAGTGCTTATAATTAAGAAATTTTTGAAAATTAAGTTAGCTTAAGCTTATGCCTAAACAGTTACCTACTGTAAGAAATGATAATAGAAAATAGTCACTTATTAATTAAAAATAGGTGTAGAAAATATAGTCGCCATTTTTAAACACTTTTGAAGTGTTTTTTCTTTGAAACTGTCTACCTGTCTAATGAACGATTGATGGTGATGATGATAGCTAGAATAAGTATTTGTCTGCTAATTTAGATACAAGGCGTTATTCCGTAACCGACTGCAGACAGCCGCAGCAGGCGATGTATATCATTCAACCCTGTATTCATTGTATTCAACCCTAGTTTCTATGTAAATATTTCTATGAAATGGGTACCTTACACAGCCTGCGCGCGACAACTTCCATGAGCTACACGGCCGAGCAGCGCGGCGCCGCGTCTGGTCTACCTTGGTCGGCTTACCCTTACTTTTCTCTGTTCTGTGGGCTTACCAATAGAATCAAATCATACACTGCTGCACTATAGAAATTCTACTTTTATTATTTCTTCTCCAAAAGTTTTAGGTAAAACTTAGTTTTATTAAAACTAATTGTTGTAATTTCGTTGTTTATTCGATGGAGATTTTGAGGCATACCTCTTTCCGCACCAAGATTTATAGCACCAGTGCCACTTACTGTTTTTCACGTATTCTTTCATTTCAATAGCTTGATAGAGGTTTATGTCAGCGCAACTCAACGACTCGAAGGTATGCTATAAATAGACCGAATTTAGATTAATTTTTATCCCAATTATTATTTTTAACTTAAGTTTTCAGCATCCTTAGACAAAAAGAAATTCATCAACTCATCTTCTTTAGTGTTCTTTCTTGATGTGTACTTACGGTTAGACATTCAAACTAATTTGCTCGTAACTTAATTAATATTTGTCATAGTTTATTATGTTTTACGGCAATAGTGTTCGTAAGATAAGTTGTTTGTTACGCTAAGTATAAGGTGCGTTTGTATGTAATGAGATCTTGAGTAATAAATTGCGTTGAGTAACAGAGTTCATTTTATTTTGAGCCTTGCCATGCCTACCTCTTCTAGCTTCTACCATCCAAGAGGTGTTTTAGCACTTCCTACTACTTGTGACTAACCTCCATCAGTCGTCATAGATGATCATTATCATCTACCCTATAGATAGTATTTTAAAGAAACTGATTCTGACTGCACTAGTAGAAAATTCACTTTCAATGCTTCTTTTAGAATTGATTGACGCTCATCGAGTACCACGTTAACGCACCTTACCTACAGTACCGTTAGTAGATCTTGGCAATGTGTAAAAAGTGCAATAATTTGAATTAAAAAAAAAATGGAGCTTTTTCAAACCAAATTCTGTTCGCGCATCAGAACTAACTCCACGATACCCTAAATCCGCTGACCGTCTGCTAAATACAACTCGCCTACTATAAATGAAAGACCTGAAATCATTTTACGTTTTTTATATTAATCGTAAGACTAAGCAACGGGCGGTACGGGCTGCGCGGGCATAGCCGTGGGCGCCAGCGGGCGGACGTCGCTGGTGGGCTCCGACGGGACCGGCTCGTCCTTAGGCTCCGTCACCAGGATGTGGTCGGGCTGGGGCTTCTTGGGACCGTTCTTGCCTTGCTGGTCCCATGGCAACATGATTTTGACCTGAAACAATAAAGACAGTATTTTAAAAAGACTGCAAATAGTTTTGAATGTGAATTTTAGTTGTGGAACACGTTTTATTAGTATTCAAGTCCCGTTTTAGGAACGAGACTCTTATTTTTGATACAATATATTGTCAGTGTGTATGGTTAGTTCAATGACGACTGGCTCTGCTGAATATAAAATTATATATAAAGTCTTCCGAGTATAAGGTTCAAATCTGGTTGTACAGATCTGTTTGAATAATGTATGTGCACAAAGCCAATGCTCTCAAACAGTGTAGGAAAACATTTTGAAGAAACCTGTAGCGGAGAAGAAACATTAAACTATTGCAAAACAGAGAAGTTTATGAAATTAAAATAAAATGTCCAGCTTGCACCGTACCAGAGCCAATACAGGACTGACCCTCCAATAAACAAGCTGATTCACTCTGCCACACAAAATTAGATCATGGGCCATTGTGTGGCCCACCATCCCTGATTTGGTGGCTACAAATATGCATTTACTTGATGTTGAGTAGGCATGCTCTAGTTGATTTTGTCCACATGAAAATCAAGGCACATGCCGAGTGCATAGTCAGCTCTGCGCATAGCAAACTCAATAATCAACAACTCAAAAATTACGAAACTCACCTTGATACCGAGAACTCCTTGTCTCAACAGCACATGTCGTGTGGCAGTGTTAACGTAGTCATTGCATGGGTCACCGCTGTGGATCATAAGCCCGTCAACAAACTTCATGGACTTGGCACGCTGACCTCTGAGCTTGCCGGAGACAACCACTTCGCAGCCTCTGGCACCAGATTCCATGATGAATCTGAGCACACCATAGCAGGCACGTCTGACAGCTAAACCTGGAATGCGATATAAGAAAAAGACATCAAAAAGAGAAAATGAGCTAGAAATCATGGTAAGAGGCCTGTCATGTTTCTATGTATTATGTTGTGTCTTGATAGATATTGAGAAGATCCAAAACCATTCTCCCTGGAAATCTACAGGGAGCAGGCCTATGTCCAGCAGTAGACTTTGACAGGCTGATATGATGATTTGTTCTGGTATCGATAAATATTTGAAATGCATTTGAAGAATCTACAGAAATGAAAATATGATTGAAACCCACATAAAGTGCCATATGTAGTAAGTTGTCCCCTTTCCCTTTTAAGAACTTGAAATAACCAAGCTCTGTTTAGGGAAGGTTATGATCTCGCCACAAAGAAAAACATTGCTATTAATTAAATCAACAATGTCAGGTTAGGGGCTCATGTAATGCAGTTTAATGTTGGTTATGTTGGGAGTAAATTATATATAGCATTCAAGAATTAGATAGGCTTGTGCATAAACAACTGTTTTTATTTGTTTACGACACGATTTTCTTTATTCCACTATTTGAAAACACTGGTCATTTGGAACCTAACAGCAAGTGACTTCACTTAGGTTTATATTTGTTTTGAAGGGAACTAACCTCCAATAAGTTTGTATCTAAGGGACTCGGCCTGGGCGATCGCGCAGAGACCGCGGGTAGCGACCTTCTCAGCGTATAGGTCTACCGACTGTTCGGGAATGTTGAACCTCTTCTGAACAACGGAGGTCAGCTCTCGGATTCTACGGCCCTTCTCTCCCAGCACACTCTGGGTCCTCGTCGCCATGATAATGATTTCAGACTTAGTGGGGGTGACACGCACCTCCACGCCGGAGTAGCCATCCTCGGCCAACTCCCTGGTAAGGAACTCATTGAGTTCCGCCTTGAAAACTCCGTCACCGACGAACTGCAATGTTACGGAGAGGTTATGTTTTGACTATTTGACTTTTAACTCTTTTGGCGGTTTCATTACTGGAAACGCCAGAGGCTACGTCCCCGAAAGATACGACGACATGTATTAAAGCTTGTGTCAGTAGAAACCATAGAAAAACATCTCGTCGGCAACTAAAACTTTGAACACATCCACCAACATCACTATTTTCACAACAGAAACTGAGAAACTTTTGACATAGCCACATTTATCGAGAATAATTTTAGGATAACGTGCATGTATTTCAACTCAATTATCACGTCGTAAAACGTACTTTTCGCTTTTTGGAAATGTTGTTCACCGCCATGATTGCAAAAGAAACGGAGAAAAGGCCGGATTTCGGTGATGAAAATGTCAATGTCAAACTATCTTTCGTTCAGAAATAAAATAAAAGCCACAGACTAAAAACCGGTAAATAGTTTCATCAATCAAACCAATCGTGTTTGTTCGTGTGAATGCTCATGCCATGCACACAGATTATAGTCTATATTCTAAGGCCATGCATTAATTATTATGGTTTTTTATTGAACCTTGAATGAAACACTGAATTCTTTTTCATAGCATATCAGAAAATGATAATAAAACCTCTGCAGGGCTAGCACGACAAATATTTCTACCTATTCGGACAATTCTCTCACGGAAATAAATCATTTCATTTCAACGCCCTCTAGTCACAAACTAAGCAAAACTTAGTATACGGAAGAATAGGCCAAAGAAAGCTAGTTCTGTCTCTGTTTTCGTCAAGCAAAAGAAAGGTATGATTTATCTTCTAAAAATAAACGTCGCTTTTGGCGTTCTCCGACTTCTCGCTGCGTGATAAGTTAAAGCATTAACAGACGATCGAACTTGTCCGCCCGAACCGCCGGACCGGTACGGTGCGCTCGACACGCCACACCACCGCACCGCACACGAGATGGTCCAGTGTGCTATCCGTGCTTGATCGCGTCAGACATGCCTCCAACCTTGTCAAAGGAAGCTAAAATAGCTTTAATTGCGGCAACCGTCGTAGCTAGCACGCCTATCCAAATGCAAAGGAAAAAAAGGAAAGAATGGGCAAAATTTTATTTAAGATACAGAGACTCATACAGTCATATTATGCGATATCCACTTTTCTAATATTATTTCTAATGCTTGAATGCGGGCGTCTTTGTTACAATAGAGTTCGTGGGAAGAATCCCATAAACATGGGAAATCCTTATAAATTTGGATGATTTCTATAATCAACTTTTTCTCCGTAATATTTACGGCTTCTTGCTCCGACGCCGCCGCCATTACAACTTCGTTACGCGTGTCTCGCTCGGAGGCAGAATTGCGACTAAAGCGCTAAACGGTGCGGTGCGTGGGCCACACGAGCGGACAACGCGCGAACCGCACCAAATCCTTTGGCAGAACCATCGGACCGAGCGGACCGTCAATAATAATAATAATGTGCGGCGGACCGATGTACACACTATCGAATATGGTCCGGAGCGCACCAAGGTCACGGTACGGTGCGATCGTCTGTTAATGCTTTTACGCTTGCACGCTAAAGCGTGCATCTTTTGCTATGTATGGGTTATGGATATTCAGAGATACGTCAACGCTTAGCAAAAAAAATAAATAGGGTTGGAACGGCACATCATTTTTGGTCAAATGAAAGACAGCTTATTATACCAACATTTATTATAAACTTGACTACATTCACCCCAAACCAAGTGCATTGTTTAATTCTGGAAAGTAATTTACTTAAAATATTTTGCAATACAATCTAATCTGTTTAAAAATCGAAGATATTAACATAATTTCGATGCAAGTACAGTACATTTTTGCTACAAATTATGTAGGTCTAGTGCACAACACACAAACAACTATAAAAACACACAAATGGAATGGTCTTTTGTGATTTTAAAAGCAATACGATAACTTTTGTCATAATTTAACTTCATTCCATGTTATAAAAGAAAATACTTAACTTTCAGTTAAATTAGCTACTTATCTCCGAGCTTGCTTATTAGTCTAACTTAATCATTTACACCTTACGCAATATTGGACCTTTTGTAATATAAAATTAAATACCATTCTGTATTACCGTAAAAGATAAAAATATACTGATTTAATACAACCAAACATTATGCATAACACGAATGCTTATTGCTAGCAGAAGGGGGAAAGCAACAGTTCACATGAAGGCAGTTTCATTACTATATCTTAACTATCAATGTATTAGTTACTGGCAACACAAATAATTCTTGCCAGTGTTGATTTTGTTCGTAATAATTTCACAGATATGTTAGCACTCTAGCACACGCGAAGTATAAAGATATTGATTTATATTAGTGAAAATTGTAAAGAGGTTCCTTACGTCAATAAATTTTTACACCATTTCATTTTATGCTAGGTATATAATATATATTAATGTAGAAAATGTTCTTCTCTTGACACCAAGCAATGCGTTTTATATTATTTACCTGTGAACAGAAAATACTACATTAGATTTTTTATATTATGAATTATTGATAAGTTGCATAAAGTTGAATTTACAACGACATCAATGATCTGCAAGATGGCCGCAGACCTGATTTAGTTATCATTCTAACATGAACCATGGATTTAGTAAGTTACGATACATTTATTTTAGTACATTGTTAGTCAAGGGCTGTAGGCTACTCAGTACACCAGAGATATTCACCTCGAGGGTGTGATTATGAGTAGCGGTACCTACACCCGATAACACATGACTTTTCATCATGAAATAGAGGAAGTTAAAAATTATTTCAATGAAAATTGGCGATCCTGGTCCAGCCTTTTTCTTTGAAAACCAAGCTGTGGCCAGTTCCATTTTTGAATTTTGAAATAAGAAATTATCATGGAAATAGTACTTCTCTATGGCGTATTATAAATGCTTTGAGCCTCATTCTATTTTCAAATTTACGTCGTAAATCGGAAAACAAATGGGTCGTAAATTGCACTTTCGGCGGGTATTTTGAGCTACTTATGGCCTACTTTCAGAGCATGAATGATGAATGTATTTAGTTTGAATGGATGTACTGACTGCTGCACATGTTCCATGGGCGGCGCCAGACGGCTGACGAGCTGTATTCCCGATTGGATGGTAGTCTGCAAGACGGCGGGCAGCGCTGGCTTGGACGCTATCTTCTCGGCCGCGACTCTCAGCTCACGGAAGGTGTTGCGAGTGTAAGGGTTGCGGCGCGAGGCGTAGCGCCACGTCACGAAGTAGTAGTACACGAACGGGGACATGAGGCCGCAGTAGCCGCTGCAAAATAACGTACTAAACTTTCTATCTTTCTTCAAGATCGGATTAGATTGGTGGTTGCTAAAATTATAGCTGTCTTTGTCGTTTCAGTTTATGAGAAAGGGACGGCAACATGTTTAGTGCTGTCAAATTAGGTTAGTTTAGAAAAATTCAACAACAGAATCGACAGCATTATCGTTGGTTTGACGTTCTGCGCGCTCTCTATTTGGATCGACCGCTAGTCGCATTTACATCGAGTTCTTCCGTGCTTTGTAGGGCACGTTAAACTGTCCCGGCGTCAGTCAACACGGAAACCTAGAGGCGGCCTAAAACACCGTCGCCAGAGTTGGCCACTAATACGAACGAACGAACCAACAAGATCATTTTATCCTGACATTTTAGCCTAAAATGTATCTAACGGTGAAAGATTTTTTTTAAATACATCTAAATGATGGAACAAGCTGATGATCCACATGATGTTAAGTGGTAACCACTGCCTATAATTTAAAGGTTTTAATCTAAGATCGTTTACTAGTTTTAAAAATGACTGTCTACAAATAAAAAACTGACGTTACGTCTAATACGGATATACTTACAAAAGCGCCATAAAGACGACCAGAGGGAAGAGTACAATCTCTGCGAGCGCGGCGGCGCGTAGGATGTTCCTCGACTGGAACTCCACCAGCGAGATGAGGAGTCGCGCCACCCACATCGAGTTCTGGCCCAGCGTCTGGAATATTTATTTATTTTAAAATTTCACACAAATAGGTAGTGCTAGGAGGACTTAATGCTAAGAGCATTGTCTGCCAGTCTTCCTGGGCGTGCAAAAAGATGGTGTGGCGTGTTTTTATAGGTAGGTACTAAAAGTAAAAAATTTAAATTAATACATAACTATACATAAAAAAAAAAGAAAAAGAACACAAAAGATGTATCAACATATATATATATATATATATATATATATATATATATATATATATATATATATATATATATATATAAATACCTATATAAATATAAAACAAAATAAACAAACAAAAATAATAATAATAATATTAAACAAAATATATATTAAAAAAAAATGAAAACGAAAAAATCTTTATTTCCAGCAAAACATACAGTAGGTAGGTAAAGGTAGGCAAGGTACATAGGTACAAACCCAGCAGAGGGGCGAGTACGAGTTTACAGTGTGCAATACGTCTGACGTCCACCATACCGGTGTGCGCTGATTGGTATGGAAACACTGAGCGGAAGCTTGACAAAACCATGCTTCTCAAAAAATCCGCTCAGTGTTTCCATACCAATCAGCGCACACCGGTATGGTGGACGTCAGACGTATTGCACACTGTAAACTCGTACTCGCCCCTCTGGTAGGTACAGTGAGTAACAAAAGGCAGATAAATTACCTAAACATCAGAGGTACCTACTAATGAGCGCTGAACAATTCGGACATACGGTCAAAGAGCTGTCATGAGCTATTTACTAGCAGACCGTCCCGGCTTCGCACGGCTGGAGTTTTAGTAAGGATCCCTAATTTTTTGTAATAATATAGCCTATGTTACCTGGGGATAGTATAGCTTCCCAACGGTGAAAGAATTTTTCAAATCGGTCCAGTAGTTTCTGAGCGTATTCAATGCAAACAAACAAATCTTTCCTCTTTATTTATTTCTTTATTTTGTGGGTCGTGGGTTCGATCCTCACTGAGAACAAACATTTGTGCGTGGAAAACATAGATGTCTGTTCTATGTCTGGGTGTTACTATGTATTATAAGTATGTATTTACAAAAAAAAAAGTATTTAAGTATTCTATCAGCCATCTAGTTTCCATATTACAAGCTTTGCTTAGTTTGGGACTAGAGGGCGTTGTGTGTAAAGTCCCTGAATATTTATTTATTTATTTTTATTTATAATATTAGTATAGATTACACACTTTACTACTTTTTTTTTTACTTATTTACTAGCTTGCTATTTGTTTGACAGAAACGGCCTAAATTCGTCCCATGCTGACGTCGTCGGTCGATCGTACAAATGATCAAAGCCTATACTCTGAAGTCAAGGACAAAATATATTATGTTTAAATATTTAATTAAAATATATCTTTTATAATAGTACAACGATTTTAAAAATAATGGATTCAAAGCTAGACAAGTCAAGGTTTCGAATTATGAATAGACTATAAAATATGTAAATGTTTTTAGATGTTAGGTTACTTACGTCAAGAATGGTCAACGAGTAGGAGGCGGCGTGCAGAAGCGCGAACAGGAAAATGGGCGTCAAAATCACTGATGTTGTAGCTAAGGAAACCATTTCGTACACTAAGTGAAGTGTTAGAAGTTTAGTGTGTTTAACAACTGTAACTATCGCAGATTTTAAAAAAATCAGTCTACCTGTTTATTATTATGTTTGTTCTTATTTAGAATAGTCAAGGGCAAGTCCAAGACAATGTACCTACCTATGTAACTTGAGCTAAGTAACTATTTTTTTTATTAAAAAAGTAAAAAAACAATCTGATAACCTGCCTGATGTTAAACGGTTACGTCTCACAGAGCAAGTTCAAATGTAAATTATTTGTTTCGTTTTGACCACTTCTCCACGTTACTTTTGTTACGTACAAACATAAATTAGCACATTTGTTTACATTTCAACCTAGCTCAAAACTGTAAGTACTTTTTATTTAAATTTTATTTTTGTTTGTTTTGTGAAGTGTTTAGTGCGTTTAAATAAATAAATAAACCCCTAGTATGTAGACAAGGCATAGTAATTTTCAATGTTGACCCACTAATCTATCGAATCGTTTATTGGCTTCTCATTACCAACTAAATTAGCTTATTGTTAGCACAAAAGAATCTTTACAAAGAAAATACGATGTTGACTTTGTCTGAACAATGCTTTGATTTCAATTAAATTATTGTGAAGTCATTGGCTTTAAAAATAACATTGAGGCATGGCTGAGTAATGCTTGCACTTTATGTCCTTTTTTTATTTATTGTAAAGGCCAGCAGGGGTATGCCAATCTCGGTTGAACTGCAAAGTTTTAAATCATGGTCAGTTCATAGTAACTCATAGTTACTAAATAGTGACATTATGATGTCATTTAATTTGTTTTCGCGCATATTTTGCTGTCAAGTGTCTAAAAAGAATGATCACGATGTCATTGTAACACGATGAATGATGTAATTTCTTTTTTTTGATGAAATTACACTGGGCAGTGAAATATAACTTGACAGCAAAAGATTGGCATACGGGGGCAGGACCGTCATCTTATCATTGAGTTTAAATGAACTAGTAATATTAAAGTAGTGGTGATGGGCTTGCAGTTTGTCACGTTTACTTACTGAAAAATATGAGGAAATGCCTTTGCTTTGAAGTGCCTCTGACTAACCCCCTTAGATTAAATATCCTCGAAGGATCTTGAGGTTAGTACCAAAACATCCCAGAAGGAAAAGAACCCTGTGCTCAGAAGTGGAAATGCTGCAAAAGCTTGCCTGATCTCTTCAGTAGTCTCTAGTTTTGGCAAATGTGGACCTAATGTCTTTACAAGCCTGGAGTTACTTTAACCGCATCTTGGCCACCATTCAGTGACTGCCTTACTCCATCTGTCATCACCACGCCTTGCAATATGTCCTGGCCAGTTCCATTTGAGTCCTATAATTCAATGACCTATATCTTGGACCTTCGTTTGTCTTCGGATTTTAGAATTAGGAACCCGGTCTATTAGTTTGATGCAGAGCATGGCTCGCTTCATGGCTCTCTTACTATTCATTCCATGCCTGGGAACACACAGACATAAACTTTTTCTTTTTTAGCGTTCCGGTCCTTTTGGAATAACGGAACACTATGTCTCACTCCAGTGTCCATCTGTCCGCATTATGTTTTTGTTTGCTGCGCATTGTTTGAAAAGGATACATAGGTTAGGCGTGACGTTCATGAATATAAGCGAGTAGAAGAGGTAGTGAGCGCTGTCTTCGAGGAAGAACCTGGCGAGGAACTCCCGCGACAGTGCGATCTCGTGCGCCGGGATACGCTGGTGCAGGCGTAATGCTGACACGGCTGCGTTGCCGAGGAGAGCCTTGTAGAATGCTGACGTAGGGCTGCGGATGGAACATTAAGTTATAATTACTTAAATTACCTATTATAAACAGCACCACACTGGAACCTCAACATTTATTTTATGTGGAAAACAAACAGCTTATTAAATAAGAGTATAAACAGAGGAAGTATAGCCCGAAAAAGCCTAAAAGAGTAAGTATAAGTATATTTCTTTCTTCTGTGTGTGCAATTAAGTTTCTATCTATGTATATTTATTTGTAAAAAGGATCATACAAAAAAAACGCTAACCAGGCCGTAGTTTCTTGCCCGTTCTTCTAGGCTCTGGTCATTCTTTCTTGCAGCTCAAGAAAACAACGCGAAATCGACATGATAAGTATTAAATTTGGTTTTCACTATTTAAGAACAATTATACCTACTTGCGTTGTTCTACTACTAATAAAATAAAAATAGCAGTAGGTAAGTATGCAGTTTTTTTTTTCAAGAAAAATGTTAATAAAATGAATAATTGAACGGTCATACCTAACACTATTCACATGGTTAGTGAGTAAATATGTATTAATTAGTGAGGAAGTGATGTTTGTTAGAGCTTGACCTTTGTATTTTGTAATGCTTGTCAGAACCTATAATAATAGCAATGAGTAATTGTAGCCAGTGGACGATGCGATACATGGTGCAGGTGACATTAGATATATTTTGCATCTTAGATATTAGTAGGCTCTCAAATGGCCACAACGAACCAGAAGGCGAAGCATACTACTGAATGATGGATCAGATTTACTCACTTGTTAAATAGAGGTAGGATATATCCAATAGTACACAGTACTGTGAGCACTCTAATGGCCCAGAGCGACACGTCGATCTTGTTGGCGATGATGTGGGCCTTCAATGCCGGCATGCCTTTAGGGGGACCCGTGTCTCCACCCGGGGAAGACTGTTGAGGCTGTGCGTCAACCATTTTACTGGAAATTAGGGTTTTATATGAAAACAACAATCTAGGAATCCATTTACATTTTATTTTTCAGTTTTAATATTTTTGTGTACTCTGTATGTATTATCCTTTTTTGCCAAGTAGGTATTGAATTGTATGGAACAGTAGTTCAATGAGAACAGCCCCTTTTTGTGCTCATCACACAGTTTGAGAGAAAAAGTTTTAGTGGATGAGTGCTATATGCCCTCAAAGTTTTCGAGTGGTTAAGACCGCTCTGTAATAAGTTACACAGGTATGTTTATCACATAAATGTTTGATCTCTGTGGAGATCGAATCCAATGCCTACAGCACAGGAGACAGAGTTTTACTGCCTGAGCTGAGGGCTGGAAACTAGGGATTTGTATTATTTTTACAGCATAATGAATAGAGCCAACATACTTTTTATTCAATTTCAATAACTATTTTTTTACATTATTTACGAAAGTTATTACTTAAAGCAGCACTCATTACTGATAAGGTATTTTTATATACAAAATATATAATTTAGATTTAATTTTAGTGTAACAATTTGTTTAGTAGGTACATTGATTTACACATCAAATGTGGAGACTTTTTCTAACTACATCTTGGTGTAACAAATATGACATCTAAGCAAAATTATCAGATAATTCTACTGATAAAATTGAGTAGGTAGATACAGTATACATACCTAACCTAGCTGAGTATCAAAACTTTTCACTGATTTGCTACAGTCAGTGCAAAGTAAAAGTGAATGCCCGGGAGAAAGTGCAGAATATGATACCTTTTTCGTTGTATGAGTAATTTAGTGGGCCGTGCTTTGCTTAGATCTGGAGCAGGCTGTTTTCACAAAAAATATGACAAACTCTCAAATTGAACTTGTCACGTTCGTTTTATACATAATTAAAATTACCTACTACCGTAATGCGAGTATCAAGGACGCAACGACTAGAAAAACCAGTTTGTTGTAACAATAAGTAGAAAATATTACGAAAATACTAAATTTTTCTATTCGGAAACTATCCCACTTCTAGAGAGACATCACCGATTTTAGACACTATCATAAATATACTCACATGTTTTATTATGGATTATCTTACACAAATAACTCTAATTTCTAGTTATCTACATACACAAACTACACAAAATAAATTCACAACGCAGCGAAACGATCGCGCATGATTCGCCGAATCGAATCAAATAAAATGACAGAATGGAAAAGATGACTGACGTTTTGTTTGGTTTGACAGCTGATTGAGTAATTTGTCCAGCTACCAAAATTCACGTGTGTGTGGCTAACTTCATACCATAATAAAAAACCGGTAAAATTTCCGAAAATCAAAACAGAACAGACAGTGACATTGTATGACGTTAGTCTGCTGTCTGTCTGTTTTGTTTTGTTATTGTTTTTGTAACCATTATCCTAAAATTTCTTGATGAATTCATAAATGTAAATAAGTTGAAATTGGTTTGTAGAATTTCACGAAATGTTAGGTAAAAGTGGGTGTTTGTATAAATACAAACAACTGAAGGTTGCTCGAGAATCTTTCAAAAGTTATAGCATTATTGCCTCGGTTTTAGATAAAGCTAATGTTGGCGAAGTAACTGAAGTCAAGGTAACCTACCTACACAAAAATAATACTAACTATGAATGGAAACAGCATTATCAGTCACATAAATTACATTTCAGGGCTGGGTGAGAAATTTACGTGTGCAAAAAGAATTTGTATTCGCCGATGTCAACGATGGTTCGTGTGCAAAGAAGCTTCAAATCGTCATACCAAAAAATTTAAAAACAGACTCCTTGACGTACGGTTCTTCAGTTCACGTGACCGGAAAACTGTCTACAAGCCCTAGAGGACAAATCGAGCTCATTGCTAACGACGTCAAAGTTATAGGCAACTGTGTTGTCTCAGACGGGTATCCATTCAACCCTCGGACTACCCATCCTCCTGAATATACCCGCCAGTACCTCCACTTGCGGTCGAGGACTAACTACATATCAGCCATACTGCGGATACGAAGTGCACTCACTAAGCACATACATGACTATTTCACGTCCAAACAGTACACAAACATCAACACTCCTATTCTCACATCAAATGACTGTGAAGGGGCTGGGGAAGTTTTCAAAGTGCAGCCTGATAAAGAAGCTACTGTGAAAGCCATGATGCAGGATGGTAGGGATAAAGATTCTGTATATTTTGGCTCCAAAACATTTCTAACTGTGTCCGGGCAATTGCATTTAGAAGCAGTTTGTAGAAGCCTAGGTAATGTCTACACTTTTGGACCTACATTTCGTGCTGAGAACTCAAGATCACGGCTGCATTTATCCGAATTCTACATGCTGGAAGCTGAGTTGGCCTTCTGTGATACATTAGAACAACTTCAAACAGAAATAGAAGAGTTTATGAAATATGTTTTTGTTAAAACTCGTGATACAAATGATTCTGATCTACAACTCTTAGATAAAGAAAGTAAAATACCGAAATGGGTTGACAAACCTTTTGTAACATTATTTTACGATGAGGCTAAGAGTATTCTAGAAAAGAAACAGATTGCTGATACAGAGGAGGGAATGAATAAAGAACAAGAACTAGCATTGGTTGAACACTGTGGTGGTATCCCTGTGTTTGTGGTGGGGTGGCCCAAGAGTATGAAGTCATTTTACATGAAGGAGTGTCACGGAGATGCTAGTAAGGTAAAGTACCTGACTTTTGTAATTAGTAGGTAGAGGGAGGGAGGAAGCTTGAGTGTACAAGCTCCTCACTCAAAAACTCCGGGTCTTTGGGGTTCTGTCAGGGAAAACCAAAATGGATCCCTGCTTGTAAATAAAAATATGTGATCAGAAAAATCCAAAACATAATTTTGGCTTCCTACCTATAATTACACAAAGCAATTATGATTTCACAATCAAAGTAAATGATTTTCTTTCATCTAGGTGGATGCTTTGGATCTTCTAACACCGATCACAGGGGAAGTACTAGGAGGCAGTCTTCGTGAAGACAGCTATGAAAAACTACAATCAAAGTTGCCCTCCGACCAACTGAACTGGTACCTTGAACTGAGAAAGTTTGGGAATATCCCCACCGGTGGATTTGGACTCGGCTTGGAAAGATTACTGCAAGTTATGTGCGGTGTTAATAACATAAAGGATACCATTCCCTTTCCTCGGTGGCCACATAATTGTGATATGTAACAAACCTAGTCTGTTTTTATTTTTATAAGTAGTAAAATAATGAATAAATAACTTATCTAAATTTATGATTACTCTTGTCTCTCAATTTAAATCTTGCAGTAAGAGAGATTATTTACCTATCAAATGGTTTAGTAGGTATATAACTAACATGATAGGGAGTACATAGGTAAAAAGAAAACCAATATTCTCTCAATAAAAACAATTGTTTATTTACATCACCATAATAAACTAAAACCATTGTGATCCTGGTACTTATCTGAACAGAAACAAAGATTTGAAAAGTTACATAGGATTTAGAAAAAGTATAATAATATAGTTATTAGAACCAAGAAAGTAATATACAGCTCAATTTCTTAACAACCAAGTAAGCATTAATTTATTCAAATATTATAAATCTTGCAAAAATAATATAAACAAATGTATAATTTCAAAGAAAATAAAGGAGATTCCTTTAAATACACAGAGTATTTACTAACTAAAATTACCTTAAAAATAACTTAGTCATTGCCACTGATCATTATTAACTCTAATAAAATCAATTTGTACCATTTATACAAACAAATTACTAACTATACACATACAAACATTATAAACAATGTTAATTTACTAAGTTTTATTCTATCATTAGCTTCTAGATATTATATACAACAATCAAATAATAATATACAAAATGTAAGTCACAATAAAACGGTGCATTTAAAATAATCCATAACATAGCTTATTATCACATTTAGTTTATAATTTGTATTTTAAACCGAAGGAATTGAACCAAATGTGTCAAGGTACTGTGTAATAGAGGTTAGAATTTTAACAAAATGGCAGCTTTATCGACGATACAAAATGGCAGCCTGGCGTATATTTCTAAAAACTTGTTATCTATCTAAAATTCGATGATTTGGAGTTATTTAGGAATTTATTGCGAGCAAGGCTATTCTTATCTATTTAATTTACTTACAATACGTGTATATTTGCGATATCATAAGATTAGTTTAGGAAGACAATCGTAAAATGCAAAACTTCATAATTTACCAAAAAGTTATGCCAATGATTTTATCCGGATAATGGGTTTTTGTTACTCACGCATAGTGTTATCCTAGACCTATAAATACTGATTTATTGCAATGGATGGATACATAATTTTTCTAAAGATACACAGTAACTTCGTGAGCTATACTTACGCTAATTTTGACAAAAAAAACTGCTACTTATACAAAATTGCGCTATTTTTACCAACAGAAGTAAATTCCTCTCTGAATTTGATCTGTCACAATCTTTAGTAAATAATACATTGAAGCAATATCAAACATCAAGTTTCTTTCTACTTACTACACAGTCCTCAAAACTTAAAATGTAATCAGTCTACATAATAGAGCACAACCCTGACTCTTCAATCCCCTTCTTCTCTGGGGGTGTTCGGGAAAGTTTGACCCCCTCCAAAGCTGGCTTCAGGGTGTATTGGAGCTCAATCTCCTCTCCGGGGGGCAGTGGTTCCTCATCTGTCTCCGTGCTGATGTCTTCTAGCATAGAACCTGAGGATACACACAAAATGTTCATTCACTTTGATTTCTTACAACTCAATTTGATTCTACTTTTAGCATGTCTAACGGAAGCATTTAGCACATAGCATAACTTTTGCAAACATTTATTTTTCATACTTTTTTTTGTAAATACATACTTACATATAATATAAAACAACATCTATGTTATACACAATTTTTTGTTCTTGTGGGAATCGAACCCACGACCCACAGCACGGAAGGCTATTACCTAAAATAGAAACTTAGGTAATGAATATTCAAATTCACCGAACATTAGGTACTTTATTTTCAGCACCGGTCATTCTCCTTCATGCTAAGGACTAACGAAACGTGACATTGGCGAAATTGTGGGTAACACTGTAAAAATAATTGAATTGAATAATGATAGTAGGATAGACTTACTTCTACTGCTGTCAATGGTGGGTATGGTGCTGGGTCCGCTGATGATGCAGGGTATCGGCGCCTTCGAGATGTTGATCCTGATGCCGGCCACGGAGGCCGCCGGCGCAGCCGACTCGAACTGAGAGTTACCGTCGATTGACGATAGAACCGTGTTTATCGGTTCTGGGGTTAGCTTCATCGCTTCTTCTTCCGTTGTGATTATTGGTTCGTCGTCTGAAAGGGAGATTTGTTTCGTTACTGGCAACTAGCTGAGGTAAGGCCTGCTGAGCTCCTAGTCTGAGTCATCCATGCGTTCGTCACTGTAAGTTTCCACCAAAAAAACAATACCTAATTAATTTTGTCGTGCTTGCGTTTTCACTGCAAGAGACTGTGTGAATCCTATGTATTGACAGTGAGAACGTGATTCAATACATGTACAAAATTGTGAATGTTTTGCTGTAATGTTTCAGCAGTGGAAATTTAGTGAGTAGAGCTTCTTGTGAAAGACCTCGTCTGGGGAAGTACTACCACAGTACCTATTTCGTGTTGTGCACAGTGCTGCTCGCATTGCTGTGTTCCTGTTTGAAGGGTATGGGTGCCGGTGCTATTACAGGCACATGGTCTCATGTGCCTTTATGTCTCGGAGTGATGGGCGCAGTGCAATGCATCACAGGGCACGTTTTCAGCGGACATGCTCAGTGCGGAAATGCAATGTTATAAGCAGTGGTTACCACTTAACATCAGGTGGACCACCAGCTTGTTCCATCATTTAATAGTATAAAAAAACCTAATGTTAGATATTGATGGACATTTCACACGACGCCCTCTAGTCCCAAACTAAGCAAAGCTTGTAATATGGGAACTAGATGCTGATAGAATACTTATATACTTGTTTTTTGTAAATACATACTTATAATACATAGTAACACCCAGACATAGAACAAACATCTATGTTTCACATACAAATGTTTGTTCTCTGTGGGGATCGAACCCACGAGCCACAGCACGGAAGGCAGAGCTAATACCGAGTGAGCTGTGACGTTTGTCAAGCGGTTATTAGACTATGCAATCTCAAGTCAGACTTACTGATAGAGATGTAACGTGATGAGTTGAGTTATTTCGAACTCAAGTTATTTGAATTTACTCGCATCGAGGACTTGTATGCATATAAAGTCATACAAGTGAAAATCTAGCATCAATTTCTCTAACCACTTACGTTGCATACGGACCTAGTTGAGTCAACCCAATTGGCGGCTTGAATCAAGGTTCAGTTCAACTAAAATAATTCGAGTTCGAAATAATTCAACTCATCACGTTACATCTCTATCAGTAAGTCTGACTTGAGATTGCACAATCTTTTTGACAGGCGTCACAGCTCAGTCGGTATAGCTCTGCCTTCCGTGCTGTGGGTCGTGGGTTCGATCCCCACCAAGAACAAACATTTGTGTGTGGCAAAACATAGATGTTTGTTCTATTTCTGGGTGTTACTATGTATTATAAGTATGTATTTACAAAAAAAAAAGTATATAAGTATTCTATCAGCATCTAGTTCCCATATTACAAGCTTTGCTTAGTTTGGGACTAGAGGGCGTCGTGTGAAATGTCCATGAATATTTAATAAGCGCTTTTAAGTTACCAGGATCGAGAGGTTCCTGCTTGATCTTGATGTTCTTGAAGTCCTCGGCCGCCTTCTTGTCGCGCTCGGCACGCAGCTCCGCCGTCTCGTCGTCCGTGTCCGCGTCGTCCTCCACCTCCACCTGCTGCACCGGCTCCGCCGCGTAGATCACGTCGTCTTCTTCACCGTCCTCCTCGATCTCAGCGTCATAGATCTAAACACATTCCAACCATTACCAATTGGACTGATCAAGCTGACGATCGAGCCATGCTGTATGGCTTATAAAATAAAACTAGAAAAAAAGTAAAAAGTAAAAAATGTTTACTTTTTTCTCTGAAATAAATATTTTTTACTTTTTTTAGAAAAACAGACATTTGACTACCGGCTTCATCATCAGATGATAATGACGATGGCAGTTCATTGGGAATGTTTTAGTGACCGTAAACACCACTAAAAAGTCACAGAATAGCGAAATATGAAATATCGTGAATATATGTAGATGCCATATTTTATTCCAGTTATTTTTATTTATAAGCCAATAAATTAAAATTTTATAGACCAACCCTTCCTGATAAAAAAGATTTTTCAAATCGGTTTATGAATGACGGAGTTCCGAGGTAACAAAAATTTAAAAAAAAATACAACCCAATTAAGAACCTCTTTTTATGAAGTTGGTTAAAAATAATAAGTTACAAACATCTATGTTTGGCACACACAAAATTAAATGTTTGTGGAAATCGAACCCACGACCCACAGCACGGAAGGCAGTGCTATTACCAACACGCAAGGGATTAGTGGAATAAGTCCAGCTGAGCTGTGACTGTTGTCGTTTGTTACCTCCAAGGGTTCGTCAGGCTTGTCATCATCCTCCAGCAGCTCGACCACAGAGCCGCCGTCGGAGTGGTCGTCCAGCGTGTCGTCCACGTCTTTGATCTCGATGGGCTCGCCCTTCGCCACGGGATCCGATTCTGCTGAGATTAGTTCTAAATTTTTCTTCTCTTCTTCTTCTTTTTCTTTGGCGGCCTGGAAGATAATATATGATAATTAAAACCTACATAGTTTAGACCTCAAAGCGGAGTAAGGGCGCTTCCACGCTATTTCTATCGATTTTGAACCTTCCGCATCCAATTTCCGTAATATTTGACCTTAGACAGCGATTTGAGACTTGAGATTACAGCTAGTCCTGTCTCGTTTATATCAAACAAAAGAAAGGGACGAAGTATTTGTCTTCTCTTCGATAGTAAAGCCGCCTATACATGTTGGCCCAACGTCGACGAGTGAAGGCCAGCTCCAACATGTGGAGGGCATGTTTGCCTTGGCTTGCCATGGCTCGGTGTCGCTCGCTTTAGTTGGCCGAGTGCTTACAAGCGCCAACGTGTGGACAGTACATTTGCAGTGACTTGTCATCGCTTGCGGTCGCTCGCTGTCGCTCGCCGCCACTCGCCTCACTTCGGAGCCGTGCACAAATCAAAGGCGCTTGCCTGCGCTCGGCCAACCGTGTCCACATGTTGGCCCGCTCGTCTACGTTGGCCGCTTGCAATAGTTTGCGTAGGCTTGCCAAACATGTGGATGGTAGCACTCCGATTTGCTTACGCTTGCTTACGCTCGCGTTGGCGTTCGCTCGGCCAACATGTATTGGGGCTTTAAGAAACGTCGCTTTTGGCGCTCACGCTAAGCGTGTCATAGTCAGTCATTTCTTTATTCAATAAAATCACAAGGATCATTTAGAATCGTGTTATATACTCGTAACTAGGTGAGTCTCGTGCGGTTAAACCTCGCGGAGCATACCTTATAATCCTTGAAGCAGAGGGGATGATAGTTGGTGTCGTCGTGTCGCACCGAGTTCCGGAGATGCCATTCCTCCTTGTCCTCGTTGTAGAACTGATCGAACTTGTCTCCGCACAGCGCGCACACGCACTCCGCCGGCGCGCCCGCCGCCACGGAGGGCGTCTCCCCCGCCGGGGACTGCGGGGCTTCGCCCTCTTCCGCGTTTGTAGTTTCAAACCAGTTCTTTTCTGTACAAAGAACGGAGAATTAAACTAATATGCAACGACGTCAATGGAAACGATGTGCTCGTAACGTGAGTGAGCACGAATAAGTCTGACAATCGCCGCGTTACTTAAAACTAACGTAATCGAATTATATTGCGCGTCAACGCCAGCTCGACTGCCAAACGTTGTAGCGTCAGCGCGCAGTGTAGAACGGGCAAGCAATTTGAGTGTAGTTTCTAGCGTGTTTATGTAAAATCCTTCTCGACTCTCGACAGGCGTCACAGCTCAGTCGGTAATGGATCTGCCTTCCGTGCTGTGGGTCGTGGGTTCGATCCCCACCAAGAACAAACATTTGTGTGTGGCAAAACATTGATGTTTGTTCTATGTCTGGGTGTTACTATGTATTATAAGTATGTATTTACAAAAAAAAGTATATAAGTATTCTATCAGCATCTAGTTCCCATATTACCAGCTTTGCTTAGTTTGGGACTAGAGGGCGTCGTGTGAAATGTCCATGAATATTTATTTTATTTTATATTTTTTCTTACAAAGAAATATAGGTAGTAAGTAAAAAAGTGTAGTAAAAAAAAAAAAAAAGTATATAAGTATTCTATCAGCCATCTAGTTCCCATATCACAAGCTTTGCTTAGTTTGGGACTAGAGGGCGTTGTG
Organism: Gandaritis pyraliata; assembly: GCA_947859175.1. Taxonomy (NCBI): domain Eukaryota; kingdom Metazoa; phylum Arthropoda; class Insecta; order Lepidoptera; family Geometridae; genus Gandaritis; species Gandaritis pyraliata. The sequence continues at coordinate 8,561,637 of OX401869.1, read as the reverse complement.
TGTAAAGTCCATGAATATTTATTTATTTTATTTATTTATAGTTGAGTAACCTCTTTCATCCATCTCGTCGATCTCCTCGTACTGCAGCCAGTCGCTGAGGTCGTAGTGCCAATGCCTCGAGTGCGCGCGCCGCGCGGAGTCCCTCTCGCGTCGGTTCTGGCGGAAGTGCCAGTCGAGGTGTTGGCTGTACCGCACCGTCTGTTCGGGAGGGAAGCGCGACCCGCAGCCCGAGCATTGCATGCCGCCGTACAGCTTTGTTACTATGCCGGGCTGTTTGCTATGGAAATTAATAATTTATAAGTTTAAAAAACTACAATAACCTACTTCTACCTAGTTTTGTTTTGTATGTTAAAGTAGTCCCTAAGTTAAGGTGTGCAATAAAGTATTTTCTATCTATCTATCTTCTAGACTACCGGCTTCATCATCAGATGTTTTAGTGACATTCATTCATTGAGAATGTTCTAGTGACCGTAACCACCACTAAAAAAACAGGAAAGTTCTAAAAACTTACTCATTAGCCTGTATTTTGGCTAGATCGATAGTATTAGGGTACATTCTATCAATAGAAATGTAAGCAACCAAAAAACAATCTAGAAGAATAACAAATTAAATAAATACCAATAGATACTAACCCTCGCAGAGTCTGTGGCCGCAGCATGTCAACCTTGTGCACTTTAGTGTTGTCCTCTTTGGGCGATTTCTTCTCCTCAACTTTCTCTTCACTATTCTCTTTCGGCGTCTGTGGCACGATTCCTATACAATACAATAATAATTACACTCTGCTTATAATATCTTATCGGTGTGTGGACACTGAAATAGGGTCTTGCGATGCATTGTGAAAACATGATGAAAGATGCCTTTAAATATCCTAGGTAATGAGGAAGATGAGCATAATTTTTTTAATGTAGATCGATAGATTTTTACGTCCAAAACATAACAGTGAAACAATTTTTGCGATATCTCAAAATCTGAATTTTCTACGATTTTTCAAAGTTTTCTATCAGCACTGTTTTAAGTCGAAGTTCAGACATAAATTTAAAAAAAAATCAGCATCCGCGTCCGCATCACACCAGCAACAACCCTAGTAGTTTTTTTGTGGCCAATAATGAGTCTAGTAAAATATAGGAGGAATTTAAAGTGAAATATAACAGTTTGTTAGTCATTTTTACTCAAAAAATCTTAGGTATAAGCACTTACCCGTTGCCACCAGCTTAGCGAACAGATCCGTCACGTTGATGTTGCCCAAGCCAGGCAGATTGATGGCCGGTGGCTTCTCCGCGACCGGCGTCTCCAGCCCTGGGATCCTGTCGCTCTTCGGGAACAACGGCTCAGCCACGCTGTAGTCGGAGCCCGACGCGAACTCCATGGTGGTCGGCATCACTGATGCTAGCATATCGAGGCCTGGGGAATAAAATGCATGTTTGAAATAGGTGCAAAAAACGTGGGGAATAAATGATGTTGCAGAGAATAACCCCCAAAATTAATACAGTGGTAATTTATGACTTTTATTTGGAACTAGCAGTTACCCGCGACTTCGTACGCGAGTACCGTTTCCGTGTACATTATATTATCTGTGCGTGTACCGAGCGGATACTTCTTTGAGAAACTTGACATTACACCTCATTACACCGAACTCGTAATGGAATGTCAAACGCTAGTCGTTAGACCAAAGAGGTAGTACTACGCCCTGTCAAACTGACGTGACGTGACATGACAATGAAATCCTCTTGCCAATTGGCGCTGCTAATCCTTTTCGTTCATTTTATCCTGTAGATCCTGTTAATTATTCGGGATAAAAAGTAGCCTATGTGTCAATCCAGGTTACGAACTATATATATGCCAAGATTCATCCAAGTTGGTTCAGTAGTTTAGACGTGATTGAAACACAAACATCCAAACATCTAAACTTTCGCATTTATAATATTAGTAGGATAGGATAGTAGGATTTATGACTCAAGCTTTTAGTATTTAGAACAAAGACGTGTGTACAATACGCACAACGGGTCTTTATCCCTCTGAAGTTAGGTGCTACCACAATCGCGCATGTACTGATGTGCTGAAAATTTAGCTCACCTCGAATTCAACCCAAAAATAGGTTCTGCGCAGATACTTCAATGGGACAAAGATCCCAAAGACTACTATACTTTTTTCTGTAACCGAGTTTATAATATTGGTTTTCTATAAATATCTTGAGATTAAAGATTATTTTTACTTGATGAAAATGAGAAAAGTATTTATTTGTTGAAAATGGGAGCATAAAAATAAAAAGTAAACAAACTAACCTTGATTCTCATTATTGGCATCAGGACTAGGAGTCTTCCCAGGTCTCGTTGCTGGCTCGTCCACTTCCATCGCTTCAGTCTTCGACGGCGACTGCCGGCCCTCCGCCGCACGCACGGCCAAGTTAGGCACGGTGGGTATTCCAGAACCCTCCATATTTGCTATTTGAACAAACCCAGCTTTAACATTCCTGGGTAAAGCTGAGAATCGAATGAAGTGCTTTCCTGTTCCGATAAATATCGGCTTTGGAAGGTCTCCGTACTCAACTTTGAATGGCTGCTCGTTTATTAATACTGTTCTAAGCGCATCGACGAATCGTATCGTAAATACTTGGTTGTCAACTGTGAATTTCTGAACCTTTGCGTCCAGGTAGACGGGACACATCTGCGTAGCATTCACTATCAGATTGATTTTACCTGCGACTAAGTCCATTCGCTTCTCTTTTCCTATGTCTACTTGGGGGAGAGGCCCTTCTAAGTGCACTAGTCTAGGTTTTCCGTCGATTATCACTCCTAGAGGGTTTCCCCCGAAGAAGCACTCGTGCCATCTACCGTTTATGTACAGCTCTCTGGTCGGCGCACCAAATTTGATGTCAAATACTTGTTCCTCGATCTCTACTTGCTTGTAACCTTCGTTGAAGGACAAGACGACGGAATCCTTGTTGTCGAAGGTCACCCGCCGACAGCCCGGTAGGAACTTGATCTCCCGAGGATCGTCCCAATCGAGCATAATGACTGCCGTATCGCCGTAGAACCTTATTTCGCGAGGAACTCCATCGATTTGTATAGTTTTGACCGGGTCTTGATCGATGTATTCTATGATCGAACAGTCGGTCGGTGGGACGAAGAAGCCGGGCGCTCCGAGTGGGGGCGGCGATTCGCTTCTCTCGTAAGGTTGCAGAGGACATGCACCCTGACATATTCCCATTTTGGGAGTAGGCAGCTGCGGGAGCGGCATTCTTTCGAACGACGGCCGGGGTAGCCGGGTCTTGCCTCGGAAGAAGGGCGGCACGGGACCTCGGAACCGTCTAGGTCCGAACTCTTCGAGTCTCGGCTGAGGACCTCTCCAAATAGGTCTCTCCGTAAAGTCTCCGAAGGAGCGAGCGCTCGGTCCGTTCATAAACATGGGCATGCCCGGCATGGTGGGCGGGCCGGGCATGGGACGCAAGGCATGTTCAGTTTGAGTCCTCATGTCCGAGTCTTGGCTGAATCCTTGGCTGTCAGGCGAGGTGTCCATAAACGCGGATGGAACGATCCTTTCGTCGATATCTCCGAAGTTGTTGGGAGAAGACTTGGGGCTGGCGACTTTGTTCTCTCCATCGATGTGCGCTTTGAGTTTCTTCTTCGACGCTTCAAGCGATTCCTTATTTTTTAGTTTTGCCTCTTTCAATTTCAACTTGGAGACTTCTAAGGATTCTCTTTGCTTCGCTTCCTTCAGCTTTAGCTTCTCGTTGAGTTGGAAGACTTGGTACATGAGAGCGTTGTACTGAGTCTTGTCTAGTTGTCCATCATTGAACTGTTCCTTGGCTTGAGACATGATAATGGAGATGGTTTTCTTGTTGTCTTCAGCATCGAATTCGTCGCCGTTTTCGTTGCGCATATCTGTATCTTCACAGCTTATCGTGCGACGTCTTTCCCTCTCTTTCTCTACACCTGAAACGATATTTCGTAGAATAAATGTAAAGGCTCTTTTACTGTACCTTTTGTGTTACATCTTAGAAACTAGTTCTGCTAGACAAAAGTTTAGAATAAAGAGGTGCAATACTTACTCGGAGATTTACTGAACAGCAGCGGCCTGCCAAGTCTGTCCTTCCCTTTGGTCGCCTCCGCTAACTTGGCCCGCACGAGATCCAACTTAGAAGGAGTCTTCTTATCCTTTTCAGATTTTTCCTTCACTTCATGCCAGTCTTTCTTAGGAGATTTAGGTGGAGAAAGTGGTTCATCATCTTCAGATATTGGCTTAGATTCGAGCTCGGTGTCCTTTTTGGGGGACTTTTTGGGAGAGTCGAGAGACGGGGGTGGGGGGGCGACTTCATCTACTAGAGGTAGCTGGCGAAGGTCAACGTCCTCGTTACCGAATAGACTGTAAAATGGATTTCGAATTTGAATAATATATACGATTTGGCTGAATTTATTAATAATCAAGACAACTAGTTTAAATCTGATAACCTGTTCTAGGAGGGTGCACCTGAAATAAATGTCCCTAAAAAAAGCAATGAGAACCAAAATTGGATTGTTTTTTGGATCCCTAGGGAGCCCTTTAAAACGTGGGTTTCTGGAATTTTAAATAAGCTAAATGTGAAAAAGCTAATACACTCCTTAGGACGCTGCGGATGGCTTAGGATGATCTTGACACCGGACTGCAGGTTGAGCTATGGTGGCTGGGGATGAAGAGTCCTGCATTTGCAGCCAAAAATCCTTCCAAAAAGTACTTACATATCAAACTTGTCGACTTTATTCTTCTTAGACTTCCCTTCCAAAGTCTCAGTGGAAGGTCTCTTCTGCGCTAGCACAGCAGCCTTCGGGTCCACTGTAGGAAGAACTCTCAGGTCTACATCCTTATTCTCCAAGACAACTTCAGGGACATCTGAAAATTGAACTTTATTTTTATGTAGTCTAACGTCTATAATTGCACTCGATATTTTCCGGGTCTCTTTTACCTGTTACCGTATTTTCCGTTGGTGGGATCACTCGTTGACTTTGAGCTTATGTTGTGCACAATTTTGACAAAACAGGACCACTTTTTTTAGAATTTTAAGGTCACAATTTTGCATTGTGTTCGTCACCCTGAGACAAAATCGGAAAACTTATTGAACCGCTTCGAATTACACTAGCTACAAGTACTTTTTAAATCGGAACAATGCGGTATGGTGGTAGATAACGATTTTGTGTAGTTTTTCCTTGATCAGTGATCACAGGTTGGAGAAAATGTAATGACCTTAAAAACCTTCAAGGGCTTTTAAAATCTAGTGATTATCATGTTGGGAATGAAGGCTTAAAATGACTACTGAATCTGAACTACCTACTTTTGGCATTTAGATTAGTTTTAATATACCCAATTCCACTTTAGCATTCCTACTTTACAGCGTTTTTATCACTTTTGATAATTTGATCTAAAGTAATATAAATTACAGAAGGTACTGAATGTAACATAACTCAAGCTATATTAACTTGAAATTGATACTTCATATCTTTAAAAAAAATAGAGAGTACAGTTCGCACAACGGATCTTTATCCCTCTGAAGTTAGATGCAACAACCATTGAGCATGTACTATCAGCAAAATTTCCGCCTTACCACTTTTGAAACTGTTTCGCTTGCAAGCAGTTAGCTACCTGACCCCGCCTTTTTCTTTTGTCTTCTTATTTTGACCAACCAGAGACCTAAACATCTATTTATTTTTATGACAGCCCATTGTTTTCATAACTTTTACACTCGAAATAATTTGCTTCTATTGGTATTCAAAAATTAACGTCTAGTCGTTTTACAGGAAATGCACCCTTAAGGGAGAACGCAAACCAAAGACAAAAAGTCTTGTCGAACAGTTAGTGATGTGAAACTTCATAATTTCGTGACAAACCATGTCAGTATAACTTTTTTCGTCACAATATGCTTCGTCTTATTTGCTGTTTTCGCTACTTGCTTATTTAATGAGAATCATGCTAAGTACTTAATAATATTATTAAGTACACTACATAATTACACTATATTCTTATTTATTAAAAAAGCACAGTTCATTCTCTAGGTATGTGCGTATAAAGCAATGTTTAATAGGTAGGTACTAAACAATGCTATAATAGATGGGTAAACATAATTTTATGCATGCGTCGTGTCAATTGATGTGAATTTCGTTACAACGAAAACAGCATATGACGAGGAAGCATTCATCTTATGCTGTTTTCGTTATAACAGAAAATTTATTTTCACGTCACTAAGTACGCGACAAAACAGTTTTGTCGATAGATGTGCGTTGGCCCTAAGGTGGTAAGGTAGAACTTTTGCTGATGGTACCTACTATTGTGCGGAAAAATTAGTTTACCTCCAATACAACCCGAAAATCGGTTCTGCGCAGATACTTCAGAGAGACAAAGATCCATTGTGACTACTAGGTACCTAGTTGAAATTATGTAGCTGGTTGTTTTTTTTTTTGTGCGATAGAGTTAAATAAAATCCCACTAGGCTCTTTCTGACGTCAGACTAGCTAGTCATAATAGTCCTGAACGAGCATTGTGACTGAAGAACAGTGGAATTACCTCTGACGGAAAAGTACTGTCAGCATCAAAAATTGATGAACTTAATGGTAATGTTTAGTACCTTTTAGATCATACATAAGCTTAAGTATTTTGACCACCGTGAGACTGAAGTCTTGCATGAGCATTACAATCGTGATGAGTTTTTGTTTACTTAATATTTAGGTTAAGTGTTAGTTACCTGCCTAAAACGTAGATAAGAAAAATGATTCCGAAGTAGAAAAGTGAATTTATACGCATAAAAGTACTCAAGAGGCGACTAATGTATCTTTAGAGCTACTTATCTTAGTTTTTCAAAACTGGACGGTTTATTATATTTCGTTACAATCAGAGCCGGCAAATCTTCAGAGAATTACCCAATTCTCTAATCATCAGTGGCTTCATCACAAATAAATGTGATAATCGTAAACCTATCGTAACGCTAGCGTATCCGAGATACACTGCGCGGTGACGCTACAACGTTGGGCAGTCGAGCTGGCGTTGACGCGCAATATGATTCGAATACGTTAGGTTTACGTAACGCGGCGACTGTCAGATTTGTTCGTGATCACAGATCATTGTCACACTGTACCTACGTACCTTGTTTTCATAACAAAAATACAAATACAAACAACGCTCAAATATGTAGATTGTTATTCCTTAAAAAAAAATGGTAGCTTGATAAAAATCTTCAAAAATCGTAATAATAATGGTATTATGAGAATACAGTGCAATGATCAACGAAATAGTAGGCTGGGTTAAAATAGGATGATTTGTGTATTTAAACGAAAACCAGCTACATATTTGAGGAGTTGACTGTACCTGCGTCCGAGAACAACGATTAAAATGTAAGTAAGGTATGGCGCTTGCAATGTAGTATAATTTAAACAATGTTCCCAGTGGAGAAAAACCTCAATCAGCTCTCAGAATTAGTAAGTTGAAGTGGCAATACGCAAGCCATTGGCTCACAGATTTAACTACAGCTGGTGGTGGCGAGCACAGCCTGTCAAGCGCACGACTGCAGACTATAGTCCATTCATGTCAAAGGCCATAAATCGTTCTTTCTGGAATCGACAGGAGCCCTATGCCCAACATGGTTTCAAAACAGCTGAAGATAAGCTGGATGCAAGTTAGGGCGATTAATCTATCATGATTGATCGAGTTGATAAAAACCAACCTTTGACGAACCGATAAAACCCAATGTCGGAATAACAATGAAACGGCATGAAGAAATGGCGATGAGTGGTATTTTACCAAAACCTACTACAACTCACACAAGGGATTTGTGATCTCGCATAAGGAATGTGAAACTGCGTAGATTTCTTTGTGAATAATATAAGGAGACAGCCTATTTCAAGTCCATTGGTTGCCTCACAACAAAAGTACCCTAATTGACTTCCCTGTATGCAGCGCCCAGCGTAGCATCACTAAGGTGCCAAGTCTCATGTGCTTGTATTGAACGATTTACCAAGCCTCCATAGGTACACTTGGCTATAGAAATGGAAGTATTTTCCCAAACGACTTCATTTACAATAATTTCAAGAGGCAAACAGATAACCAACTCTCGGTTAATATCTACACTTTCTAGTCTAGATATTATGTGGACTGGAATTTTGAAGCATGTACAATCATCATTTCCCTGCCCTTATCCCGCGCTAGGCGGGGTCGGCACAACATGTCTTCTTCTTCCACTCGCTTCTATCATTCGTCAACTCAGAATCTACTCCTCTCACATTCATATCCTCTTTCACACAATCCAACCACTTCTTCTTCGGCCTTCCTCTACCTGCGTACCCAGTCACCCTCATATTCATAACTTTTTTCGTGATATGACTTTCATCCCTCCTCATTACGTGTCCATACCATGCTAATCTAGCACTCTTCACCTTTTCAACAACAGGCGCCACTTTCAAACTTCCCCTGATATACTCATTCCTTATAATTTTTAATAATATAATTTGAAGCATGTACAATGTTGTACAAGACTGTAACTGATTCGCAAGTTCTAAGTATGGTGATTACATTGCGTGTTCGTGCTCCTAAAATATGCTCCATACTTTGAAATTGACTTTCTCAATAAAAAAATCTAATTCTATGTTATCTGTGTAAATATAATGAATGTTCCGTAGATTAAGTTAATCTGTAACAAAGATTGACTATAAAAGTATTAAATTGGTACACTACAAATATTTAATATTATAAGATGAAAAAAATACAATAATTGATACTTACGGTAATGTCCAAGAGAAAGCGATCACTTGTCCCTCAAGAAGCATAACTATGAACCCAAAGTAGCCCTAAAGATACAACACTCGGTGCTAGGAAAGGTGCATGAAACCCAACACTCCAGATATGTCCAAGTCCGTGTTTGAATCGGCGATACTTCCCAATAGCTTCGGTATACTTTCCACTGCTCTTGAAGTCACTGAGCCTTTTAATATTCAGAATGTCTTAAACCAAGTGCTTCAAAACCGTGAGTGCTTACATAAGGTCATCTTAAACGTAAGGGTACAAAACCGCAATATGAATACTCCAACAGTTGATAAACATTTTATTTGGACAACAAGCGCTCCGCTCACTACTCTAATATCACAGATTAGGGGACCTAACCTTCCGGTAAATATGGTTGTCTTACTTGGCTCGGGGGCGGAGGCCGGGCCGCGCTCGGCCGGGCTCGGCGGCCGGTCGGGACTCTCCGACTTCTCGCGGTTGCGGCGCATGTACCGCTCCTTGTGGTAGTTCTTCAGCTCCTTGAAGGGCACGTCCTCGTCGGGCTTCGGCTCGTCGACCATCGGCTCCTTCAGCTTCTTCCTCCCGCGGACCTTCTTCTCCGGGGAGGAGCCGCTCGACTCGTCTTTCGCGAGATCAGGTCGGTCGGGGCGCCGGCGCCGCTCGCGCACCTCCTTCCTTCTCTTAGGGTTCGGCGGGTCGGGTGCCTCCCGATTCAGCTTCGGGATCGGAGGGAGCTTGGAGATCCTTCGCGCGTCGGCGATCTTATCGACGTAGCCGGTCGGGAGGCGCTCCTCGCGCTTCGCTTTGTCGGCGGGTGGGGGGCGCGGCTCGTCGCGGCGGGGGTGGCGGGGGTGGCGGCGCTCGAGGCGCGGGTCGCGGCGCCGCGGCGCCTCCTCTCGCACGTCGATCGTGATCACATTTTTGCGCTTGGTGACGCGCTCGAGCGGCTTGATGTCGAACACGTTTGGTGCGATGGGCGCCGCGTGGGCGGGCGCGGGGGCCGGGGCGAGGGCCGGGGGCGCGGGGCGAGGCACCGCCGGGGCCGGGGCGGGGGCGGGGACGTGTCGCGCGAGGCGCGGGTCGCGTCGCGCGGCTATGAGCGCGGCCGACACGGGCGCTATGCGGCCGGTGCTCGGCTTGCCGACGGGCTAAAAGAAAAAGCAACGTTGCAATCTACCATCTAGCTGGACTTCGTCACAGGGTCACTTCGAAGTTCGCATCCGAAAGTGCCCACCCATACTAAACACTCTTAAGATTTCTTTTATGTACTATACTAGGCAAGATTAGCACGGCCTGGTTTGTATATTTGAGCACTCGTCAGTAACTATCTCACATCTAATTGGTTGTCTTCACATGATCTAGTAAAATGCTTTTAGAATATAGAAAACGGGCTAAGTCCACAGATAATATACATGTAACAACTCACCGGGCCAAGGCGTTGTTTGACCGAGACGCCGGCGACCTCTGCGAGCGCTGCGCCCTGCGGCACCGGCGGCACGGGGCTCACCAGCGCCACGGGGGCGCCGCCCGGCGGGACCACGTGCTTTGGCGACAGCTGGAGGTGAATTACAAATATAATTAACTAGCAATTACCCGCGACTTCGCGCTACTGTCGCGTTGACAGGCGTCACAGCTCAGTCGGTAATAGCACTGCCTTCCGTACTGTGGGTCGTGGGTTCGATCCCCCCTAAGAACAAACATTTGTCGTGGAAAAGATAAATGTTTGTTCTATGTCTGGGTGTTACTATGAAATTATAAGTATGTATTTACAAAAAAAAAAGTATATAAGTATTCTATCAGCCATCTAGTTCCCATATTACAAGCTTTGCTTAGTTTGGGACTAGAGGGCGTTGTGTGTAAAGTCCATGAATATTTATTTATTTACTTCGTACGCGAGTACCGTTTCCGTGTACATTATACTTATCTGTGCGTGTACCGAGCGGATACTTCTTTGAGAAACTTGACATTACACCGAATCCGTACTCGAATGTCAAACGCTAGTCGTTAGACCAAAGAGGTAGTACTACGTCCTGTCAAACTGACGTGACATGACATGACATCATCCTCTTGCCAATAATTGGCGCTGCTAATCCCGTTTTTTCAGTTTATCCTGTAGATCCTGTTAATTATTCGAGATAAAAAGTAGCCTATGTATCAATCCAGGTTACGAACTATACATATGCCAAGTTTCATTCAAGTTGGTTCAGTAGTTTCGACGTGATTGAAACACAAACATCTAAACTTTCGCATTTATAATATTAATAGGACTCAATTCCATCTAGGGAGAGATTTACGTTCAGTAGTAGACTGATAGTTTAATTATAAATGTGGAATCACATGGTTAATTACTCTTGTTAGGGTTAAGCTCGCCTTTGTACTATCAGCAAAAGTTCTACCTTACCACCTTAAGGGTGCATTTTCTGTAAACCGACTAGCCGTTAATTTTTGAATACCAATAGAAGCAAATTATTTCGGGTGTAAAAGTTATGAAAACAATGAGCTGTCATAAAAATAAATAGATGTTTAGGTCTCTGGTTGGTCAAAATAAGAAGACAAAAGAAAAAGGCGGGGTCAGGTAGCTAACTGCTTGCAAGCGAAACAGTTTCAAAAGTGGTAAGGCGGAAATTTTGCTGATGGTACATGTCATCTATTTCCGTCTTTTGTTTATGTCCTGTTTTGTGTGCAATAAAGAATTAATTAATTTGATATGACAGCGTCATCCTATTGTAGTATAAGGTTTTAATGACACCTAAAGGAAATTTCACGTTTATTTAATTGCTCATAATAGGCAGAGGTAGACATCCCTACCATGGATTAGTGTTTCAAAGATTTCAAGGTCCATTTTGTATAATTAATAACGTACAACCAGACCACAAGAATATGTATTTATATGTATTTAAGACGACAAGCGGCGACCTAGTTATCTATTGCGTAAAGAAGCTACATTTCACAAGAAATACAATTTTCTTTAGACGACACCGCGGTTCATTGAATCTTTACTTGGCAAACCGTGACTTGACTACCTACTTGCTTTGTACAAACTACCAATTGGATCTAAGAGAAAGTGCAAACAGGCTTTTACAATCTAGTTTCTAGATGTGATTTTATAGCCTCACGGATAACATTTTTAACCAGAGGTCTGATCAGGGGGTCGACATTTTATCACGATAGATATATATCCCAAGAACTGTCAAAACTCCATAGATTTTGACAGTTTTTGGGAGATATATCTATCGTGATAAAAAAGTCTATCGGTCTAGAATCACCCCCCAGTTCGGCAGAAAATTTAATCTAATAGAGATGACGTCATATCTCAGCCCAAAACTCGTTCCACCCGCATGTGAAATAAATTTTCGATGTCATTTTGACGTTATCCCTATTACAGTAAAATCTCTTCCAAACTGAGCATAACCACGACATGTTTAATTAATTACAGAAAAGCTTACATTAAATCATACTGCATCCTACATAAGTGCATACATACATGCAAAGTTTCAGCAAAAAAAAATAATCATTTAGATCCAAGTTTTCTGACCAAACATTTGCACGAATGTGACAAATGGGGCACAATTTGCACGAATGTGACAAATGGGGCACAATTTGCACGAATGTGACAAATGGGGCACAATTTTTGGAGAAAGTTTTGCGAATTTGCATAATTACATTCAGTGTATTATCTTTAAAAATATTCAAATGTGCGAGAGAGAAGGTTGTTTGATATACCCCTCGCCTTAATAAACACTTATTGCTGCTATCACTCATATTTAAAAATAAATGTTGAGTATATAATAATAAAAATAAATAAAATAACCATTATTTTCATTTTATGAATAACAACAACAATATAGGCTGCACGAGGAAAAACAGAGATGTGACGAGTCAATGACTACATATTCAGTACATATTATATGTTTAATGGTTTAGTTTGTGTGTATTTACTTATGTAGAACTCATGTCTATGTGTGAAAGTTCCGATTTTGGCAATATGGAGGTTCTCAATTCGGTTGTATTTATTTACCTCTGAATTTTGTCATCTACAAACTGATGTAAATTTTTTTTAATTAAAAAAAATTACATCCACGCTCACGAAGTTGCGTACTTCGCTCTCTTGTGACTTTGTGTGATATTTAGTCACTAGAACATTCCTAATGAAATGCCATCATCATCTGATGATGAAGCCGGAAGGTAGTTGAATTGAATTCGGTTTTCCTAGTTCTTTAAACATATAAATTATTATGTTTGCATGCCTTCCGAACGAAGTCGAGCTCTGCAGTAGGCACCATAGTAATACAACACGAACCTTGTGTTCTCATTATCAAGTGGTGAATAATTTACATAAAAACAGAACTCCATTTATCATAATATATTTTTAATGGGCTTTTCTGTTGTCTGTCAACAAAATTATACCTAACGACAATAAATGTAGTTATGCTAAGTGGGTAGATGGCACATAATATTGTTTCTGAAGTTGAGTCATTCCCCGATTTCCAAGCCATTTATTGAAACTATGAGTTTTATTTTGCGATGAGCTCTGAATGATGAGCTCCGAAATGCTTCATAGATAAAATAACAAAAGATACTAAGAAAATCCTATTAGACAGAGATTGTCGGTTCTACAAACTACACTACCTAGGTAGTAGGTAGCTACAGTGCCTAAAACTGTAAGCTATGTCTGTAATCTTGTTTTTACGACGGATTTCCGTTTTGGATATTTTATTTAGGATTTTATCGCGTAGTCTATTGTCGCGCTCGGTCATAGTAATAACTAGAGATAAAGAGATATTACCCTTGAACAGAGGCTCGAGCCTTCATGTTATATTGTTGATCTGCGAAAAGTGTATGGAGAAAAATAGTTTAGTGAAATTAAAACTAATTTTTCCATACAAAATTCGCGAATCACTTTTCGCAAATCAACCGAATAAAACTCAAGACTCAAGATATAGGCTTGTGAGCTCAGAGTGATTATAACTTTGTAACCTCTCAATTAAAACCATGTGGGCGCAATAAATGTATCAAGTTAGTAGCTCACCTTTTTAGCAACTTTCTCCAGCTCGAGTTGTCTCCGGACCTGTTCTAATTCCATCTCCACCTTCCTCTTCTGCAGCATCAGGAGCTCTTGCTCCTTCTTTGCAAGGATGCTTCTCATTTTCTCGTCTTCCTCAGGAATTACTGTTGTGGACGATGTGGCGGGCTGTGAATGGTATGAGATTGTTAATACAAGTCTTTGATAGGCTACCAGTTAATTTGGTGGGTGCCCTTAATAGATCTGTATTGAATTGAAGCGCTTGTGGCGTGGCTTGCTTAGTCAAACTTCACCGATTATCTAGGTTAAGCGACGTTGTGCGCGGTCACTATTTGGATGGGTGACCGCTCGTGGCATTTACATAGCGCGTCCGTGCTTCGGAGGGCATGTTAAACTGTTTTTTTTTATTAGCTTTTTGCGGCTATGATATCACTACGGCCTTCTGGCCTATTGTGATCGCCACATGTCAAACTGTTGGTCCCGGCTCTAGCAGTCGTTAAACCACGACAGAGGCCTTATGGCGGCCTAAATACTGTAAGGACTGGCAGATTGACGTGTCATACAAAGCAAGAAAGCTCAGATGAATATGTCAGTCATCAATCTAAGCTCCTTCCTATCTTGGTTGACCAAAAAACTAGAATAAACTGTATGTAATATGATCACTTCTGGAAATTTTGGCGGTGCATGATGCAGATATATATTTAAAAGCAGCATACTACAAAATGATAAATGTCCAAGGCACTTGTGTTAAGTGAGACTTGCTTGGTCATACAAGTCAACAATACCTAGGTGTAGTATGTACCTACCTACCATATGTAATCAACAATACATAAGAATATTACCAAAGTATTATTTATGTAAGAACTTTATGTTGAATCTCATTACAGACAGAAGTAATTTACAGTGTAGATAGTTTTATGGTATTTTGTAGCATGTTGATAAGGTTCAGAATTGTTTGACCTAGAAAACTATAGATTTTAGCAGTAGAATTCTTCAAGCTAAAATGATGATAATGCAGTAGCAATATTTAAAAAAATTTTAGCTATTATTACGGTATCTTGGCAATATTAGGCATCATTTAGAACTATAATAAATACTGCAAATTACAGACTAACTAAGCCACAGCTTGTAAGAACAGCTACATTACTGAGATATAGGATTTACCTAAATTAATATTGACTTTCTATAATTACAGAAACAAAGTGATGAGTTTATTACACATAAGTAGTAAGAAACTTGGAAGTTATCTAACTGTTCCCATTATGCTGTGTCTAAGTAAATAAACATAATCAAACTAAAAACACCTTTTTCAGAAAATTTGGATTTACATGGATGTTTGACTGCTGCGGCTGAGCTTGGATGGGCCAGGCCGGATCCACCAGGTTTACTTTCACATCCAGCTGGTACATCTTTGTGGCCGGGAACACATCGTGCCATGTCTCTCGCAGTTTGAACATTTGGGATCGAATCTTTTCATCCACCTGTGGAAAAAAGACTTTAGTACGAGGAATATTCAATGCAACCATCATCATCATCATCACAGTACAGCAATTTAGACAAAAAGCTACAAAGCCAGTAGGAATACAGTAAGGGTTTTAATAATTACCTGTCGGAAAGTCCTTGTGAACATATTGACGATGCTCTGAGAGAACTTCTGTATATAAGCACCGCCAACATTCTTGATGATAGAATCAACTAAATAGAGTACAGGCAGCTTCACTTCTGGGTTCACCTGTATAGAAAATAAATGTCTAGTCCAAGTCTAGTGGACACAGTCCTTGACTTGGTCTATGCCTATATACACTCGGTCCGGGAAAGAACAACACAAGATAATATTCAGCACTTTTTTAATTTTCACTGCAGAAAATAAATCAGAACTCAGTTTTAAAAAATCTTTATTTTATTTATGATACATTACTGAAATGAAAATGGTATAAGTACCTTCGAAGGTACATTAAAATTAGTATGGTTACAGGTATCTCCTATTTTAGGTAATTACCTACTTCAATAGTTGAGTAATATTGCATCATAATATTATGTTTAGCACAATCAATAATGTGTCTTGAAGAGCATGAGGAAAATAAGTAGGTAATAGGTATTCATGGTTTTGCAATCATGTAGATATTCCCTACAAAATAAATGTTATAGGTTATGTATTATTGTAAACGAAAACACCTCCAAGGGCATTATTTTAATTTGATATGCCTAATCAATAATGGATATGTGATCTGTGACTAAAATGACATGTTTGGTTGAGTAAATTCATACAATATCCTATTGTTTCAACATAGCCAATTTGAATGTTTATCTTATCTTTTACAGCAGGTATTTGTGTTTCAGTTTCAAGATAACATTTTGAGTATAACCTAGAATGTAATAGAAGATACCTGTCGCATCGTTGGCTACATACGAGGTCATTAGCGAGTGACACAGATACTAAACACGTAAAACAGCGCAAACATGCGTCATCATTTTGCGATCACTTTCTGATTTTATCACCCGCGGCACAGAGGAACCGCCCGTGATACTTTATAAATTTAAATTCACCTTCTCCAGATGTTTCTCCACAGTTTCAACGATTGTGCCAGCGTGGTCGACGTTTTCTTCCGCTAGAATTGTGAGCATGTTGATGAGAGGCTTGCTGTTGACGGTTAAGTCCGCCAAACTCGAGGCGTACTCCTCCGCAATTTCTTTCGCCATGATGCACGGAAAATGCTGTCTTCGCTTTCAGCATAACAAGCACTCACCGTCTGCACATCACTGTAACGAACGAAATACTGAAATTTATTCTGTTACGTGGAGTGGCCAATATGGCGAGATTTCCAACAAAAACAACACGAAATAACTTACGTTATCGCAAATATCACTGAACATTAGGCGATTAAAACACGCCGTAGCAGCTATCAGCTCACGTACGGTTAAATACACATAGTTTGAATGAATTTACAGCACGTATCTTGGTGGTGCAATAATTTTTATCTGAGATCGAGCAGGGGGACGTGTTCACGTAACTACATACGACTCGGATCAAACAAAATGGCGTCGGTCGGGCCGCGGCGGCGGGGAAATTAAAAAATAAAAACACGCGCCACATGGGGGCGCTGGTCGCAAATCAGTAGTCTGTGCGCAAATCAGTGTTACCAGGGTATACTGACTATAGAAGGTATCTACATACATGTACAGCCGGCTACACATCAACCTATCAACAACACGGTGCGAACTTTGAACTAGTATAATTTGAATGTTGCGAATCATGCGAGAGGGACGATATGTTTTTATGTGTGACTCACTGCTTGCGCACCACGCACCTATACTTATTGCAATACCTAGAGTATATATAAATAGTTATAAGTGTACATACATTACAAACAACGTGCAATTTATTATAAGATTACCTATGTATAAAGTCGTTATTATTTTATTTTTTAAATCCTCTATCTTGTTTTTAATTTTTAATTGTTTATTCTCTCTGTTATTGTCTGTTCTTTTTTGTAAATATGTGTACCTTTAGTGACGGTTTAGATGTACCTACTCCCTTTAGATACTAAATTCTGTAATGTTACTTTTAAGGCTTAATAAATATATACTAAATACCAGATTCGCAAATTCAAATTCAAATTCAAATTCAAATTCTTTATTAACTAACAAAATAACATTACAGAATGCTCCAAGGCGTTATTCTATTTTAAAACTAAGTTGAGCGTTAAAAATATTTACATTTATAAAAAATAAACAATTGAAGAAATAAGAAATAAAATTTAAATTATATACAACAAAATAACGATCTATAGCTATGTAACATACTGTGTAAGAAATTTAAAACATTATACTTAATAACGAATATTATGTAAACTTAACATGAGATATAACAATAGCCAATAACTAAAGGTCAACAAAAATTACCATGGTGTCAGTGGACTTGGTGCCTCAGAGTAACTCAGGCAAAGTTTTTGTATAACTGTCAACTTGTCTGCAAATATGTCGAATGCCGGCTTAGCTATGACTAGAGCATTTAGATGGCGCTGTGCGCGGCATACTGCGGATTGTTGGCGTGCTACGGTGCGCGCGGTCCTTGGAGAAAATAGTGGAACTCGCCCAGGGCGGAATCTAGGGCGATTATCAGGCACACAGAGTCTACTTACCTCGGCTAATAGATCAGGGCAATTGATCAACCCCCTTAAGATGCGACACATTGTGGTTAATTGCTCGCAGAGCCTTCGCGTTTCGAGAGAGTGGAATCCTAGTGTACCCTGAAGATATTTGGTAGGGTACATGAAGGGATAGTAACCATATATCTTTTTGTACAGAAATCGCAGAAACCTTTTCTGCACTTTTTCAATCATCAAGGTATATGTTACTTCGTGAGGACTCCACACGCAAGCACTCGACTCAAGTTTCGACCTAACTAGAGAAGTGTAAAGAAGTTTGATGGCACCTATATTTGTAAAAACTCTGCAATTTCTAGTAACAAACCCCAGTTTTTTAAAGCTGTCAGCTGAAAGTTTTCTGTGATGAGAGTGGAAATTAAGCTGTGGATCAAATAATACGCCTAAATCCTTCACTGTTTGGGGTCTTACAAGGACTTCCCCGTTTAAATTGTAATTCATGGTAATGGGGTATCCAGATCTAGTAAACGTCATAACTTGGCATTTTGAAACATTCAAGCTTAACCTGTTATTGTAACTCCAAGACTGTACAGCTTCTAGATCCCGTTGCAATGCGAGACAATCGTCTATAGATCTAATGGTACAGTAAAGCTTAACGTCGTCAGCATAAATTAGACACCTTGCATAACTAAGCGTTTTAGTTAAGTCATCCACCATCAAGGTAAATAGCAAGGGCCCCAAAGAAGATCCTTGACTGATTCCCGATCGGGTGTGGTAAGGTGCGGAGTCATAGCATCCTAGTCTCACAAACTGACTTCGGTCCCTAAGGTAGTCCGCAAATAGTCTGAGAAGCTGAGGTGTAAATCCAAACATACTTAACTTATTTAGGAGAACATTCATATTATAATAGTTCAAAGTTCAAACAGTGGATATGTTGACGTGTAGCCGACTGTACCTATACCAAGACCTCTAAATGGGCCTGTATGCCTAACGGAAACGTACTGCTTATGTACAGTCAGCGTTTGGGAGTTTTTAAATATTTTTTGACGTAGTGAGTTTTTGGAAATTATCGTCCCTAACATTGGAGTTATCGTATGTAGCGTATTTATGGTTGTATTGGGTGTATAACCTGACCTGTGGCCGTGTTTACCACTTGACCATATTTTTACCCTATAGATACGAGCTCCTTCCTTCATCCGACAGAACTATGTTTGCTTTTAAATTATAGCAACTATTTTAGGTTTCCGTTTCCTACCCACAGATTTTTTTTTTCATCTGTCATCTCATGTCATGCATGTCATCTCATGCAGCAGTGTGCAACATACATAGACATGCCATGCCTAGAGTGCCTAGGTGTGCCGCACAGCCAGCACTAGCAGCACCTTGAGAAGTGTATCTTTAAACGATCAAGCTTTTATCAGTTATTGTTTCGTATTAAAATTAAAAAATTAAATTTCATTTTTTTTTTGCCTTTGTTTGTGTGTGTAATGTGATGAGTGAATGTTTTAGGATTTCTGTGGTTTTGTTTGATTCATTTCATTAGCAAAAAAATATTTTGTTTTGATTTGATTAAATTTCTTGGTTTTGTTCATCATTTGTGTTGTGGGCAAAAGAAAAATAAAATTAGATCCAGTAAACTAGTGTCCTAGTGTGCAATTAATTCATCATAGCCTGTGTTTTTTCTTGAGAGAAAATCATGTCCAACGTGAATACGAGTGACCTGCTAAACTTCCAGGACTATTCCCCAGAGCACAATGATCGAAGCGCTAGAATCGATGTGGAGGCTGTGCACACGAATCAATACAACAATACCATGTCTAACCCGAACTACGCGTATGAGGAGCCCAAAGTGATTGAGGAACCAGAGGCTACCCCTTCTCAAAGTAAGCTTGCTCACGTCACATCCACACTAGTTTGGTACCACAATAGGTCTGCACTGCACTATCCTTTCGCAGCTGTCGCTAACTGCATTTCGTCTACTATTGCCTATTGCTCTTTTAGAGTTATGAATGTGGTTAGGGCTGGTGATAATCTTTAACCGTGAGTGTTCACTGCTAAAACATCTATAGCAAAATGTGAACAATTTTGTTAATGTACAATCATGTTCCCATTTTCTATTTGTTATGTGTGTTTAGATTGTGTTAAGTTGTTTATGTTTACCTAGCTGAATAATTGTGGATGTCTATATTCAATGTTTGTTGGTGGAAAGTGGAAACCCGCAGTTTCTCTGGTGATGGTAGTTCAAGCCACCTGAAGCTATTTCTCATAACTTTATTCAGGCAATCACAATTTTTGGACCATAGAGTACTACCAGAAGTATTTTGATGTCCATACCAATGAGGTGGTGGAGAGGATCATCTCCTCAGTGCTGCCTCAGAAGGTGTCCCGTAACTATTTTGATGAGAGAATCAAGGGGAAGCCAGACTTGTATGGACCTATTTGGATTTCTGTTACTTTGGTATGTATTATAATGCCATTTGAGCTATGACCTTGGATTCAGAAGCTTGGATTTTATGTTCTATTCATCTTTCAGATCTTTACAATAGCAGTAAGCGGGAACATCGCTAGCTATCTTCAAAACGCCAACAAAGCGGTCCACTGGAGATATGATTTCCACCTTGTATCCTATGCAGCGACTGCAATAGTTTGCTATGTGTGGCTGGTTCCTTTGGCTCTGTGGGCTGCTCTGAAGTTTACCACCCAGTCAGAGGCACAGGATGAAATTGAAATTCAGGTAAATAAAGATTTGTACCACAGAAAAGGTACTGAATTTTGAGACCTTTTGTCCAAAGCACATTTTTTTTCATGCAGAGGATACATACTCTTGGCAGCCATACCTTTCATAGTGATCAGAGACATTTGAGTTAATCGTTTGGCAATAAGGAGAGGCCAAGTAACCTAGCCCATCAGTATTTAAAAAATCTGATGACAGACACAATACACTTTAATTGAGGGTGTGTTGTTTTTCTACTGGTTTCATCATTTGAGAGTATTGGTTGGTCCACTCATAATAACCATTGTGATTAGAACCCACACTTGGTAAGACCCTTAAATAGCAATAACCACCAGTTCTAAAACAGTGGTTCTTTCCAGGGTTCCAGTGGATCACCAAGCATGATGTCTCTCTTCTGCCTGTACGGCTACTCCCTCTCCATCTACATCCCAGTGGCAGTTCTATGGACCATCCAGGTGACCTGGCTGCAGTGGCTTTTCGTCCTGATGGCTGCTTTTGTCTCTGGAGCAGTTCTTATATTCTGGCTGCTGCCCGCTCTGCGCAAGTCTAAGTACTTTGTTGTTTTAGTTGGCTCAATCTTAGCGTTCCACTTTCTACTGGCCGCAGGATTTATGTTGTATTTCTTTCATGCGCCTAGTTCTGTACCTATGCCTGTTATTACTACACCTAGTGTCACCACTATCAAGGCTAGCAGCCCATAATTTAGATTGTTTAATTATTATGTCATGGATGCTACAAAATCAGACACTGCATATTTTTTTAAAAGAGTAAACTGTAGCAATGTGAGTCGCATAGAGTTAATGTAGGTAATAAATAGTTGTTTTCATATTCCCCAACTTTAAAAGTTATCACGCACCATAACTGTAATCTTTTTAAGAGTTTTACAAGTAAGGGCTAGTCAGAAATTGAGAACTAGCTTTGAATTAAGTAATTGTATCAGTACAAGCTTAATAGTACATTAAGCTAGGTACTCTCAGTATTTAATATATTTACATTCCTATGAAGTTTTCAGTCATAATTTAAGTTTATATTTGAAATAATAAACGAAAGTTAAAATATTGTTTTTTTTAAACTCTATACTTATATTTTTTACAGAAATTTTCAATTTCATTTACATGACTGTAACAGCATCTTATAGGTTACAATTTTAGGTACAATCACCTTTTTTTTTTTTATTAAATTATGGTGTCACACAGTACTATGTCGGCGTATATTTTATTAATATTAGATTGACTGGAATTGTATGATTGTATATTTTAGCAGTTCATTACTTTTAGTCAGCTATAGAGAATCGGTCGAAACTCTTCAGCCACGGTTGTCTATGGAAAGATGGCGGCATTTCCTCTGAACTCGACTGCAAAGTACCCGCCAATTCCGTTAACATGTTCGCTGTAATAAAACAAATCATTTTATTGTAAATACTTTTACTCTCTCAGAGAATCTATGTGTGATATAATGTAAAACAGTTGCGAATAAATGATGGATCATAGAACTTAGTCAAATTATAGGCACCAAAACTTACCATAAACTTCTCCATGGTCAAACCATCTCATAACCTCACAGAACTCGATAAGATGCCCTTCGTTGTGAGACAACTGAGCACTGAACTCCACATCTCGCAGTGAACATTGGTATAAGATTTGGATACCACATCGGCAGAGTGGAAGGAGACTTGAATCAAAACTGCCTGAAAAAAAAAGAAAGTATGTGCTCCTGATAACTTCAGAAGACCTGAGTACTATAAGCGCCCCTAGCGAACGAGTTGAGAACTTTTAGAGAGAATTCTGCATTCCGAGCTGTAGCCCACACACACACTTGAGATTATCTTCACTACAAGTTTCAATTGTTGCGATCCAAAACTCATTTATTTAACAGTTAATAATCTCACCAATTTCTTGTTTTGTATAATTATTCAGCATCACAGCGCATATCCTTAGAGCGTATACTATAATTTGTACTAATATTAGCTTGCAATCACATCTGTAACATAGGAATAGTTAGCGTTATGCTAAAAATCTGACAAATTACAATCAAAATGATACTTCTCGGCCTTTTGATGACAGGCGTCACAGCTCAGTCGGTAATGGATCTGCCTTCCGTGCTGTGGGTCGTGGGTTCGATCCCCACCAAGAACAAACATTTGTGTGTGGCAAAACATAGATGTTTGTTCTATGTCTGGGTGTTACTATGTATTATAAGTATGTATTTACAAAAAAAAAAGTATATAAGTATTCTATCAGCATCTAGTTCCCATATTACAAGCTTTGCTTAGTTTGGGACTAGAGGGCGTTGTGTGAGAAGTCCATGAATATTTATTATTTATTTATTATTTATTAAATAAATATTCATGGACATTTCACACGACGCCCTCTAATCCCAAACTAAGCAAAGCTTGTAATATGGGAACTAGATGCTGATATATTTATTTATATTTATTTTGGCTAAGATCAAAGTGTAGTAGATCAGCGACTGGTAAACTGTTATTTTTATTGTACCAAAAGCTAGACAATCAGGGGGCAGGAGGGCCATAACATTACCTCGTAACAAAAAATATTTTTAGGTGGTATAAAATTAGGTATAGCTGGTATATGTAGTAGTCACAACTGATCTTTGCCCCTCTCAAGTATCTGCGCAGAACATATTTTTGGTCGAATTCGAGGTAAGCGAATTTTATGCACAACAGGACCATGTCCAATCGTTTGTTGCACCTAACTTCAGAGGGATAAAGATCCGTTGTGCGTACTGTATATCTATTTTGTCATGTTTACCTAGACTTATCGTGCACAATACTTGTGGTATCACAGACATTGCTATACAGAATTATCAACTGTCTTGTTGTTTGTTCCGCTTTCTCTGTTAGATTCTGACTCTCTATACATTTGAGGCACATTTCCACTTGTTTTAACAGCACTTGGAAGTAGCATGAATCTGAAAATAAAATATTTTTTTTTCATCTAAATGATGGAACAAGCCCCCCCCCATGATGTTAAGGGGTAACCACTGATTTTAACGGTGCATTGTCTAATTGAGCACGTTCATTAAGACGTTCCCTGTAATGCATTGCACTGCACCCATCACTCTGAGACAATGGTGTAAAGTCTCATGTGCCTGTAATGGCACCGGAACACAGCAATGCGAGCATCACTGGGCGGCAGTAATAGGTATGGACGAGCTATTTTCACAAATATGATCTTACCTTTTCTATACAACAATACTCCTTGCTCATAGTCCATTTTTAGATTACCAACATTGCTTTTAGGACAAAATGTTGCAAAACTGTCCCATAGTGACACTCTTCTAACTAAACCCAGTACTTGAATGACTACGAACGGCATCGGCCGTGAAGTGAGAAGGGTTTTGATAATCTCTAGTATTATTTTGTTGTTTGTATGTAGAAGTGCTTCAATTGTTATTGTTATTGAGAATAATAGACCGCTGTACAAAGTGGCGCATGACTGAAAAATAAACAAAGATATTTAGATTAACCTCGTTAGCTTGGGAAAATTAGGGAAGAAACGGTAGGCCAAGCTTAAAAACAATTGCATCTCCTAACAGAGTACATCCATAGAGCACGAGCCTTCTGTGGTTTTGGACTGCATCTATCCTTTAAACCCGTATTCAGAAAACAAGATTCAAGCATAGGTTCGACACTTTTCATGCTCTTGTATCCCAGCGCAGGAATCGAACCTACACACTTAGCCCTCTGTGCCACAGAGGCGGATTTTAGTACCATAAACCCAAACTAGATGGCGTAAGTAGTATATTTATTTATTAAATAGGATCACCAAGTGTTAAGTACAGAAACATTATAATGTAAGTTTAATATGTATTTAAATGTCTGGTACATTATTATAGATTACAATATATCAAAATACTCACAGTATTATCAACAGCGCTGCATATTCTAGAAATGCTTTCTAGATATTGATCTCTATTCTGTCCAGCAGAGAGTTCAAAACTGCGGAACATATCCGCGCCGCTGGAACATTCTAGAATACGCGCCAACATTGCGATCAGTCTACGGGCTAAGATTTCTTGCTCCTCTTTGAATAATGATCTGAAAAAATTAACTTGAATAATAAACTGTGTCTTGATCACGAATAAATGTGACTATCGTACGTTTCATAACGCTAGCGTATCCGCGATACACTGCGCGGTGACGCTACAACGTTCGGCAGTCGAGCTGGCGTTGACGCGCAATATGATGCGAATACGTTAGGTTTACGTAACGGGGCGACGACTGTCAGATTTGTTCATGATTACCCCTCGACTCTGACTAATTTGTAGAACAAACGTCAGTTTACCTGCCTCTCAGCAAATCTTCTTTTCTAACATCCAAGTAAGTAGACGTCGACTCGATATACTTCTCGTCCATTTCCTTCTGAAATGCTGTGGTAATTTTCTGAGATATTGTCTCCAATCTACTCTGGACTTCTGATAATACTGACTTTGCAGTATTAAAAACCTGGAATTAATTAATACTTTATAAACTATCAAATTTTTAACAGGGACTGGCCTAGTTTGGCGAGGGACCGTGACGAGTGGAAGGATGAGGGGGAGGCCTTTGCCCAGCAGTGGGACAGAATAGGCTAATAAAAAAAAAAAACTATCAAATACGTCTCAAAGTAATGGACGCATTGCCTTACAAGGCACGTCCTCACGGGTCTGTCCTAGTGTCTGTGGACTTCTACAGGCTAATATAATTGATAGACCAACCTTATCTAGGAAATGGCGTGATAGACGCAATCCATTCCATTTCACCTAAAGAGTAAAACGCGATGCCACCATACTTACATTAAAATACTGCTTCCTATCAGCTGTCCCGCTAGTAATACAAGTTAAGTCCTCATACACAGAATACAGTTGAATACTTGGAGATTTTTCTTTAACTTTAGGAGTAGAAGGGATCCTGTGGAATGTGTTGTATACTCTGCACTTCTGCGGGGAGGCTCTTCTGGACAGTTTCTCATTGTAGTCTATGATGCAGTACTGGTCCACTGGCGATGGCTCCAGGATTAGAGGTAGAATGGTTGTAAGTGTTGGCCCCTCTGTAAAATAATGTCATGTTAACACGCTTAAATAAGCATAATCATGATATCTTTATTCAATAAAATCACAAGGATCATTTAGAGTCGTCTTATATAACTAGGTGATTCTAGGTGCCAGTTCCACGCGACCAGAGCTTAGAAGAACGGACAAGAAACTACGGCCTGGTTCCTAGCGTTTTTAGCTTTACCTACTTGTATCTGTCTCAAAGTGATAGGCGGTAGTTACCGCTTAACATCAGGTGGTCCATCGACTTGTTCCATCATTTAGATGTATAAAAAAACATCTTGATGTTCTGACAATGGACAAACAGCTATGACGAAGAGGAACCAAAGAAGTTTTCCAATCCCTTTATTATTTACAAATACTTATAAATAATTTCATTTACGAAAACTCAATAACTATTGTTTAAATAGTTATGATAAAAATTACCTTTACTGATAGTTTTGCTGAGGACCATGAACTGTGCTTTATTCTCAGTTTGAACAGCATTGCTGGCCACTTTGACTCGTCGACTCTGTGCCATAGATTCATTGTTAAAACTATTGCTCTGCCTTCTTTGACTGAAAATAACATCCAAGGGTTACATAGTCCTGCCTCATATAATCGTATACAGCACAGATTATGATAAAAATGGTCATCTTATTGCATGATTGATAGACATCTATCAAATGGTACAAAACTATCATGAAAATGGATGTAGTTATTTTGTTTCTTACAGTAGTTAGTATGTTAAAATGGATGTAGTTATTACCTTGAAGATATGTCATTATTGGCTACAGTCACTTGCGTCATTCTCACTTTTGTTGATTCCAGTTTTTTGCATTTTTCTTTGATACTGATTATTTCAAGGTTCTGTAACAGCTCTATACATCTGTATGCACATACTACGATAAGTATCCTATACTACTTGTTGAGTATGAAAGAATTCATGTTTTTATTTCTTTAGGCAAAATGTTAGCTGCAAACTAAGGCGTATCAAAACATTATATTTAATTACAGTCAGAGAACTGGCATTATCAAATGGTCTTCAGATATTTTAAAGTATGTAGTACAAAAATGTAAAAAGCAAAGGAATAAGGCGCTTTACCTTGAAGTCCAACTGTGTCCTCAAATCTCGCATCTGATTATTGGCAGTTGTCAATTTGTCAGTCCACTCTATCTGCACTTTTTCCTGAGCCTTGATCTTTTCCATCCTTGCATTATCTACCGAGACCTGACAAGATCTCAACTGAGTCCGCAGTATCGAAGCCTCACCTTCTTTAGTAACACATTTTTCCAACAATTTACCATTTTCTGACTTTAGCTTTGCATTTTCTTCCTGGAGTTGTAAGAGCTGGCGGTATGTGTGGTCGGAATCCTGCCCTTTGAATATCTTATCACTGAATATAAAGTCCTCATCGGACAACTCATTGTGATTTGATTTATGAACCATTTTAGATGTTATACCGGGTAACGGAGATGATATTCGATTACATTTTTCTTTGAGTTGCGTTGATATAATACTGGATGAGTGCGCTGAAGGTTTTTTGAAGGTGAATTCCGCCTTTGAAGTGCTCGGCTGAGGGTTAAGTTGGGTGCTGGTGGAGCCTGGTTGCATGCACATACTGTAGTCGGGTAGTAAGCTGAGGTCGCTGTTGTAAGCCTGCT
Source organism: Gandaritis pyraliata (assembly GCA_947859175.1). NCBI lineage: Eukaryota > Metazoa > Arthropoda > Insecta > Lepidoptera > Geometridae > Gandaritis > Gandaritis pyraliata. Next base: position 8,534,339 of record OX401869.1, on the reverse strand, counting down.
CGCAAGCCTGGCTGGCCAGGAGGAGGATCTCATCATCATTGTCGTCACCCCAAGTGTTGACATCTGATAATTTCAAAAGAATTTATTCATAATCACCTCACTTGGAAGTATAAAAGTAATGAACCAGTAGGATCATTGATATCAGGAACTGTACATGTATTATCCGAGCTAAACTTGCATATTTCTGAATAAAGTACCTTTGTTTTCATCATTGTTTTGGCTGAGTGGAAAATTATGATCTGAAATACTTATATTCAGTTTTGCTCTTTTACAATCACCGTGATTCGTAGGATAAAACCTTTTAGACATATTTGGCTTATTTCCTAGTGTTAGCAAGCAATAAAACACAAAATACTGCACTAAAAATATAATAATTATTCAATTTTGGCGGTGAATTTGAAAACCAACATGAATGAATGAATCCAATGAATCGGTCGGAAAACGATTTGACGTTCATTTGACATGACGATGACAATAAAAGGTTTGGGGAAATCATTCACAATCACAACGTTTGGTCTGAAATTAGCATCAGGCAGGGCCATGTATGTAGTTTTTTATTTTCGGAACAGTCCGGTTTTTTGACAGGAAAGCCATAGACTCTAAACGTATAAAAGTTTCTATTTGAAATTTATTTTGTCTTTGCTTTGTCTCGTCTCACTGTCTCAATATTTATATTCTCTTTGGTCTCAGTTTGTCGTGGAAATTCGTTGCGGAAAGACGTGCATCATGACTGATCCCTTTAAACTTGGTGATTTGGTCTGGTATGTATGCAAAACTAAAGCTAAATCCAGCTACTGGTGTCTACGGATCTAATTCAGTGTCAATAAATTGTGTAATGTGTTTGTTTCAGGGCTAAAATGAAGGGTTTCAGCCCATGGCCCGGCCGGGTAAGACGCTTCTCTATCATTTCACTCGTCAGAAATGCCCTACAAAAGGCTTACTCGATTATCCATCATCATTTTACAGTTCTATAGACTTTACAGCGTTTGAATCAATTGCAATGAAGTCATTGTAGAAAACAGTTATGGGCGGGAAATTATTTCTACTGCGCGTTTGACTGGCTGGGGGCAATGACGCTATACTATAAGCCATAGCCTATACGGGTACCTAGGTACTCTTAATATCGTCAATAAACGCTGAACAAGCTGATACTTGCAACCTTGTTTCAAGTTGCAATTCCTATCCCATTAGATACTCAAGTTCACTCCTGAAGTAGGTATGAAGTTTTTCTATAATTTGTTTACAAAATAACCTATGATGATGTCGTGGGTGATTTCAGGTAGCTATTCCCACCCCTGAGCTGAAGCTGCCTAAAAAAGCAACTAATGTTCAATGCATTTACTTCTTCGGAACTAACAACTAGTAAGTATTATGAACTATTCCGATTGCTGATAAGCTGTTTCTACTTTCTAAACATAAACATTTGAGTGTATACTAACTGGGCATCTTTTTCTAAAAATAGCAGACACAGTAATTTGCATCTCTCCTTGAAGTAAGCTTTAATTCCAAATCATAGAATTCTAATTAGAGTGGTTGGAAGTAACTGAAAAGAGTAGTGCTGGACTTTCATGTTGGAAAGTCAAGAAGTAGATTTTCAAGCAATGAGTTATCATTACAAGCATATTGAATCTTTGAAGTGAGGTATTTGCATCCTAGATATAAATAATCAAAATAATAAGAGTTCCATTAATATTTATGGACATTTTCACAACACCATCTAGTCTCAAGTAATTTTACACCAGTAAGTAAGCTTGTATATGTTAGTTGCCAACTCTGTTGGCATAGTATTTAGGCTGCTTCTAGCCAGTAATCATGTCTGAGACTTTTTCTTGTATGCTTCTACTGTATTATTGACAATACTGAATGACCAACAGTGCCTGGATTGAAGAGAACAACATCAAGCCATACCAGGACTTCAAAGAGCAGCTGATTAAGTCATGCAAGACCACCGCTTTCAAGGAAGCCGTTGCTCAAATCGAGGAGTTTATTGAGCACCCAGAGGTATGTAACCTTTTATTATCATTTGACTAAATAAGGTTATCATTTTTTTGGCTTTTTTATACAATTAAGAGGGCTATCACAGTTTGGCCGCGATTCAAGGGCTGGCGCGCGTCTGAGTTCGTCTGAGAGTCTGAGATCGCATTTCATGCAGTTTTAAATTACGTTTATTCAATATAATAAAATAAATTATTTAAATCAAAAGTATACAATTTTATTGATTATGAACTAACGTTTATTTTGGTATAATTTTTACTTAATAATATTAATGTAGTATGGAGAAATTAACGGCTAATTCTGAACGTTTTTAGCAATTTTATGGTTTTGAATTGATTTTTTTTGTAGATATCCCATACTTATTTCTGAATTCCGGGGCCGCTACGGTCAATGGCAGTATATAAGAGATATTTGTAGATATTTTTCATTTCGTTTGCTTTGCACAGTAGTTCAATCCAGGAGCTTAAAAAAGTGTCTGCGCGAGTTTTATTAAAAACTTGTTTCGGAATTTTGGCTCTATTTAAATATATAAGAAAAAATTGTAAAAAGCGAGGCCGCTACGGTCAATGCGAATAACTATTCTACATCATGCAATAAATCGAAATTATCCAAGAGTTTCAGTTTCAGAGATCTAGAACGTCAAAAATGGGCATTTTCTCGGTTTGACCGTGATATGAGCCTTAAATGATGGAACAAGTCAATGGCCCACCTGAGTTAAGTGGTAACCACTGCCTATAACAGTGCATAGCCTCTCTGAGCACGTCCCTGAGAATATACCCTGTTAGGTATTTGTGTTCTTTAGTTATAGTACTACTTGGTTTTGATACTAGCAAACTTGTCATCATCATCTTAGCCCGGTATCACCCACTGCTGGGAATAAGCCTCCTGCATGCTATGCTAGTTTCCTCTGTAGAGATAATTAAAAAGTTAGATACCATCTAAAAGGCCTTAAAAATTAGTAAAAAAATAATTTTTCATACAATGTGAGGGAATTTCTACTTTGGGAAGTAAAAGTAAGATTTATTTAAATTATAATTGTTGTGTGTATTTCCTGTTTGTAATTTGAATTAGAGATACAGAATGAAACTCAATGTTTAAACTCGACTTCAGTTGATTAGTAAATAAAAGCAAAGTTAATTTTCATTAAACAGGTTATTAATAATCTTTATTATCCCAGTCAAAATAACAAAGTCCGGTGAAATTATCAGAAGACAGGATAGGTGTACTCAACCTTTAAAATTTATATCTTAGGTAGCGTGACTTCCTCTTCAAAGCCTTGACTTGGCCACAAGGAACTACCATCATAAGTCATAATGAGATATTTCGAAGTGATTCTTTAAAAACATTTTGATTTAATCTGCTGGCACTAGCCATCTTAACTGTATGAGTATTATCATAGTGCAATGGTACATCATCTCGCGATTACCATCAGCCGTTCAGCAGAAAGAGGACAAGTAAAAGATATAGAATTTTCGTTATATAGAAATTCGGAGACCTGGACGAGCACCATAAAAATGCGGAAGAGGAATTCGACAAGCTGAAAGTGCAAGAAGAACAAGAGGGGGCCGAGGGGAGCTCTAATGCTGAGGGGGAAGGCACGCCGGGGGAGGGGGAAACTGCTGAGGGGGAAACTCCAGAGGCTGAAGTTATTGTCAAAAAGAAAAATTCCACTCCTAAGGTGAGTTTCGATAGTGATTCGACAAATATAAGGTGCTGGATGAACGAGAGGGGCAGGGGAAGGGGAAGCGGGGGAAGAAACCGAAGTAGCTGTCAAGAAGATTGTTACTCCTAAGGTTAGTTTCCGATAGTAACTGTGATGTCTGTGATTCTAGAAAAGTTGCTAGAATCGGAGGGGGCTGAGGGGGAAGCGGGGGCGAAGGCTGACGTTACTGTGAAAAAGAAAAATGATCCCCAACTGGTTACCATAGAGCTTTCTTAGTTTTAGACTAGTTGAACTTGAGTTTCAAATATGAAAAATTAAATGTGTAACATCCACCAATAGCTGAGTATTTGTATTTATCTTCTGGCATTTATTATTAGCAGAATTATAACCATGATTGTATCTCACAGATCCGCCTGGCCGGCAAACTGAAGGCAGTGAAGCGCGCCTCCTCCACAGGTGCGAAAGGGACGCCGCGCAAAAAGCGGAAGAGCAGTCTGACTCGCTCGCACACTGACTCTGAAATGGGACACGAGAAGAGTTCGATGCTGAACCATTCCTTCTCCAAGAAGTCGAGTCTGCTGAACCGTCCGTCCAATACATCTAGACCTGTAAGTGAACGACGTCATTTACTACGTGTCAGAACTCTGAAGATAGCCTCAGATCTACAGTTTCCGTGTACATTATATTATCTGTGCGTGTACCGAGCGGACACTTCTTTGAGAAACTTGACATTACACCTCATTACACCGAACTCGTACCTACTGGAATGTCAAACGCTAGTTGTTAGACCAAAGAGGTAGTACTACGTCCTGTCAAACTGACGTGACATGACATCATCCTCTTGCTAAATTGGCGCTGCTAATCCCGTTCGTTCATTTTATCCTGTTAATTATTCGGTATAAAAAGTAGCCTATGTGTCAATCCAGGTTACGAACTATATATATGCCAAGTTTCATCCAAATTGGTTCAGTAGTTTCGACGTGATTGAAACACAAACATCTAAACTTCCGCATTTATAATATTAGTAGGATGTTCGCCATGCACAAATGGGGATCGAACCCACAGTACGAAGACAGCTATTGCTGACTGCTGTGTGATGCCACCATCTCCTATTTAAATAGAGTTCGTAACGTTTCCTTGTAACCTCCAGGAAACGCCGCCATTGGACCTGGAAAACGTCTCCGAGACCCTCCTGGAGAAGAACATCAAAGCGAGCGGCATGAAGTTCGGCTTCCTCGGGCTCGGCATCATGGGCGGCGGCATCGTCAAGAACCTCCTCAACTCCGGACACAAGGTCGTGGTCTGGAACCGCACGCAAGCCAAGGTATGTGCATCTATCACTTGACGGAGTACAGCCCTCACATTATACCAATAGACGAGCTGTACCCGGATTCGAAGGAATCGTTGGAAAGGGAGCGCAATAGGCTAGGGCACGCGCAGCGCTCGCAGCCCGTCCTACACAAACACACTGTCGTCCCTCTCGCACGATTCGCAACCTTCAACTTCTAATAGTTCAAAGTCCAAACCGTATAGGTGGACGTGTATTCGACTTTACCACCACAAAATGGCTCAGATATTTACCTACACACCAATGCATCTATTGAGTATGCAAATTGAGTATGTAAATTACGACATAAAACCGTCATACGCCACATCTGTTGTTAGAAAGAGATGCATGTTCGGACTGCAGTGGAGACGTGCAGCGCGACTAAGTAAAAGTTGGGTAATTACCTTACTTTTCGTTTGTCATTTTAGACCGCGGGCAACATAAAACATCTTGGGAGTGCACTGGAATGTTTATTAGAGGGGACTTTACACAGATAGCATTGCTTAATCTTCCTTCGAGTCGACGCTGTCTTTCAAACATTTTCTAGTAATTTGTATTTCATAACTACACGCTTAATATGAGCGCCAAAAATGTCGTCTCTTTCTATCGAAGAGGAGACAATACTTTGTCCCTTTCTTTTGTTTAACGAAAACAGAGACCGGACTAGCTTTAGTCTATTCTTCCATAGACAAATCGCTGTCTCGGCTGCCTTGCCGGATAGGAGTATTAGATAAATGAATATTTAACGAGTACGAGTTTTGGAATGTTGGATTTTACTTTGTTTTTGCTATAATCAGAACTAACATCGGTTAATCATCGAATAGAGTTTTATTCAATAAGTTAATTTTACTAAACATATTAAAACTGCGACAAAATCATCTTGGTAGTGTTGGAATAGCATTGATTTCTGCAAAATTCTCTCTCTGCGCTCAGAGTTCTTACCGTTTAAAATTGTACTTCAAATTTTGAATTTCTGAAATATGCCCAATAATATAATAGAGATATCGGACTGACGGAACACAAGGAAGGTACACACTCAGGCGTCAAACTTATAACACTACTTCTTTAGTCGCGGGCTCGAAAACTTTTTATTCGCAACTTTAGACTTAGGATAGGAAGGCAGAGTTGCTACCACTACACCACCAACAGATAGGTTCAATATGAGCGGTTATAAATAACAAACAAATCCTTCTCATTTTAGGTAATTTTAAAATTGTCAGTCAGATGTTCATTGAAGTGGTCTGCTAATTAAGACCATTTTCTTTTGAGAACATCTGTTTTAATCAACGTAGATTTTTTAAACTCGGCAGATAGAATTATTAATAAATAAATAATAAATATTCATGGACTTTACACACAACGCCCTCTAGTCCCAAACTAAGCAAAGCTTGTGATATGGGAACTAGATGGCTGATAGAATACTTATATACTTTTTTTTTTGTAAATACATACTTATAATACATAGTAACACCCAGACATAGAACAAACATCTATGTTTTCCACGCACAAATATTTGTTCTTGGTGGGGATCGAACCCACGACCCACAGCACGGAAGGCAGAGCCATTACCGACTGAGCTGTGACGCCTGTCAATTATTAATTACCTATACCGCGTATAATAAAACCATTCGGGACTTCGGCGACAACTTGGGAACTTTTCCTAAAACTATCAGTGTTTATCATTTAGGCAAATATGTATGAATGGGTATGCAAGTAGAGGAAGACCGAAGAAGTGGTTGGATTGTGTGAAAGATGACATAAATGTGAGAGGAGTAGACTCAGAGTTGACGAATGATAGGAGAGAGTGGAAGAAGACATGTTGTGCCGACCCCACCTAGCGCGGGATAAGGGCAGGGGAATGATGATGTGTTTAGCTCAGAACGTAAGGTAAATTTTGAGTAACTGTTTTGAATAATCTATCTAGATTGATAGTAAGCATAGTCCTGACTACTATTACTATTATCTATGATAAGCCCCATACACTAGCACACGTCAGTTTACCTTACGCCATCAAACTATTATTAGGACGTTTCGTTCGCTTTGATTTTTCTGCATATTATCTTGTGTGTATAACTCTTGACAGATGAAAGGTTTTACCAATAAATAAATATATGAAACCTGCGTGTTTTATTTGTAGCGAATAAAAATTATCCATGTAGAGTACCTTATCGACAACAACAACCCTACTCACACATGTTTATATATAAAGTTAAAGAGTAACATACATTAATAAGATTGGCAACTACTAGGAAATAATATGTAGTCTTTTTTAATATTGCTTATGAAACGATTATATATGTCTTTTGCTAATTCAAACCGGACCAAGAAAGTGAAGGAACATAAAAAATACTTCAATGGTCTAAAAAATAGTTAAACCGATGCCTAAAGTATGTCTAAAATAATACAAAGTGAAATACATTGAAAAATAATTTATTTTGTCTATGATTACCAGTTTACTCTCGTTATATATTTAGAAAACTTTCAACAATATCTTGTATATTTTATAATTTTTAAGAAACGTTATAAATAATCATTGCTGGCTTGTATTATTTGGCATATCACTGCAAGACTCGTTCATAGCAGTAGGTACGGTACAGATACGAACACGACATACTGACAAAAATATATTGTATTTAGTTTTTATCTATTTTTACCGACTATATAAAATGTTAGAGCAACTAGCTAGACATACACGTATGCAGTAGTAGTTAGGACAGATCGGGACATATTATATTAATTGATATTAAGTATAGGAGAGATTTGTGCCACCAAGAAGGATACACCAATGTACACCACCGCGCAACAATTAGAACAACATGACAGTAACAACTTCCTTATTCCACATACTAAGTCTACGATTTAAGTCGAACAAATACAAAATGCCTAAGTAGCCTAAAAATACATAAAAATGGAAAATATGATTTGAAACAAACAGACATTATTTACAAGTCTACAGTTTCCACAATATAACTTAAATACAAAACGCATCATTCGATTCAGTACACGAACAACAGATCGTTTCAGTACACTCCTTATCCTACACCTAAAGACAGAAAATAAAATTTCACTAACGCGTTATATTCAAACGTAGTCTATCACAGCTCACTCGCCGGAACGCACGCCGCGCCGCGCTCCGTCCCACTCATATCCACCTCTCACTCGCACGTCCGGCACCGCGCCGCGCTCCGTCCCACTCATATCCACCTCTCACTCGCACGTCCGGCAGCCGGTCCTCACTCGGTCCGGCATTCACACCGACACTCGCACATCCGACGGCTGCTTAGCACTGCGTCCGACCTACACACATCGACACTCAAACGTAGGACGGCGACGGCTCGGCCAAGTCTGCGAGACGAATGTCCTGGGGCGGATCGCGCGCACTCCGCCCCGGCACGGCGTACATCTTGTAGACGCGCGTCAACAGCCTGTACTACAAGGGCGCGTTGCAGTGCGCCGTACACTCGGCGCACACGAACTGGCCCGCCTTGTGCCTTGCGCCGCACTCCGCCTTAGTGAGCTCCACCGCCAGCAGCACGCGCGCGCGCTCGTGCGTCGCGTCCTGCCCCGCCGCGCTGCCGGCCAGCTCGGGCGAGCTCGCGCTGGCCGGCAGGTGGTACCGGCGCCGCGACCGCTCGTACGCCACGCGCTCGCGCCCCAGCAACGGCTCGCTGGAGGGCTTGTCCTCCCGGAAGGGGGCGCGCGGCGAGCCCGGCTTGGTGCCCGAGCACGAGGGCTCCGGCTCGGCGGGCTCAAAGGGCGCGCACGCCTGCAGCGGCCGGATGAGCGCGAATAGGCGCGGCGGGTCGCGCTCGATCATGTTGATGTGGATACCCTCGGGCAGGTCGGGCGAGCCGCGCCGCGACGTCAGTGAGCGCTCGGTCGGCGTGTAGTACACCGACATCTTGGACTCGTCGTCGCCGAGCGTCGGCAGCCGCGACAGCTTCTCGATCTTCGTCTTGAGGTACATGTCGATGACCTCGACGTCCGGGTCGAAGGCCATGGAGTCGCTGCGCCCGCACGAGCCGCTGCGGCAGTTCTCGAAGTAGAGGCTGGGCAGGTTCTCGAGCACCTTGTTGAGCGTCTGCTGCTGGTACTTGTACGACTCGCGCAGCCGGAGGACCTGGTGCGCGCTGAACTTGCGGATCTTGTTCCGTTGGAACACGTAGTTCTCGCGCACCCAGTTCAGTTGGCAGGTCGAGTACTCCCTCACGCGTTTCACCTGAAAACAAACCTCCTTAGAAAATGATCTACGATAGCGCGATTCGTCGGAACGGGTTCTCGCTCGCGGTACGCACCTGATCGTAGTAATTGTCTTTCATGGAGGTCAAGTGATTGGTTCCGATGTCTCTGATGTTGCGGAGGTGACTCGCTTGCGTCGAGTAACTGTTCTGTATCCAATCCATCTGCTGCGTACAGTTCTCTTTAATCCGGTGCACCTGAGAAAATACATGTTAGTTAGCACAATTTAATGTGCAGCGTCATACTTATTAATGTTAGCATATAGTTGTCTTACCTGGACAGCATAGTTTTCCCTGAGCTTTTCGAGTTGTTGTCGCTTGTACTGTTCGATGTTGTCCAGCATGCTGGTGATCTGTCGCGAGCGCGGCTGGCTGCGGGTCACGCAGCCGCAACAACTGCAGCACGTTTCCATCAGACGGAATCTGGAAAATACGATATCATAATTATGTTATGCCACAATTTTAACGAAGTTACTGATAACGTTTTTAAGTTAACCAACCTGTAGAATATGAAGCGCAATGCCTGCACCAATAAAGTTAGCCCGAGAAAAGCCGCCGCGCATATCGCCCCACACAGTAAACTATACATCTTGATTTCGAACATGGTCATAGGGTCGATGTTCAGAATAACTTCAGCAGTAACGTTAGCGGAAGGATTCGATGCAAAGCAAAGGTAAGTGCCGCAGTCTTCTCTGTGAATGTTTCCCACCAACAATGATCCATCTTCCAAAACTCTCACTCTAGAATGTTCTATGTTGCGGTAGTACTGGTCGTGCGCGATGCCGTGCTTGTGGAAAATGTCCGGGGTCAGTGGGTCCGGGTTCCAATGGAAGATGTTCCTGGTTGGTGTTATCCATGTGAGCGATGGTGGGGGATTTCCCGCGAATTTGCATTCCAATAGGGCATCCGTTTGCAATCTGTACAGAGTCAACGGGCTGCTCGAGACCAAATCCGGGGCCTTGCAATTCGTGTGATTTAATATTGTTAACATGTCATTTGGATATGAAAGTCGGCAGCTCTTGTCGGACTTTATAATGTCCTTCTTCTTCTCGGCCCAGCTCGCGAACCACGCCATGCGGCAGTCGCAGGCCCATGGATTGTTCCCTATATCCAGCTCCTGTAGTTTATCCAGCATCTTCAGTGACAGCGGCAGAAACGTCATCACATTCGCACTTATATTCAAGTAGGTTATCGATGGCGTGTCTTGAAATACAAAAGCTTCAATTTCACGTAAAAATTCGTTATTTGTTATGTAAAGTCGCTGCAGTTTATCCAAGCCTTTGAAGTTTGTGTTTTGTATAACTGAGATTTCGGTGCGTTCGAGGTAGAGAGTGTCCAGATATTCGTTATGTTGGAAAAGCGTCGGCGGCAGCGCTCTCAGTCGGTTCCCACTCAGGTTGAGCAAACGCAAGTTCATCAGGTTCTTGAATGACTCTTGCGTGAGGTTTTGCAACCGGTTAAAGCTCAAATTTAACGATCTTAGCTGCTCGAAATTATCAAACAGAGATTTAGGTATGTAGTCCAGCTTGTTGCTAGAAACATCTAGAACCTCCAGTTCCTTCAGGTTGACTAGGGCGTTTGATGTTATTTTGACTAGGTTATTATTATTTAGGAACAACTGTTTCAATTGCCTATTAGGGTTAAAATAGTAATCTAAGAATGACGCAATCTGGTTATGCGATATGTCTAGGTACTGCAGCTTACCCATGGGTCCGAAAACCTGGAAAGGTATCGCTCGGAGGCGGTTGTAGGACACATCTAGGACCACGAGGTTCTCTAGATCGGCGAACGTGAATCTGGGTATATCGTCGATCTCGTTCCGGGATATGTTGAGGCGGCTGAGTAGGATCAGTCTCGCGAACAAGCCGTGCTCGGTCCGCTTTATTTCGTTTCTGCTCAGATCGATGTATTCTAAGTCGTGGAGGCCGGTGAAGAGGTCGATCTCAAGGACGGTGATGTTGGAGTCCTTCCAGGATATGTTTTGCAGCTTAGTGCCGTGGTGGCTGAGTGCCTCGCGGGTGAGCTTGCCGGCCGGCAGCGCGGCCTCCGTACACGTCAGCTGCAGCGCCGTGCACGTGCATCCCGGCTGGCACGCCCCCTCGCCCCTCACAGCACAGCAAAGTATTGCCAGCGACAATATTTTAAGCAGCTGCTGCATTATATTACAACCGTCATAGTCTTATTTGCTGTAACAATAGAAAGGACCGTGTTAACTCTCGATTTTGTAAATGGATATTTATGTACTTTCGTAACTAGACAATGCTGACAATCGTTTTATAATCATTGTCAGCAAAACTATTAGCAAATTCCATGTTACGGATTGGTCTAGTTAGTGTACGACTTTTTAGCACGCGAACTAAAGTAGGACTGCTGGCTAGGTTGCAATATTTAGGCAATACTTTCATTGCAAACAGAGGGTTTTCGCTGATTGCGACGAGTAGACACGATTCTAGCGATAAGCCTGTGCGACGCAGTGTGTGCATGCCAGTGCAACTAGTTACTACTTCGCTAACCTAGACCTACTTTCAACAAAATCATTGAATACCACAACGGTTTTATTTGATTAGATTTTATTTAACTCTTCATAATTTACCGACTGTTCTCGCAACTTCGCAAGTCACTTTAACCTTTGTGTTTACTTGCAAAAATATGTAAATTAATGCGCTATACGTTTCCATTCGCTACACTCAAAAGATGTTCACATTCAATTGATATTTACAAAAGAACAGCTGGGCGATTGTCTCGCAACGAGATTAATTTGCTTGCATTCACTGTAGGTACATCGTTTCTCGTTCAACAACTCTATATCAGCGATTGTGGCACAGTGCCGTCCGTGCATGCCACTGGTGACTGTGCCTCTGCAATGCACATTCAGAGATTGGCAGCAATGCAAACATCCGTGTTCGCTGTATACGGTACAAAAACGCACGTAATTTACCTAACAGTCATCTTCATTTTATTCCAACTTGCATAATCCACGTTATTTTCTGTTGACAACGGACGCGACGAAGGCATACATGCTTCGTCGCTCTCCTATCTCGCGTTCACCCAAATAACATTGTAAACAGCAGATGCACCAATTTAGCACTTCACAAAGCACGACCGTATGAATTTTATAAAATAATTCCACTAATAAAAACGATAAAGCTCCGCGCTGTGATAAATGGAATACGCTGTCACGACGACGGAGGCCGCGCAACTAGAATGAAGTATGGCATGGCGGCGATCGGAGTTGCGCGGTGCGCGCTCTCTGTTCGGCGCGCCCTCTCTGCGCATGCCTGTCTCGTTCGCGCGTCGGCTCGGTCAGCTGTGGGGCGCGGAGAGAGCCGAGCCAAGCCGACCGTAGGCGAAAGTGCTTTCGGAAGCGCCGTGTGTCGAACGCCGACCGACCGACACATTCTTGTTGTATTTTCTTGCCTGCGAGGGGAACGCGCCGCTATGCCCGCTATTCATTTCGGATGAATCTCCATTCTCCGTCCGTTCCGTGATGCGAAAACGGTCGCGCGCCGAGACGGTTCGATGGTCCCGCAGATAAACTACTTTTGTAATAGGTAGCTAGGTACCTTATCATTGACCTTCGTTCGCACCTTCTAGACATACCTATTAAGCTACCAACCATCTACTAAGTAGTGTATGAATGACGTCCGTCTGTGTATTGTAGGCTTCACCGTATCCTCATAACGATATACCAAACATAGCTAAGAACAATCCGCTCACTTACGAAAAAAACTCCATTCAAATTGGAGTCCTATTTTTGTAGTTACGAGGTCACAGACAAACAGACACAACGCTGCAAAACTTAACACCCTTTCCTGTTAAAAAAAATATTGTTTATCGACAGTGTAGGTAACTAGGTAGTTATAGCTAGGTACTACAAGTTTATAAGGATACACGGAATCAATATTTCAAAACTATCAAATAGATTCATAAACTCCTTTACAAACTATGCTATAATAAGCAAACTCGACTAAAGCCTGATTTATTCACGAATCTTACGTAACAAATGGTCGTGTCCGATTCTATCATTAGAGTAGCATTTTACGACACCTAAAACCTTTTGGAGATGTGAACTCGCTATTCGAGGTAGGTACTACCTATCTTGTTTACGTAGCTGAAGTAGCTGACGTCTGTAGTTCTTAGTCCCCTCAGATCTCTTTATCTCTCTTTCTCATTCATCAGCTTTCATGTGAGAACTACATAATTCATGTCTTTGCCTTATATTCTGTCTGAACATAGCAGAGACATGAAAGAAGATGCAATGAGTTGCTAGCGATGTGTGGGTGACTACTTCTTTTGTGGCATCGTTCAGCACTCGGAAGTCTTTTTTATGAAGTTCAAGAGGTTATTCAATTGATCAGGTCAAATTTGGGTAAAAGATTACTATTGGGTTACTTAGTTCAAAAAAATGTACGCATGTAATGCCAGTGCTCAACCGTGAAGGAAAACAAAACACCACTATGAGGAAACCCGAAGCTTTGTCAACTCTGTGTGTATTGATTGATCACGTCTTTCCTGTAGATTAGGCCGACTAGACAAGCGTTCTCCATCTGAACTGAAATCATGTCCCACTACAGCGCCCCGTAAATAAGTACATTCATGAAGGAATGAACGTAATGGTATAGATAGATGCACCAGCCAGCGTCCAGTAAGGGTCATGCTGTCATGCATAGATGATATATTTCCCCAGCTGCGCATAAATCGTCTACAAGATGTTTAGACCTGCTTCATTTACTTAGGTGTGAGAGAAAGCTATATATTACAGGCAGACGTTACCCTAAGTATGTATAGACAGAGATAGTAAAATTTTACGATGGAATCTACCAGCCTTGCGTAAAGGTGATGATTACATCACGCTGGTTTATGGGTCCTAATGGCGACAGGAAAAAGGTCTGAGCTGGTGTTATCACTATTTCTATGATTTGTATATTGCTTTTGTGGCCTTCGAATTCATAAACGATGTAGAGGCTCCTCTAGAGGCGGATTCAGACGCTAGGCGAATGCTGGTTGAAATGGTTTGGCGGTCAGTCTATGTCGTTCGCGACGCCGTCCGCCTCCCGTTTATTTCTCTTTATTTTCCGGGATAAAAGGTACCTAGCTAATATGTGAATGCAGGTACCGAACTATATGTATTCCGAATTTCACCCAAATCAAACCAGGAGTTGCAGCGTGATTGAAACACAAACATCCAAACATTTTATTTTATAATGTTAATGGCATAAATCGAGTCACAGGAAAAATAAAATTGTGTCACGACTGTATACCTACATTACCTACCTACGTTAACATACATCAAAGACGTTATGATTTCTGTGGTATATACATACACTCTATGCACCTACTGGTATTGGAGGTCAGTGACTGTATCCCACATTTGCGTTAGACATTCACTCAAAACTCTTGAGTGTCCTACTCATTCTTGAGGGCCTGTGTTGAGGTCATGTTATAAGTGTTCAAACTTCTCTGATTCAAACAAAATTAATAACTTATACCAATATACCCAGACAGACGTGTCTAATCAATCTCTCAATGAATGTAATATTTGAAAGAAAAAATCGAATGGATTAATAATGTTTATCTACAAGATTAAAAACAAAGCGACGACATCGGGCGAAATATTTAAATAATCGTGTGACGTCCCAACACCTGCGACTGTAAATGGTGAATATTTATAAAGCAAGCGACAGTGCTCAAGTCATATTGTATCTATGATTGTATTCAAACGGCCTAAGGCCAAAGGATTGGTACTTTCAATTCTAATACCCACCCACGTTGAATAATACTAAATAGCTTCGCAAAGCTGACTTTGAAACCCCAAGGGCATGCCGCTCAAAACTACACTAGTATTTTTTTTTACAACGAAATGATGGAACTAGCCGATGGCCCTGATGATATGAAGATATGCCCTGTGATGCATTGCACTGCGCCCATCACTCTAAGACACAAAAGTATCATGTTCCTGTAATAGCACCGGCACCCATACCCTTCAAACCGGAACACAGCAATGCGAGCATCACTGTGCGGCGGCAGTAAATCCTTGTGATTTAAAATCCTCTTGAACTTGTGATCCCTCTAAATGATCCTTGTGATTTTATTGAATAAAGAAATTTTGACTTTGACTTTGAGTAATAGTTACGGTGGTAGTACTTTCCCGGACGAGCCCTTTCACTGACAAAAAACTTCATGATTAGTATGAAACTAACACATCGTAAGATCTAAGTCATAGTAGTGTATGGCTGTAGGGTGTAGGGTCGGTTGTGGAGGACATGGGTGCAGTAACAGATGGGTATTATAGAGGCTCGGCAAATAACCGTTATCGTAAATGTGTATGACCTTCTTCGAGGCCTTGGTCTGAAACTTTCGATTACACCTACAATGACTCGCAGAACAAGAAAAAACTTAGCTCACAAAATGGCATTGTCTATAGAAATGTAGTTTTTGGAACTTACTGTAGGTACTGATTGAGTTTCAAATACATTGACTGAATTAATTTCGAATGACATTGCTTCATCTGTCTGTTATTCTTCACGGCATGATACACCAATGATTACTGACAAAGTAGTGTACACGCTACGAGACTCAAATACTCGCAGACTTCAAATATCAAACCAGATAGATAGATAGATAGATAGAAAACTCTTTATTGTACCTGCACCATAAGGAAATTTCATAAACCAGCCTGGGTTTATAACTGTCTACAAGCCCTAGTAACAGTCTTCATGGCTAAGTGAGTGGTATTGACCAGTTTCAAAATGTAACATGACAAACTACTACTAGCGGCTATAGGGGCCTCTATTCTGAATAATGATTAAAGAAGTTACGATGTGATGTTTGTGTTACACTGCGCAGTGACGGTGTCACTTCGCAAGAGCCAGCGTCATCACACGAGGCGGCCGCGTAGTGCACTTCCAAATCTTCGAGTAGAGGTTCCCTGCTCGTGTCAAACATTTTATCAATCTAGGTTTGTTGGCAACTATACTGAAAAAGATTTGAAACTAAATGCGATACACCAGAGTTTTTTTAAATTTATTGAAAGGGCTTTATCGCATTACCCTATTATGAAATAAAATAATATATTATGTCAAGCCGAGCGTTTAGATAACATGCGCAAAATATACATCTCTGTCATTAAACTGTAAAAGGATTATATTTTTGTGTGACTAAAACTATACTTAGGTACTTATTCTGTGCTAAAACTAAAATAGTTGGTAGCTAATGTAAATAGCACGCTGTAATACTTTTCTGCAAATATTTACCTTGCCTCATTATCGTGCAATGATAAACTGTTTATTTCATTTATGCTAGCTGGGTAATCTCTCTGGTAATTTTACCTTTTTACAGTCTCTGGGGTCTTTGTTTCATAAATTATCTGGTCGTTGAAGATCCATCTCTTTGGCTGCAGAATGTTTTATTTATACTCATTATATTTTTCCTTTAAAAATTAAAACATGCGCATAATTTAGGTCTCTGTAATCTTTTAGAAAATTAAATAAGATTTTGTGTTTATTATCTGTATCATAAAAATTGTGATTTTATTTATTGCACGGTTTAACGATCTATAACGTTCGTTGGATTTTGTTGAGCCATGTTTCATTATTATAGTCTGACCACGCTAAGTCTGTAATGAAATAAAAAAAATGTAACTTTAAATTTTTTACATGTTGTCATGTCTCATATCGTTGCACCCATCTAACCAACCGGCAAAACGTGTTCGCAGTACCAGATGCTTTTAAATTCTGCCATGTTATAAGTGCTGCAGAGTTAGGGCGGGGAGACTATAAGTATATACCTACTACATATAACTAGGTACGTATGTTCGTAATACGAGATACGGTGCGTGTGTAGCTGTTGTCAATGTCGTAAGTTCCTATCGCCTATCGCGCACTGACGCCTTTTTGTAACGTGCTTGTTTCGACACTGGCCTTATGAGTGCGTAAAGCGTACGAATTGGGGCTTCCTTATTGTGGTAATTCTTGTTTGAACCACAAACTAGTTATAGAAATTCAGTCACATAATTTAGAATCAGAATACTTGCCAGATTTGGTACAAGCAGTACTTTAACGGTTACTAAAGCTATAGGAGTAAGTTCCATCCAAATAGTAAACTCAGAGCCGGTTCATTCTGCATAGAAGCTTATTTTCTTTATGGCAGAACCTGCGACCCGATCGTATATTTTTGATGCCATCAGAATCTGACAAATTTCAATCAAAATGACAGTTTACTGGTTGCTAATATGTAATAATATTGTAATTTGTCACATTCTGATGGTATCAAAAGATAGTATTGAATATGTTGAGTTCAAAATCAACAAAACAGTACAAATACTGAGCATGGCGAATGTACTCGTCGCCACGAACGGCACAATGCGAAATAACGACCAAACAATACTTAATTGAAACAATGGTCGCCAATCGGCGTCATATGCCGCTTCCGAAAATATATGGCCAAATTACGACAGACGGCAGCCACTGCTAGCTATGAGCGTCACCTTTATGTACGCACAAGTAGGTACTGTAGCGATGTAAGAACATTGGATATTATATAAATAAACGGTCCTAGTAGTGCACCTTGGGTGACACAACTTTTTATTTTTTACATTAGATAGACCGTCTTGTGTCTTCAATCTCACATGATGGAAGGTGACGATGAAGCCGACGATGGAATAAGACGGTCGAGAAGACTCCTATTCACTCTTGCTTTGAAAAGAAAGAAACATTTATTTGTAAAAACGCTGAAACATACAACACATAATACACAAACAATACATTTACAAATTGGTGACGAACTCAGCATGGCGTTGCGTCAAAATGACACAAGGCTAAAAAAAAAAGATCCAGATTGTAGTGATCAGAACCTGTCGAGACATTGATAAGCGAGTTATACTGGCTTAACGTAACGGGATGTCCTTTTGCAGTCACCCAAATCCGCCCAAAGCGCATTCTAAGTTAAAAAGTTGAGAACCAACTATTCAGCCTAGAGGCAACGGCTGCCACTGACTACTCTCTGTGGAAAGTCACAAAAAGACTTAAAAAACCTTCTGTATTCCAATCACCTTTACGTCGAAACGATGGAAGCTGGGCTAGAAGTGATGCTGAAAAAGCGGAACTATTCGCAAAGCACCTGTCAACAGTGTTTACACCAAACCCAGACACAGGATCGTCCAAATCGGACGAAATACTTTCTGGCTTGTCAGAAACGTACCAAATGTCCCCTCCTATCCAGAAATTCTCAAAAGCTGAAGTGTACTCTGCCATCAAAAAACTAGATGTCAATAAAGCCCCCGGGTATGATCTAATTACTGCTAAAATCATGAAGGAACTCCCAGAAATCGGTATTACGTTCATCACGCAAGTGTTTAATGCCATTCTGCGTAGAGAATTTGTCCCCGCTCAGTGGAAGGTAGCAGAGGTTATACTGATTCTAAAACCGGGCAAGGACCCCGCTGACGTATCCTCCTATCGTCCTATAAGTCTACTTCCAATCGTATCGAAATTATTGGAAACTCTATTTCTGAGAAGACTAATGCCTGAAATAATCAAAGCACAACTCATCCCTTCACACCAGTTTGGTTTTCGCGCAGCCCATGGAACAATCGAGCAAGTCCACCGCCTAGTCTCTGCCATTAATGCCGCTTTTGAACACAAACAGTACTGCTCGGCTGCTTTCTTGGACATTTCACAGGCGTTCGATGGGGTGTGGCACGAGGGTTTATTGTTTAAAATACTTAAGACCTTACCCATAAACCACTACTTGTTTATAAAATCCTACCTTAGCCAAAGGCACTTCTATGTAAAGCACGGCGAGGATCGCACAGGCCTCTATCAAATAAAAGCGGGTGTCCCTCAGGGTAGCGTCATGGGCCCTGTTTTATATCTTCTCTACACCTTCGACCTGCCACTAATGGAGGGTATCTTGGTTGGTACATTCGCTGATGACACCGCCCTAATCGCAACTGATGTTAACCCAGTTAGGGCATCGTACTTGCTGCAGAAAAGCTTGACGGACATCTCGACGTGGTTGAAAGACTGGCGCATCAAAGCAAATGAAAGCAAATCAGTACATGTTACTTTCACTCTTAGACATGGTTCGTGTCCCGCAGTTGAGTTAAACGGTATAAAAATACCCCAGTGTGAAGACGTACGCTACTTGGGCATATATCTTGACAGACGCCTCACATGGAAGAAGCACATATTTACCAAAAGAAAGGCTCTTGGCTTGCAAGTCAGCAAACTATACTGGCTCATAGCTAGAAAATCAAATCTATCCCTGGAAAACAAGCTCCTCCTCTACAAATGCTTACTCAAACCAGTATGGTCTTATGGAGCCGAACTTTGGGGTACAGCGGCTAACTCTAACCTGGAAATCATACAACGCTTCCAATCAAAAACACTACGCATGATCGCAAACGCACCGTGGTACATCACGAATCACCAACTTCATCGTGATCTTCAGATCCCATTCGTTAGAGATGACATCAAAGCTAAGCTGAAATCGTACGCCAAGCGCATGGCCCGCCATCCAAATGATCTGGCCTGTAACCTAATGAACCCTAACGACATATCGTTCAAAAGAATTAAAAGAAGAGCTCCTCAAGACCTAATACGGGATTAGGAGAACAATAATGCGGGATGTGTCACTGGACACGGACCGCGCATGTCCGGAGTCGTGGTAGATCTTCAAAACTCTCGCTAAATGCCCAATAGGGCAGCTTGCAAGAAAAATTGGATTTAAAAAAAAAAAAAAAAAAAAAAAAAGTTATAAATAACCTACAGCAATACATTCGGAGACACGAAATTGAACGATCTTTTCACTCGCCAGCGAGTAAATCACTGAGTCACAAACGAGCGGAAATTGCTTCGTTTTCAGCGTTTTCACTTACAGAGAAAAGTGTTCGGCTTTAGTTTGTTTGGTCGCTTTTTACAGGTCAGCAAATTCAGCCTTAACATCTATTTTAGATTCTAATAGAGTCAGTGATATCTTATTTTGCTATTCTTAGGTTACTAAATAAATAGCAGTAATTCTAGAATCTGGTGTTGAGTTGACAAATGATAGCGGAGTGATTGGAACAAGAAGACATGTTGTGCCGACCCCACCTAGCGTGGCATAAGGGCAGGGCAATGATGAATTTAAGAATCTGCTGTTTGGAACATGTTTTAGATGGAGTAGGATTACCTAGCGCCTATCACTTTTGTAGGTCGAAAGACTAAGCTAGTCCGAGCTCTGACTTAGGACATCTAACAGACAGCATTTTAGAACTGATCAAGGTCTAGATCAAAATTGATTGTTTAGAGCGGCCACATACAGTCGGAATTTCGTTTCATAATTTCGATTCGGAATTCCGAACGCAGTAACTCCATCCAAATCTATGGACCTGTCACATACATAGGTACAATAGTTTTTCGTCCGTAGTTTTCGCCGATTCGGAATTCCGCATGGAGTATGTGCATCCAAAAGTGAGCCTTGTCATTCGGAACGGAAATAAACGTATGTGTGTGGAATATGTTCGGAATTCCGAATCGAAATTCCGAAACGGAATTCCGACTGTATGTGGCCGACCTTATGCCGTTTACAACAAAGCGCTTCCGTGCCCTCGATACACGAACACTGGTCATGGTCGTTGCAATGATAGATCAAACATCTTTTATCTTCCTAGGGTTTACGAGTTTTTAAGAGGACATTAGGGTCAAAGCCAAATTCAAAAGTCTTATTTAATAAAACCACAAGGATCACTTAGTATCGTCTTATAGCTAGGTGATTCTAGGTGCCAGTTTCACGCGACCAGAGTTTAAAAGAACGAGCAAGAAAGCGGCCTGGTTCCTAGCGTTTTTTTTGTATGAGGGCTTTCATATTCCCCGCCCAGCGCCGCCCATCCCTGCACATTTTAGTTTGTAAATCGCTCGCCGACTGGTTTGAATAAGCCCATGAATGTTTAAGATTCATTTAGTAAATGGAATAGCTTCATTATAAGAACGCATCGCGTGCCAAGAAGCCATGCCGTAAGTGATCTGATGGATTGGGAGCTATTTGTGGATTAGATGCCATTTTGGTTTCATAACTCATTACAAATATCAAGGAGGTAAAGTAATTATTTGAAACTGCTGACTACGCTAGTCGGCAATCATTACAGTGTGTTTGTTTAAATTTTATCAAATATCTAACATTTATGACGATATAAATCGTATGAAAGTATAGTAAAAATTATCAAGAAATGAGTTTGGAATGGAAATATTATAAGCGGAAGATATCAACGATAGACGGATAATCTAATCAATACAGTTTAATTTACCTGCAAGATTTTAGAAATTGTAATAGCATTGGTTACGAAGGAAAACATACAAATGGTCGGAACTTGCTGAAAAGGCAACGTTGCGGGGTTTCGTGTTGAACAAAATTAGCCAAACTAATTCAAAGACTGACTCGAACACTGTAGAAGTTCCGCCGACGCAGCTTACCTAGATATTTTACTAAATAAATTAACCGCTCGAATTAATATAGACGATAACTGGATCTGTATAAAGGCGAAAATTGCTTGCGTGACCGTCAATGACGGCACGGCTCAGTTTACGAATTCGTAAGCTTTTTCATTACCTACTCATAACGAACGCCATCAGTATAATTTAACGTATTGTTGTTTTCTACGCCACGAAGATATACGCTCTTCGGATGATGACTGTCTGAAGTTAGTTCGCATCACCCAGCTAAATTATCTGTAACGCTGAACACACTTCAGGCTGGTGAAGTGTATTGGGAACCACCGCACGGAGACTAGCTCACTCGCTCTAATTTTAGAAAGAAGTTGAGACAACGTGACGATTCTAATTATACGCACACGTTTTTACCAAGTCTACTTACTATTTCTATACCTCGCTAGAGCGTGCAATTTCGTAGTATTCCTTTACCTGTCTATGCAGTTATGCACATTTTAGTCCAGCTGTCGGCATCTTTCACATATGTTGGACAAGGACAACAAGCATGGGCTTGACTGTCCACACGTGAGCAAACCGGTAGACATGCTCTTGACCTTGTCACCTGAAGGGTTTCACGAGAACGTGTATCTCCTTCTATGGATTACCTATAGGTAATACCTACTAGTCTTCCTTTTATCAAAACCTAGCAAACATTACCATGCTATGAAGACGATGTAAATCTTTTATGATACGTTCTTATCAAGATTTTCTTTTATCATCTTGTTTTTACGCAATCTTTGACTAGATTTGAAATATCTTGACCTTCACAGTGCGCTGCATTGTAAAGAGCAAAGCCGATTCAAAGGTTAATTATTGCCTGCGAAACTACAAATAAATCTTTGTAAAAATCTTTTCAATTAGGAACAAACTAGAAACCACTATCATCTGCTATCATAATACATCGTAGATGTATCTCCATATATTGTATTGACTGATAATATTACCTAAATCGTGTCGGCTCATAATCAGTTATTAACCGACTTCAAAAAAGGAGGAGGTTCTCAATTCGGTTGTATGTTTTTTTTTTTTTTTTTTTTTTTTTTTTAATGTTTGTTACCTCAGAACTCCGTCATTTATGAACCGATTTCAAAAATTCTTTTTTTATCTGAAAGGATATACTTCCAGATTGGTCCCATTTTATTTTCATCAAAATCGGTTGAGTAGTTTGGGTTATAAAAAGAAATAACTGAAAAAAATATGCCCGTCGCGGCGCAGCGCCTACTATTTTACTGCTAGCAACGATGCAATATGACAACTGACAAGTTGCGGCGTAGCGCCTACCATTTTACTGCTAGCAACAATGACCTTTGTGGTGCACACCGAAATTTTTACATTTGTCTAAATTTGTCAATAAACCCAGTTTGTACATTCAAATCGCATTTAATTGGAGAAAAGCAAAAACCCACCAGTAGTTCCTCTAAAGAATCAAACCAACCACGTGCACGAAATTGCGTATTTTGCTTTCCTGTAGCTTTTATGTGGTGTTTATAGTGACTAGAACATTCCCAATGAACTGTCATCATCATCATCATCATCATCATTTGATGATGAAGCTGGTAGTCGAATTGAAGTCGGTTTTTCCAGTTTTTTAACTTATAAATTATTATAACACTATACATCTAAATGGTTATGTCATAATCACAAATGTACTCGCGTTACACACTCAATTATCAGAAGCCGGATATGTCCAGTACTGGACAATATATTTCCAGGACTAGCGATTCAGAGCCTTATTGTCCACGGACGTGACCTTCACAACCTTGAAGGTGGTGTTACGTTTCCATTTCCGATTCGTGGTCATTCGAGAGCATTTAATCCTCGCTGGAAAAGACAATTTCCATGTTTATTTTAATTAACCAGTGTGCCAAACATAAGCGTGTTCTGAGTTTGTATTTTATTACTCTCTTCATGTATAGCCAGATTAAAAGTAAAGTCTACCCGTTGTTTGTAGCCACTTCTGCATTTTTCCTGGCGCGGCGCCAAAGCAATTGTTTCTCATTCTTATTGCTAATTATGTTAGCAATGTTATACCTAGTTATTATCAATATCTACAATCAAAGACTCGCTAAAAGTGATTGACACTGAAAGGCAAGTCAAATCATATCTAAGTGCATTGATTTACTCGGGTTACTTCCGCGAATGCCATAAAATTTTCGCACCTAATGCGACGAATAAATAGAATCGAATGAGTAACTAACTGCTCAATACACAGTACAATCCTTGTTTTGAAACCGAGGCTGGATGAATTGACCATTTACCTCAGAAACTACCTATTTTTACATACCTACTATATACGTAAAAGATATTTACATATATACAAACTCCAACTATACAAGTAAACAGGAAACCAAAACTGGTTACTTACTCCAAAGAGGATATTCCACTATGTCTTGAAAACACAATTCTATTTAAAAGCCAAGGACGAATTTTTCGCCCGAGTTAAAAGCATATCGAGAAGTTAGTGCAAACCAGTTTGATTTACAAGGTTTGGTAATGAGAATAAAATTAGTATCGTTATGCTAATATTTAACCTGACCTACAGAAATGGCAATGGTTGTATGGTACTTCCTAAACCACTCTGCTGACGGAGATGGAACCACCCGAAGACCTAATCGCTCAATGTCTGTTATGTCGGGACCTGAGCAAGACCTTCGCATTCTTTGCGTCCATTTCCTCACTGAGGATTGTTGCTATTTATAAGGCTTTGCCTGCAGTACGGTCTTCGGATGTCTATGCCTGAGCATATTTTTAAAATGTGAAGAATAACCTAGTCTAAATCAAAGTCATGATTTCTTTATTCAATAAAATCACAAGGACCATTTAGAATCGTATATAACTAGTATAAGACGATTCTAAATAATCCTTGTGATTTTACTGAATAATTGGGTATTGAAAAGTGCATAAGGCAGCTGCATTAGTACAAGCTTTTATTTTCTGAAGCATAAATGTGAAATTAATTTGAAACCAGCTGGTAAAAAATGTTTTTATACGATCGTTACTCAATTTCCTCTTGATACGACAGCACCGTATTCAATAAAGTGCCAAGTCGCGATCCAAATGTAATTAATGCACACCACGCTGCGTACAAACTGGATCCCACATGCGCCGAATATAAATTCCGATATTGGAACATTTGGAACCTAAATTTTGTTAAGTATACAGATGTACTTTACAATACAGATATACCTGTTCTTGATGACTAAGTCATTGGTTTTTTTACCATTTACATCGATGATAGCACCCGATACTGTAAGATTTGCAAATATTTGATACGAATCCTAGGAGCTGACACGATTTTACTTATTCTGTAGTTTGTTATACACCACGGCACAGTGAATCACCAGTAGTGAATTCCAAACTGCACGTCGGGCTTCTAGTACGACAGAAAATCCTAGTGTACGACAATACAGTTGGGTGTTTATCCATTACGCTAAGTTTAGTAACTTGTTCACGCCTCGCCCTAGGTGATCGGGCTTGATGCGTCATTCTCTGGTAATTGCTTACACTAATTGCTTTTAAATTGATACCGCTGGTTTTGTTTATCGAAATACATGTTTTGTTCATTGCAAAAGCAAGGTACCAAGATTTTGCGAAATATGCGTAGTTGGATAATAAAATAACTCATCAGAAACCAAAGAATTTCTCATCATCTTTGAGGAATCTATTACCGGGTCCATTCCCGACTTACTGCGACCATTACAATGATCCGTCATACCATTTTTACTCTATAGGACACGCTCGCCCACCTTGACCTTTGCAGCTATGAGCGGGGGTGTTTCGCAGTTTTCACACTTATCGCTCATCCATTACTAAGCTTACTCTGCAGCGGGTAAATTGCCGCTTGAGAGAGTCGAGTCGAGTCGAGAGATGGTTCATCTCCTGCTCCGGGACAAGTGTTTACTTTATCTAAAACAGTTTTCTAGGTCTAGATGTTTTGATATTATGTTCTCGTAGTTTAACATACGCCAGGTGGCCAGGTCTATTTCTTAGGTGACTGTTGGTAGAATATCCTCTAAATGAAAGTTCTAAATCTCATTTTCAAACGCGGGTCTGTTGGTAAGGGCATCGTTCGGCTGAATATCGATTAAAACTTGCGAAACCATGGCACGGCACACGACTACAGCCCGTTTCAGCTTCCCCGTTGCTAACGTCCGGGATGTTTAAATTATGAAAAAACTCGAACAAAAAACTGGATGTTTTGATATAGCTACAATATGATAAAATAGTCACAATAAAATTTTGAAATTCTGAAAAAGTCATCTAAGTAATTCTGATGACTGTACCTACTAGCGTCCAAGTTGTCTACGTACCTACGTCTTCGCTTATTATTTTGTTGCATTCATTTGGTCTGCCCTTATTCTATATTAATACTCCAAAAATTACCACGAACGGTAAGGTGTTTAAGAGGGCTATCACAGTTTGGCCGCGATTCAAGGGCTGGCGCGCGTCTGAGTTCGTCTGAGAGTCTGAGATCGCATTTCATGCAGTTTTAAATTACGTTTATTCAATATAATAAAATGAATTATTTAAATAAAAAGTATACAATTTTATTGATTATGAACTAACGTTTATTTTGATATAATGTTTACTTAATAATATTAATGTAGTATGGAGAAATTAACGGCTAATTCTGAACGTTTTTAGCAATTTTATGGTTTTGAATTGTTTTTTTTTTGTAGATATCCCATACTTATTTCTGAATTCCGGGGCCGCTACGGTCAATGGCAGTATATAAGAGATATTTGTAGATATTTTTCATTTCGTTTGCTTTGCACAGTAGTTCAATCCAGGAGCTTGAAAAAGTGTCTGCGCGAGTTTTATTAAAAACTTGTTTCGGAATTTTGGCTTTATTTAAATATATAAGGAAAAATTGCAAAAAGCGAGGCCGCTACGGTCAATGCGAATAACTATTCTACATCATACAATAAATCGAAATTATCTAAGAGTTTCAGTTTCAGAGATCCAGAACGTCAAAAATGGGCATTTTCACGGGTTGACCGTGATATCCGCCTTAATAGCATTCTCACATTCCCGACCCACTACGATATGCTATTATCATAGGCGGCCGTATTAATTAATAGGTATCCTGGGATATTGTTTTTCAAATTACGATTCTTTTTGTACAAGTCGTGGAATATTATAAAAGTTTTATAAGCAGTATAAAAACAAGAAAATTTGACTAGAAAAAAAGAGAATCGAAAGAAGGCTATCAGAACCAAATAAATATTGTTCTATTTCTATTGTATATTTTGGATCGGCCCTCCTCTTCGTTCCACCGGCGAGGTGACCCAGATTCGGCTGCAGTTGCGATTTGTTCAGGTGCGCCACACTGGACGGTCTATTTACGCTAGCTGATAGTTTTATAGCGGATTCGTAAGAAGTTATATACTTAAACAAACTCGTATCCGCTTCCGAACTGGCAGATGGCCATATGCCTACGACATAATAATATCAAATTTTATGGTACGCAACATGATGTCATGTCACTGACCGGCAAATAGCTACATATTATGTAAGTTATACCACAATGATATTAGGAAAATAGAATAAGTGTTATTTTTCCAAACCTAATCCATTCGTTTCCCTGGTTCGTTCTTTGTTTTGAGTGGTGGGTGGCAGAGCACTGTTTCAAGATACGGTGTGGCTAACTGTGCGGTTAAATAAATGATAAAAATAATTTAGTTAGCTTCATTAAATCTGCGTTGATTTCTTTTGATAAATCACATGAGAAGTAAATAACCCTTGTGTATTGATCCTATCTTTATGCTTAAAATAAATAAATAAAATAAATATTCATGGTCATTTCACACGACACCCAATCCCAATAGACCCAAGCTAAGCAAAGCTGCTGCTTTGCTGGTTATTTTAATATTCTCTAAAGCACTTTCTTTTCTATTGTTTTCGATTGAACCTGCACAGATACCTTAATATTATCATGGTAAATGTCTTCTCTGTTCTTCGAATCTCGTTTTCCCACGGACTTTGAAACTCCCACACGCACACAATAGCTTATAATTATGCGTATTATCATTTTGAGATGATTTTTTAATTATACACGTCTTATATACTGTTGTTTTGATTGGATGGATCAAAGGTGTGATGTTTTTAAAATATATTTGATTATCTCCATGGAATTCATAAGTTTTTCTACCTCAAAACGTTAACTAAATTCTGGCTATACATTGCTTGAACTTATGTAAAACTTTGAATACTTGGGATAGCCACAAAATAGTCTGCTGTGTTAACTATTCCAGTCTAGACTTAGTTTTATTGCCTTGTCCAATGTTGTTAATTGAGCTCGGTCATACTTTGAAATCATGCAACTTGATAGAGCAGTTTTGTGAATACTTTATTTATGTAATTCATAAGATTGTTTATCTATGTAAGACGAAAATTCTGTTCGAATTCGGTTTCTTTAGTATTGCTACCGTCAGCACAGCACCCAAAGTACTCGTATTCTGATCATGTCTCAACTTCTCTAACTAGTAACATTGACATTGGAAGGGGATAGGCTTCCATAAGTAAACAATATACAATTCAAGTCGTGTATGGATTCGGTCTGATGACGCATGGGTAAATGAGCCGTCAATATGAATTGAAAACGCTAATAGTTTAACATGCGCTCGCACAGGAAAACTGCCAAGAAACTAACTGATAACAATGTCTCGGAACTTCCTAAATACATTGATCAAGCTACGCTTTATATTCTTCTTGGATTTTACACACAACGCCCTCTAGTCCCAAACTAAGCAAAGCTTGTGATATGGGAACTAGATGGCTGATAGAATACTTAAATACTTTTTTTTTGTAAATACATGCTTATAATATCGAAACCAAGGCTGGGAATCGTGGTGACGTGTGCCCATTTCACTGTTATACCCCACTTGCGTTTACCTGGGGAAATATAAACGCTGACATTGTCAGACAAGCTAAGACGGCTTGGAAACTATTTACATTCTGCAAACCTTCTCACCCATCTGAATCCACGCTCGTCTGACCATTTATTTTTGAATTTACCTAGTTTTTATACTCTGACGAAACGAGTTTTAATGACTGCACGAGTACAATGTTTGAAATAAATACCTTTGTCTATTTAAATTGCTCTAGTTCGCGCACTCAATTAAAACCAACTTATTGCTTATCAGGAAGTTATCGTGCCTACCTAAGACCTAAATAGACGCAAGTGGGTGTTTTGTCTAGTCGGTCTAGTTTTTGCCTCGGTCCACTGGCATCCATCAATTCAATATTTACACACCGCAGATAAGATAAAACGTCTTATGATCGATGTCCTGTCCTCTTAAATTAGAACAGGGCAGCCCACACTATTCCACTTTAGAGTAACCTCAAAGCTTTAGAATGTTTAGAACATAGTGCCGAACTTTACTTTACTTTGGCGTAAGTGGGTTTTGGGCAAAGACACTATTGGCATTACGCCTAAAATATGATTTGCGATATGCAGATACTACTGCATTGAATCAGTGATGGTGGTCATGAACTTAGCAGCACAGAAGGAATACAAAGCATCCAATTGCTAACTCTTTCACATGTCGAGTGAGATAGACAATGCGACAGGTGACTATAGAGTCACAGATCCGTAAAAGCCCACTGTATATAAACTTGGCAACTGACTGCAATTAGCAAAACCATTCCGGTATAAACGTAATTCCCTTTCTAAAACCACCGACCTTTCTTTTTGATTATTCTTGCTGACATTTCGTAAGTGAAACAAATTAATTAACAAAGTGTACTAAGTTGGTAACGACTCGTATTGTTTACGATATCTGTCTGCGCAGAGCTCGGTTAGCTTGCGTATCTAATTATGCCCTGCAGTGTATGTTTGCCTACAAATGGAGTAAAGGTCATGTTAAAACTTCTAATAAGTGCGCATTTAAGTGTTTCACTAATTGAAAAGACGGCGTGATCACTTTCGTACTTCTTCTGGAGTGTCAATGGTCTGGACAAACAACATTAGACGAAGTTCGAGTAGAACTTCTCCACCTTTACCCCATCGTCTGTGGCATCCTTATGGTAGCTTTCGTGCTACAATAACTCATCACAAAGGTTCTTTCATCGGTCAGAGAACCTTATAACTACAAAACCTTTTCTCGTTACAAACATATCAAGGCGAGGAGAGAACAAATGACACGATTACTCGGCGAGGGGCAATACTGCGTCTGAATTCAGACACCTATTTCTATTCAGTGCCATAACCTTGACACTGTCTTCCACTGAGAATATTGAATCTTTACCCAACGTCATCATCACCGATGCGATGTTTCCAGGCACCTGTCACCGATTTAATAAATTAACTCTCTCTATGGACACGCGCCAAATATTATTTCGACGCGTTTCTCAGTCTGCGTCGCCGAAATATCCATCTTTATTCGCAGCTGTGTGCAGACGTTTTATTATTTTCGTGATTTCAAACACTTTGCTTCCAGTTAAATAGCAGAGGCGTATTATATTTATGTTTATGTATTGATTTAACAGCAATAAAAGCTTTGTTTTTGTATTAAATGAATATAATAATCATAACCGTAAGCCTTTGTGAATTAATATTGTGAAGATGCGTCATTGTGGTTTGTTAGTTCGCTCCTCAGCATGACGTGTTGCAAACCAATATTTCGTCGGCCATCTAGCAAGCTGGCGAAGACGCTATTGCTACAATAGATATTGTTTTCTTTAATTTGTCCTACTTTTTGATTGGAGGCAGCTCCGATTGATATTTTCATTTGGACACTAAAGGCAAGCTATTAGGGCAAATACAAATAAAATAAGAGGATTCCCTGATCTCTAGGTTACCTACCTATAAATATTCTTGAGGATGTCTATAAGATATAACTGAACTAGACCACCCTTGACATACATAAATGTCAGGTGGCTTTATAACTTACTTGACCTATAACATGTTTTTCTTTTCTATATTTATTTAAATTAGATTCAGGCAAAGATAATGCGCATATATACCTGATTTATAGGAAAAGTAGTCTCGAGCTGAGACGTCTTAGTTTTTTACTGGTGCTATGCGAATAAAGTAATTAAAGTAAAGTAATATCACATCTTTATAAAAAGAAAGTGAGAGTACTCTTCACTGTCTGGTGATATACGATTCAATTCAATGCTCTGAATACCGCCCAACACCCAAATAAACTTGTCGACAAAACTGATTATGTCGACATAGTGGCCACTCAAGTTCACTTATTACGTAACGGAAACGTGGCAGTCTGATATAATAATGGTAATCACAATTATATGTAGTGCTATTAGCCGTGACCCTGTTATTTTTAGTTCTACAGGAAGTTTCTTTTATTCAGATTAGAGAAGACTTGAAGTCAACTCTAGATTGCACAACTTCTGGCTATACAAGAACCAAAAACGTGGCCTCTTGTTTCTTAACCATCTAAAATCACGCCACAACACAAAGGTCGTGCCTCTATTATATAACAGTATCGTGCTAAGGTCTCTGACAACACAATCGCAATGTTCCATTGTTGTAACTTGTATCACTCGCGAAAGACCACGTCTGATATGACCTAAAAGTTAAACAATGGATGCGGTTTCCTGGTTTCTCTGTGAACTTGGAGCTAAAATAAACTTATTACATTGTAAGTAATGTATGCTTAGTACTTTCTAAGTAACTGTTTTTGGTAGATAACGAGGTACATATACAATATATTATTATGAGAGGGCAACTGTTTTGGTCGTCTCACTAATTCTATATATTTTGATGACTATCGACTATTCTGATTACACATGTTACTCTTGACATATGAAATGAAGGCTTTCAAAAAATCAAGAACCAGTGTGGAAAGAAATAATGTTTCTTGAAGAGTTACTCAGAAAAAAACTAAAAAATAGTCTTCAATCGTTTCAACTTTCTTCGTACTGTCCCTTACCTTGACCTGGGTTATACATAGATTTAGACCACCATGTTTTATTTCTAAAAAAGTAGGTACGTCTGGAAGTATATCTTGTGTGAAACAGGAAATCTAAGCTCGGAAATGAGATCGCGTGCACTGAGCGCACAGCTACCTTATCGATCGGTTCTTTAGGTTTATTTTAGCTCTCATCTTCAGCTGCAGCATTGAAATGCACTTGAAGCTTCAAGATTCTTCAGAATAACGAGGTACCTTCCCTGTTTGGGTTTGGCTATAACCCCTTATTCTTATCTCTGTGTTACACTGATCTTCCACACCAGATACTCATGTCGGTATTTTCAGTGTTTGACTTTTTATAATTCTATACGATTGCAAAGCACCGCTTGTTGGATTAGGTCTATTGTACTATCTTGTTCAGCGCTATCTATCTATCCACTAAAATTGTGTTATCTATTTTACTATCTCAACCTAACAAACCGAGTGCACTGAGTGTAGAATACAAAATTATTCAGTACACTATTCATTGTGCACGGTATATGAAAAAACTTGTTAGACATTGCTCAGAAATGCAACGTAAAAACAGGTATTTAGCAGCTGCAAAAAGCAGGGGTGAACAATCCCTCGTCGGTCCTCATTTGTCTACAGTTGAATGGAAGACGTTGGGTGCTCGAAATGAGACTTAAGACCTTGGGCCGCAAATGAAACGTAGAATTGTTAATGAACGAATCTCGTTTGTCGATATTTATGTAGCAGCCATTTCCATATCAGTCAATATTTATATTGTGTCCAATTGTATCGGACGGAATAATTACTTAGGCCGCGGACAAAGGATGGGTTCTGGTAATTGTAAATTGTAATGTAGGTTAAATGGGAGTTCGTTATAAATGATGAGTATTTTAGATTTTTTATGCAATAGTTCATTTATTTATAACAAATATCAGTTAAATAGAGTTATTACTCATCGATCGATAAGTATTAATTTAAGTACTTTATTATTGAAAGCGTTGGCTACGATAAACCGAACTTATTTCCTGCTTAAATCCGCGAAGAATGAAGATAACTGCAACGATTTGTGATAATGATAACACTTTACTTACAATACAATTGGGTGTAAATATAAGCTACCTCAGTGGATTTCCCTCTACCACTGCTCGCGATATCAACAAAGTACAAAGTTATAATGAAATGCATGATGGCAGGTATTGCGTCGGGTTCAAACTGCAAGAGTACGACGCTGGAGGTCTGCCAAATGGTTGCTAAACTACACTCATTACAAATGTGATGGAACCTGTAACGACTCCTTCATTCATGTTAGCTGAATACGTTGGAAATGTTGGATAATCTCTTTTCAAATCGAAAAGAATCCAACAACTCAATAATCATACTTTATTTAAATATTTTTTTTATCTTTCTGAAAATAATCCAATATAAATAGCATATGCGAAAGGTTAAATACCTACGGGTCGTAAATCTGGTCTGACGTCACAGCCGCGACAAAAAAATTACAAATCCGATGTCGTCCTCGCGTGCTAGCTATCACACGGTCACGTGTGCCGATAATGAGATAAGTCTACTAACCGGGCCTAAAGCTATGAGTATTTTGTGTCACTAGGACACTTTTAGATATTTTTTTTTATAATTCTAGGACATTGTTTTTTGCGTCTGCAATTTGAACTTTAACATTTTTAGGCATCATCAATTTTGCCGTATGCTTCCCCATCTCTTTGAAATTCAGACACATCACTAGTTATATTAAATTTTTTGCATACCTACTAAACAATAGTACATACTACGAAACACCAAAATTGTTGGTGCAAAAAAGTCATTCCTGCTGTTTTCCAGTTGTCTGATTGAAGCTTGATTTAATCCGCTAGTCACTTGTATCAACAATCAGGGAGCAGCTGTCCACGCTGTAGCTACAGTTCCTATGTGGGTCGAGCCATTTCACACCGTGTGGGTGGCTTGGCTTCCTATCGGGGCATAAAACTAGTGTACTCGGCCAGCCGTAGTTCATTTGTTCTTCATTATCTCACTTGTATTGAGTTTATCTTGGCTCGTATAAGCATTGATTGGAACCCGAGGACTATATAGATGAATAGGTAGGTAAGCCATATAGTGTCCTCGGAAAGCGCAATGCGGAATATTAAAGGAGCAATAGGTACTGCATAATGTTATCTGAATGCTGCGAGATTTTATGATTCGGAAAGAAAAAGAGCGCATTGCAGATTCAACTTTCAAATGAGAAAAAAACAATCAGCAATGAAACGGCCATATTGAAATTGGATTATTCAACAGTCAACATTTGCCTGAAGCACCGAAGAACGAAACGACCGTGATTTTCACGGCTTCTTCAATTCTTTTTACTGTGTTTTAATCAAAATGGTTGCCTCTCGTATAGATTCCATTACAAATGTCATCGTGGGCTATCAGAGAACCTTTGACCTTTGTAATCTTCATTACAAAATTATCGTCTTCATTGTAATTTGACCCACTGCGGAGTATAGGCAATAGGCCTCTGCTCGTGCCATTTTCCACAGTTCTTCCTTGTTTAGTTTCACCCATTCACATTGCAAATGCTGTAAGTTGGTCAGCAATAGGGTAATAGTATGAAACAACCATTTCATTCATATTTTTCTAATTGGACGTGACCTGTGTACCGTACCAGTGTTATAGAACTATAATTTTACCGAGCATTTCAACTAATTTCCAATTAAAACGAACACTTTGGTAATTAAATACTTTTCGAGCTACGCGACCCTGAACTACACCATCCCACGCTGCTGACCTTCGGCTGGTGTTTGTCGCAAATTCTATTCCGCACTGCTTTTTGTAAACATATTTTGATGGATCGTAAAATTCGTATCTTTTGAAGATTGGTTTAGATCTTCAGTTGTTTAGATTCGATGGGTTCTTCAGGCTTATGTTGAATATCAGATTCTGATTCTTTTATAGGCAATGTGTCATTGTTAGTCAGATATCCTGGAAGTTGTCGTATGTCTTTGCCATCTTAGAATACATTAGGAAGGTATGGAATAAACCTGTGTGTCTATTGTATTAATACAACCTTCTGGGTCTAGA
Source organism: Gandaritis pyraliata (assembly GCA_947859175.1). Lineage (NCBI taxonomy): Eukaryota > Metazoa > Arthropoda > Insecta > Lepidoptera > Geometridae > Gandaritis > Gandaritis pyraliata. The sequence continues at coordinate 8,499,696 of OX401869.1, read as the reverse complement.
AGTTCGATATCTACTTCGAAAGTGTACATGCAACGATGGTAAGAATGCCTGTCGTTCTATGTTCTATGTATGCCAGTGCACGAGTTTATTTATCTGGTGTGTGTTGTAGATTAATTACATTTCTACGTCAGAATTTAATTGTTTTTAATTGTTTGCGTTGCTAGTATGTAGGTGATTGTATTGATGTAATAAAAAAAGTTAATTGCTTTAATCGTGACTTGGCGGATGTTATAGACAAACTAAATAGAGATTTCAATTTATCATAGCATCTTAATCAGCTAGGTATTAGAGTAGCAGTACTTACATGTTCCTTTGTTGCTTCCATTGTTTGAATGTCCTCTAAAAACTCGATTGGGGTAAAATCGATACCAAATCGAGTCGGAAAAGTTAACAAACTCTCAAGTTCAAACAAATACTGGAATTGCATGGAGGTCTCTTATCGTCCCCTGCGAAACATGAGAACCTGAGAAGTGATAGGTACTGGTTGCCACTGTTAAATAAAAACTGCAAATTGCCAAGACATAAAGAATTTTCTGTTCTCGACTATAAGAACGTCTTTGAATAAACTGCTATTTTTATTGATACTTAACATCGAGTAGAATGACTCCTTGACTGATAAAATGAAACGAATTGGCAACGAAGAAGCGAATGCGTTTCATTTTGTGTCGTGTTTTATCAATTGTTTCGTTTCATTTATCTTACTATTTAACCACTATTGCAATTGAGGTAGGTAGGTACAAATATCTAGGAACAGTTTCATATTCCATCTACTTAGTTATGCTTGAGATGTGTTTAGTTAGAATAAAGTAGACCTTACGTACATTCATGTACTTACGTACATTCATGTAGTGTAGTGTCACATAGATGTTTGTTCTATGTCTGGGTGTTACTATGTATTATAAGTATGTATTTACAAAAAAAAAGTATATAAGTATTCTATCAGCATCTAGTTCCCATATTACAAGCTTTGCTTAGTTTGGGACTAGAGGGCGTCGTGTGAAATGTCCATGAATATTTATTTATTTATTTTATTTATATTTATTCTCACCTAACTTGAATTGGTCCTACCGTAGGAGTACCTTAGATTTTATTGAAATGGAATGTAACGTTCCATATCAATAAAATCTAAGACTGCAGCTGTTGTGTACCTAATCGAACCCTATTGTCCAGGTGCACGTTCAGAGTTCCACCTAGATTGCACAATGCTCAGTACGAACCTGCATTGAAGTATGGACAGTGACTTGTGTTTGTGTTGGTCACGGCTGGCCGAGTCTCGCGTTCTCGTCAGATACGGGCCGTTATCAAAATGGCGGCGCGTGGCGGAATCGACTTCATGAGTTGAGTTGAGCAGGGTCGTTGACGCGCTGTCTCGCGTCGTGGCGTTTATTGATCGCCCTCTGCCTCGCTTGCGACAGCTGGCGGACTGATACTGCCATCTAGTGTAGAGTTTGAGGAACTAAGTTGACGGCAGGGGATGGTAGATGTCGCTGTTTTAAATTTTAGCAAAATCTTAAGTAAGAATGTGAATTTCCACTGTTTCACAAATTACTATTACATATTTCTAGAATTTATATAAAAGAAAATAAAATTATCGACTTTCCGTAGTGTTTTTTAGGGTTCATCGAAATAAGGTTTTAATTATTATGGTTCCCGTGTACGATAGACAGACATGCTAGGTTCACTATATTGGTCCAAGCTGCTATATAACCGTACTGTGACTTTCAAATTGCCTCTCAAATGAGAGAAACTCCTTTACTCCTTATTGCAAAAAGAAGCATAAGTAATTATCTTCTTGATTGTTGGTCGTGGAAGATGGCCTAAGCACCAGCATGCAATCTCTTTGTTTGTCGCTGACCGCGAAAGTAATGATGTATTATCTGTTGTGAACAGTGCAAAGACTTCGAGAAGGCAGGTGCGACGATAGCGGTAACTCCTTGCGATGTGGTCGAAGAGGCTGATATCACATTCTCATGTGTGGCAGATCCGCAGGCAGCTAAAGAGGTACGTCTCTCACATAGATCACTTATAAACTGGTAAGCATACAGGCCTTTGCAACATTTCAAGACGATTTATTAGTTCGATACGCGGTTTTTAGAGAAACCCGTGTCTTTCGTCGACTTTTGTTATTGTTATTGTACTTAGAATGTAAATCCGATTTTGGCTATCTGTTTTAAATATAAGTTTTCACCATTATTTTTAAGAGCTGTGGATTTTGTTACTCAATAAAATAAAATAAAATAAAATACTAAGACTTGTGTGGTTCATAGCTCTCAGTAAAGTTTCAAGGGTTTCGTTAAATACGATGATGTTGACAGTGATACTTAATTAGCAGAAAGACAAAACTGCTTGTCAACGCTTGCGAGTTTATCGCGTAATAAATGTACATCCCCTAAGCGGCTTTTATGTTGTCCATCATTGCGCTAACATCCCGCAAAGACCATAAACATTTTACGCGCCTTATACTGTTTCGGAAAGGTCACTAGACAAGACCTCAGGCCTGGTGTACTGACCTTTGGACCAAATAATAACGCTAATACGGAAATAGATTGGTTTCATGACCATCATCATGATATAATGATGTTAGTGCGTTGGCCGGCGTAGGTACCTCGTCAATCGATCTAGTTCAGCTGAAAATCAGCCTTGAATTGCCATCAATTCAATAATATGAGCCTTCTAATATAATACCTTCTAAAATTGTACCATTTTTTTTATGATGTATTGTGTTTTGTCAATGGATAGAGGTTATTTTTAACCGACTTCAAAAAGGAGGAGGTTCTCGGTTGTAGGTATGTTTTTTTTTTGTTACCTCAGAACTCCGTCATTTATGAAACGATTTCAAAAATTCTTTTTTTATCTGAAAGGATCCACTTCCAGATTGGTCCCATTTCATTTTCATCAAAATCGGTTCAGTAGTTTGGGTTATAAATAGAAATAACTGAAAAAAAAAACAATATGCCAACCACGTGCACGAAATTGCGTATTTTGCTTTCCTGTGACTTGTAAGTGGTGTTTATAGTCACTAGAACATTCCCAATGAACTGTCATCATCATCATCATCATCATGATCATCATGAACCTGGTAGACGAATTGTAGTCGGTTTTTCTAGTTTTTTAAACTTATAAATTATTACATAAAACAATAAAAATATGTGTTCATACTGTTGATATACTCGCGTTATTTTCCAGATGGTATTCGGAAACTGCGGCGTACTGCATTGTCCGTCTCTCGAATCGAAAGGGTACGTGGAGATGACGTCTATCGACCCCGACACCTCGCACGACATCGTCGAGGCAATAAGCGGGAAGGGGGGCCGGTATCTAGAGGCGCAGGTAAGCCTTTACAAGATCCCTCATCAATTACAGATGTATTCAACTTGATTACTATCATCATCAATATTCATCTCTTCATTATAACGACTTGTTGTAAGTAAGTAAGTAAGTAAAACATTTATTTGCGACACACAAGAAATTTAAAATAAACAAATACACTAGAAAGAAATAAACAACAAGAGAGACAATAATTACTAAACAGAATCACAAATCAAATACAAATAATATAAAGAAGAATACATTGACAAAGTGTGCAATGGTGTCGCAAAATGGACCCAAGCTCAGCATACTGTGGGTTGCTAACAACCCACGCTGGTCTTCCGCTAGAGCCAAACTCATCATCACTTGTGTATCAAACTCATCAACTCAACTCATCAATAGCGGATAATTAGACCGGCTACCCGCCACTACCCGCTCCCGCAGTAGCCACGGACCCTCCACAGGTGTCTGATACTTTCAGCCACGGGTCTTCGCAAGATGCTTCCGCATCAGCAGGAACCTTGTGTTTGGAGGGTAAGGTGGTTAGTTCTCGAGAAATTGATCTGATTCTCATCTGCTTTAGATATTTCAACATCATCAGAGTTCCACAAAATTCTAGAAGTATTTCTCACGGGAAGTGTATGCTCTGCAAATATTTGTCCAGATTTGAGATTTGAGACCTAGCTCTAAGAAATTCTGTAAGTGGTTGAATTCGAAGTTTTCCAATGAATCAGAATAGTCCTGCTGAGAGGTCTTGTCTGCGATTACAATCGAACCTTTCCATTCCAGATTCAAGGGTCGAAGACGCAAGCCGAAGAAGGAACCCTCATAATCCTGGCAGCCGGTGACCGCAGCCTGTTCGACGACTGCCAGTCCTGCTTCAAGGCGATGAGCAAGAACTCCTTTTACCTTGGTAGTAGTCAGCTACTCCGATTGCTGGCGCGAGGAGACTTGCTCGTTCACCGTACATTTGTGTGCTTTTTGACGGACTTTGACATTAATAAATAATAAATAAATATTCATGGACATTTCACACGACGCCTCTAGTCCCAAACTAAGCATAGCTTGTAATATGGGAACTGGATGCTGATAGAATACTTATATACTTTTTTTTTTAAATACATACTTATAATACATAGTAACACCCAGACATAGAACAAACATCTATGTATGGCATACACAAATGTTTGTTCTCAGTGGGGATCGAACCCACGACCCACAGCACGGCAGGCAGAGCTATTACCGACTGAGCTGTGACGCCTGTCAACATTGGCTTCTGCCTAACCCCATGTTAGGCAGAATTTAATTTTTTTTTTAATAGAACTCTATTAAATTTTTTTATCCAATGTCACAATCACAAGGATCCCTATCTTAATTCGATTTTCATATCTTAAAAGTAGGTGAATCTAAGCGCCAACTCATTTTCCGGCTTTTATTAAGTAAAGATCTTTGTTCAAAGTTCGTCAAATGCTACCAGCACTAGTTCTTATGGCAACGCATCGCGTTACAATATTTTTATTACAATTTTTAATTTGTAGTTGAACACGTTTTCATTATTTTTATTTTCTGTCAACGATCAAATCCGAGCGCCATAGAGTAAGGCTTGCATTATTATTTGTCTGTAATATTATGTACATTATCTGTGCGTATACCGAGTGGATACTTCTTTGAGAAACTTGACATTACACCTCATTACACCGAACTCATACCTTTTCGAATGTCAAACGCTAGTCGTTAGACCAAAGAGGTAGTACTACGCCCTGTCAAACTGACGTGACATGCATGACAATGAAATCCTCTTGCCAATTGGCGCTGCTAATCCTGTTAATTATTCGGGATAAAAAGTAGCCTATGTGTCAATCCAGGTTACGAACTAGGTATATATATGCCAAGTTTCGTCCAAGTTGGTTCAGTAGTTTTGACGTGATTGAAACACAAACATCCAAACATCTAAACTTTCGCATTTATAATATTAGTATTTGAGTTGTAAGTAATAGACTGGAAGCAAAGATAATGTTATTCACCCGCACTCCCCCCCCCCCCCCCCCCCCCCCCCGCAGGTGACATCGGCAACGCGTCCAAGATGAACTGCGTCCTGCAGGTGGTGGGCGGCGTGTCCCTCGCCGCGCTCGCCGAGGGACTCGCGCTCGCCGACCGAGCGGGCTTGTCTCAGGCGGATCTACTGGACGTGCTGGCTCTCACCTCGCTCGCCTCGCCGCATCTCATCCTCAAGGGCCGAGGTAACAGACGGGATTCAAAACCTGCACACTAAAAACTTGCGCTGGCTGATCGAACGGGACTGAAAGTCTGCACTAATTGATCTAATGGGACCACGGACCGGCGACGTCCAAACAAGTTTTCTGACATAAAAAAATTGTGGTACACATTTTTTGATTGGAAAAGTTCAGATTAAAAAGATATTTGTTTGCTGAACCTTTGCGTTGTTATCGTCTAGACCGTGAAACTTTGCGATTTTTCCTAATTACATTGAGTGTTTATATCCTCAAATATCCTAACCTAACCTACTTAACACACAAGAAAACGTGAAACGCCTCAAAAGATGGCAAATACTCGACCTAAACCAGAGAACGTAGACTGTTCTGAATACTGAATGGTGTTACTCGCTGGAGTTACACCTTAAAAACACCAATACAAGAACCAATCTGATTATGGCTAAATAGCCGATTGCAGATAGCATATGTGGAAAAAAAAATATCCTCAAAAATGTTGAAATGTGCGAGCGAGAAGGTTGTTTGACAATACCCCTCGCCTTATGCTGTTGTTGTATTAGGTTGTTTGTGGTTTTAGTAAAGTAATAGTATTTTGTGTTCCAGCGATGGTAGAATCGTCGTACTCGACGCACCAGCCCCTGACGCACATGCAGAAGGACCTGAAGCTGGCGCTGGGACTGGGCGACGCGCTCGAGCAGTCGCTGCCGCTCACTGCCACCACCAACGAGATCTTCAAGCACGCCAAGCGACTCGGCTACGCCAACCACGACGTCGCAGCCGTCTACATACGCGCTAGATTCTAGCTACACGCACACTATGTCAACTTCTATTTATTTATACAACTATATATTCAGACAAACTTGTTTTATCATCATTTTGAAACATCAGAGCCTGTAGTGTGAGTTTTGTTGATCGAAAAGCGTTTCGGAGATTTCGTATCAAAAACAAAACTCTACGGCCTCTGAGCCTGTAGAATTTAATTTCGCTTTACAAAATCGAATCAAAAATAAAGTACGGTTTTGTATGAATCAGAATAAGCGGCCGTAAAGGATAAGTCGAGGACACAATTTTATTTCAATCTTCTATTTTCGATTCGATTTTCGTGAGTAAAACTCGGACACGCCACTTTGAAACTGTGTGAGCAGTTTTCTTGATCTAGATTAAATAATAACAATGTACCACTCCTCCAAACAAACTTTTTAAGTAAATTTTTTATGCATATCTATTTTCACCATTCAGTTCGTAAATTTTTAGTATTTTTTTAGTAAATTCCCTGTAATATAAAATATGACTTCACATGTCGTTCAAACGTAGACTAGGGTATGTATATCTAGAATATAGTCGTTTGGAAGACAAGCGCGGCCTTCGATAGTGTAATTGTTCATTGAGAACATGAGTACATAATGTTTGAGCAAAACCATTTTAAATTGAGGATTGTTACAAACATGAAGCTAGTTCAACACTCGCTACAAAAAACATACCATGTCACTTTGTACATTAGGCGATAAGAAACAACGTTATACTACATCGATTAGTTCTTTAATACGGATAATCCTTACTAATATTATAATCGCGAAATTTCGTATGTAAGATAAGATAAGATACATTTTTATTTGTCCCCGACAGGTATGTACAGTCAACTACACATCAACCTATCCACTGTTTGAACTTTGAACTATTATAATTTGAATGTTGCGAATCATGCGAGAGGCAACATTCAAATTACAATAGTTCAAATTTCAAACAGTGGATAGGTTGATGTGTAGCCGACTGTACATGTCTTTTGGAGACAAATAAAAATGTATCCTATCTTACATATAAATAAATGCATGTTTGTTCCTCTTTCACGCAAAAACTGCTACAAAATACTGGTCCGATTTGGATAAAACTTGGAATACATATAGTTTGTAGCCTGGATTAACACATAGGCTACTTTTTATTCCGGAAATCAACAGGATCAAACGAGACGCGGGCGAAAGCTAGTTAACTCAATAAAACATTCGTCGTTTCTTATCGCCTACGTAAGGTCCGATATCTGCCAAAGCAGAGAGACGCGAGTGTATTCAACCTGGAAAACCACCTCCATGATTCTATCAGTTGATGCCACTCATCTCTGCTTTGATAAATACCGGCCTTAAGTGACAGAAATGTTCAGTCTTTCTTGTGGATAAGACTATGGTGTAAGTGGTGGGTAATTCCCATTGAAAATCAAGTCTCGGGCACAATACTCGCAGCTTCATGTGAATATAGGCATTGGTGAGTGTTTGCCCTTAATATGTCTGTATATATCTAAAATAGACATAAAGTATGTTTATAATACAGTAAAATAAGTGTAATTAACTATCATTCTAAGATATGTGAAAACTTTGGCTAAAAGGATTGGATAACCACATTGAACTATATAAATTGTGTCGGTGACTATTTTTGTAAAATAAAATATCTGTTTATTTAACCTTCTTATTGACGTCGATTCATTTGTGAATCTAAATTAAAATAATTTCTAAGTAAATTATTTAAACAAGTATTTTTCGTACAAAAACTCTTGAAAATTGTCTTCTTGAAATGGTACCCCAAGATTTCGTGCGCTAAATGCATTTGTTAATGGTTAGGTATTTGTTTAACAATAGGAAAACTCTCATTAAGTCCAAATATGTAGAAAAATTGTAGTTAATTTCTAATTAAGAGCCGGCCACTGTTGTTATTGATAGAATGTTAGATATCCAAAATTATAAAGTATACCTAAGTATAAAGTATACCTAAGAGAATAATTTTACAAAATTATACTATTGTAGTTCCGTAAATTGTATTTGAAACATTCAATAGAATAAGTTAAACATGGCCTCGGGGCTATTCTCGACATTTTGCTTTTAGTGAACAAATGAAATGATATGAGCATTTTAATATAATTTTAGGTTAAACTGAGTGTTTTATCTCTTTCGGTTAAGGAGCACTAACTTTGATGTTTAATTGTTATGTTTGGATAGGTTCGTGTTTGTTGCATTTTTATTCCTTCATTTCTACGTATTAATAAGTATACTATACTATTTTTCGTCATTTGACCTGATCTTTGCGTCTCAGAGTGATGGAGGCAATGCAATGCATCACACGTCTTCAGTGGACGTGCTCAGTGTGACAATGCATCGTTATAGTCTGTGGCGACTTAAGATCAGGTGGGCTATCGGCTTGTTCCATCAAAAAAAACTTTCTACAAACTACGCTAGATTGCCCGAAGCACTTATGTACCTACTGCATTCAGTTTTCTCATTTTATTTCACTCTATATTTTCGATTTTAGACGAATATCTGTTTCTGTCTTTTAACAATATAAAATGCTAAAACACACAAATATAGCTCTTATTAAGTGAGTTCGCGTACACGGATTAGCGTTTGTGTGAGATAGCTTCTTTATTTTCTGTGTGAAATTTTTGTGTACAAAATTTTGTAGGTAAAACTCATACAATAGGTATTGATAATCAAATGAATATTTAATCAATCAAATGATCATCTTTTTTATTAACTTTAGTATCTTCAAGAACATAGGTATGATTTTATTTCTGTAAAATACTTTTTAAGTGTGAAATATTGGGTCCATTCACATTAGTTACATTGCCAGTTCTATTGATGGAGCTAGTGGGAATTTGTTGTCCCAGTAGTTATATTCATTGGGACCTGTCGAGTGTCGACAAACCAACACAAAACACAGTTGTTAGGATCATCTAAAAAAACAGAATCTATTGGGCAAATTGTGTTTGTATTTTCCGCAGTGCTAAATCTATATTCAGTGGTAGATTTAGGATTTCGGTTTTGAAAGGGTTTCAACCCAACTATTAGGGCGGCAAGGACAATCCTGATCCATCTTTAGGTAAACCCGAATGCTATTGGGACCCCCCCCCAGCCCCCCTGGATCTGCAGTGACTACGTTCGTAAGGAAACTATAGGTATTTTACTACTTATGACCATTAATGTAGTTAATACAGCGTATATACAGGCACATGAGACTTAACGCCTATATGTCTCAGAGTGATGGACGCAGTGCAATGCATCACAGGGCACGTCTTCAGTGGACCTGCTCGGTGAGGCAATGTATTGTTATAAGCAGAGGTAACCACTTAACATCAGGTAGGCCATCGGCTTGTTCCATCATTTAATTGTATAAAAAAAATGTAGATGACACTTTGTTATCCATCGTTCTTGCGAATATCATTTCTCTATGAATAGTCGGAATATTTTCTACACGGCGCCTTCCGATCACTAAGGTATACAATTATTTCACTTATCATACATTTTAAAGGAGTTTTATAAAATACGCAGAACCATTGTAATCTAAACTTTATTACAATTATGAGGTAATAATTGCCTGAAATGTAAATCCATAAAAGAATATTGTGTAAATGACTGACACGATCAGAGTATAATAAGTTAATAAATAATTATCGTAAATTATTACTGTGCTGTTTTATTTCGATAAGTGCCTACCCATATCAAGAATGTAATAAATTTTCTCTCAAATAATCACTAAAATTTGATTTTGGTTAAAAGATGTATTTTTTTTGTTATCAAACTTAGGCAAGAATTAGACCTACACCTACTTTTTATTATTTAGTACTTGCTGTTTTGGTTATATGTAGTCTTACGTTAGGTAGAAGTATTTTATCGATGACAGATTTTGTTGTGCCTAATTGTTTTTTTTATGAGTATCACTCATAAAAACATAAGTTCGTTCGTTCGTAATGAGTTAGTAACTGGCCACCTCTGGTGACGGAGTTGTAGGCCGTCTTAAGGCCTCTGTCGTGGCAATTCACCCACATATCCTCTTAACTACTGCTAGAGCCGGACCGATAGTCTTAACGTGCCCTCTGAACCACGTTACTATATAGGTAACTAGTGATATATGATATCGCACAGATACTTAATACATTTCCTCAATTATACCTACCACTGATGTTTTTTAATGCAACATACTTAGCAGACTACAGCGGCCTCTCGTAGACAGTTTATAGTTTACGACAAGACTATAAATACAAGCACATGATTTACACAACGCAGTCACGCTATTCGGTACAAAAATTGTATAGAAAAGTTGTATTGATGGGGGTTGACAACAATTGGGAATTTGTTAAAAAATAAATACATTGTGATAGAGATACCTAGATTGTTCACTACAGAAATATTACAGGCAACACTTGACTTAAAAATAGGTATCACAATGAGCGGCCTTATCGCTGAGAGAGCGATGTACTTATAGTTTTTTTGCATAGGTAAGTACATATTCTTTTCTTCTTCTTCTAACTTAAGAGCTATGCTCTTGTCGGCGTAATGTATGCATTTCCCGCCCGGTTCTTCTTTTCAGGGCAGCTTCCTTGACGTCTTTATACGACATGACATCTATCTTCGCCTTCACTTGGCTCATGTAGCTAATACGCGGTCTTCCTTTTCCTCTCTTTCCTTCTACCTTCCCTTCAATGATATTTCCGATATCAATGATATTTCATATTCTTTTATACGTTGATAACTAAGTAGGTACTCTACTGTTTGCTCGAACTTGAATTTTTATTTTGTGTTAGTTAGGTATCTAAACTGCGTGATTTATGTCTGTTTTAAGTTGTACTTTTAGCCACCCATTATATTTTATTACATGTAGTATTTTCTTGGCAAAATGGAGATGCATTTCAGCAGGCTAACAATACAAAGGCTGAAATTTGTAATAAAGAGACACAAACCTTCCAGACCAGTCGTTATGGCCCTTTAAACACTTTTAACAACTCAGTAAATATTGTGTTTCACGAAAAAAAAAAAAAAAAAAAAAAAAAAAAAAAAAAAAAAATAATAATAAAAAAAAAAAAAAAAAAAAAATAACAACATTAATTGCTCCTGGAATTATTTAAAAAGCTCTTAGCCTGATAATCCTATAAGTCATGTGTTGAAATGTTTACGGCTATCATTTTTATTGCGGAAAACGTTGACGACTCCGTAAAAAATGTATCGCATGACATGAGAAACCGCAGTAACTCCAGCCGTATTACCGAAGCAACTTAGAAAGAAAAATTACTGGCTTTCAGTCGATTAGGCCGCGGAGCCAATATCGTATGCTACGAAAACACGGAAAACCATAGACAAATCCTTCTTGAAAGAAAAACTTATTTTGCTCAAACTTGGTGTTTTAGTTTTTACAGATTTCCCAAGATTTCCGTTCTATGGTTGCGGTTAAATTTTGACGCTGCAGTTTTTTTGAAATTTTTCTATGTTTACAAAATCACATCAAAAACATTTAAAATTGTGTGTTAATAATGTCGTTTCTTACGGAATATTTCGATGAGTTCCGACAGCATCCTATCAGGAAAACCAAAATGTAAGTATTACCTACGTATCATCTGCCAATGACTTAGGTACCCCCTATTCAACCTCCTTTTTATACAACCATGGGTTGTCTGGCAGATAATGCTAGAGCATTAAGTCCTCCCTTTGTATAGAATTTATGTAATTTTGTGCAATAAAGAATTTAATACAAATAAAACAATGATCAGCGATATAAAACAATACAAATAAAACAAAGATAAACTTCGAAGGGAGATGGTGGGAGGAGGCTCAGGATAGGGAGTATTGGAAGTCTCTGGGGGAGACCTTTGCCCAGCAGTGGGACGAGACAGGTTAATTAAAAAAAAAACAATGATCAGCTCGGCTGCTACCACTACTTCTAGGTACCTACTCGTTTTGCTTACCTAGTAGTCACATTACCTACTAAATTCTTAGATTAGAGATACTTGTTTTTTAGCGCTGGGCTCTTCGAATTTTACCTTTAGTCTTTTTGTCAAATTTCCAGGTGCCGTCCAGAAAACAGGTGGGCGAAACTTGAGGGGAAATGGTTGGACCCTAAAAAAGGAACGGAAGATGTAAGTTGAAGTACTGTACCATCATATTACCACTACCTACCTACCACCCACCCTATGCTTTTGATTCTATACCCGACTTTTTCTCACCAAGTACCTACCTACTATCATATTACGTACTACAATATAGGACGTTGTAACTATTGTAGGACAATAATAACCCAGATAAGCGGTTATATTTCTAGAAAGTATGGACGGAAGAAGAAATCGAGAAGTTCATAAAGAAGACCATGAAAAGTTTACGAGGACAGTCCACATACTACAACGAGTACTGTTCGCATCTCTCACCTGGTAAACACAATATATTTATCAGACTAACTCCCTCAATATTTTCTGAAAAAAAGTATGAGACTCACAAACTCACAAAGTCCACTGAGGTAATGCGAACTGCGTCCGTTGCATGGAGATTAAAAGTTGTGCCTGTAAAAACACCGGCATCCATTAGCCTTCAAACCGGAACAGATAAGCAAGCATCACTGCTTGGCGGTAGAAGTATGGTGGCAGTACGTCCTCGGACGAACTCTATCACAAAGAGCCAACGAAGCTTCGATAGGTATACTTTCTCTTGTGCACCTGGCGGGATTTGCTTTACTCTGGATGTTCATTCTTTGGATGAATGACTGTTGGGGGTTTTCATCAGAACATTTCTGTGCTTCGGATGACGAAAAGATATCCACATTTTAATCAATAGCTAATTAGGTACAATCTCTATAGCAGTTGTTAGACCTAACTCCATCACCAGAGTTTGCCACTAGCTCACTTTATCTCCAGAGTTCAAAACCCGTCCCTTCAAGCCTCGCGTGAAGAAACTTCGACCCTGCTTCCCCAAAGATGAGGTGGTGTCTGAAGAGCCAGTGGCCCCCCCGCCCTCAGCCCCGAAGCTCGCCATGAAGGATACAGAGCTGATGAAGGTCGCAAGGGACCTGTATGAGCAGGACATGGATAAGCCGACCTTGGAACCACTACCTACGCACTTTAGAGGTTTGACTTTGGAACACATTTTTGACTAATTTGTAAACTAAAATTGCTGGTCATTTTGTGGCCCTAAAGTTTAACCATGCGTTGACCCCATAGTGTAGAACATACAAAAATAAAATGAGTTAGTCTCAAAATAGTGCAAAAAAAAGTACATTGATCCAAGGTATCTCAGTCACGGTGTGAAATGGCCGTGATTCTTCGTAATTTCATTTTTAACCGAGAATGAACGATACAGAGATCTCAATCGGACTTAACTGACTACCCACTAACAGCCAGAGTTCCGGTTCTGATTTGGATCAGTCGAGCTATCTATAAATCGTTTGCAACGGCTTCTAGATAGCTCAACTGTTTCATGTGCATTTTGTAAATATTGTAACTTAACTAGTCATAATTTTCTTCGCGAAAATTTTTTTCCCACTAACAAGAATACATACCTATTAGGTATCTGAAATATTTCATTTGTGAGAGCATTAATGTAGGTATCTAATTATTTGATTTGTTTTGCCGCGGACCGGCTGTGACGGGTGAGTTGTAATAACAAAGCATGCACTAAAGTAAATATTATGGATTGCACATTCACTGCTTAGATTGTAACAAAGACAACAAAGATATTATTTAAATCTATTCTAAATTAAAGATTTTAATCATGATTTCATTTGAAACACGTACTTCTTCTGATTAATAAAAGAATACTTTATCACCAGCACATAAATTGATGACGTTCATTGATAGTTCTGCATTTTTATCTTGAGAACATCTTTTTTACTATTAGACAACAAAATAAAGTGTCTAGCAACCCCAGCATAGTCATAATCAGGCCTTTGCATCTAATCAAGATGATGTATACAGAGTCAGGGCCACTCTTTTACCCACGCGCCTAATGGACAGGACGCTGCAGTGCCTGGGATATGATTTAGATCGAGTAGACTTGCCCAGCGGCTATTCTCTTGTAACCTAGTCGGCCTCATCCACAGGAAAGACCACGTCAATACGTGCGCAGTTGCCTAAGCCGCGGGTTTCCTCACGATGTTTTCCTTCACCGCTCGACCCCAGCATAGTTCATCTATTTATCCACCATTCTATTTCAGTCCTCGGCTACGTCCGCCCTTGCCTCTTCAAGACCGGCATCAGCGACTACCAGCAGAGCATAGCGCGCCTGGCGTACGAGATGATCCGTGACGACAGGATCCCTCGCTACCACAAGCACAACGGCTGTCGACCTCACTGGGGCTTACCGCCTGAAGGTACCAGGCAACCAGAGCTTGATGGAGCGCCTTATGACGGGGAAAGACTTTTCTAGAACACTGCTAAAATACTTGTGGTAGCAAATGCGGGTCCATTCCCGCCACCAGATTAGTCCAATATCAAAAACAAAACCATTATTTGTAGGGTTCTGAAAACAGTATAATTTTCTTGGACAAAAAAACATTAGTATTTCATTTTATTTTAGAGTTCATTTATCAAGGCTATTGGTTCATAAAACATGATTAAGTAGGTAATTTCAGTATATCCCAATACGAATCTTCCAACGCGTTAAATGAGCTTCCTAAAAATAATGTTCGAGCAATTCTATTGTAGTAGGTACCTACCTAGTAGTCACAAAGTATATTTGCGGCATAAGAGTCGCATGAGTCACAAAGACCCATTATGGTCCAATTTACTTAGTTATTTTATATTATTTTAATTTAGATGAATAGATGTTTAATTTAACTTTTGTATCCACTTAGCGTAACCATAATAAACACTGAAATTCAAAGCCGTTTTTATTGCGGGTTATTTTTGCAACGAACGACGTTTACAAAATGATTTGTAAACGACACGTTTACAGATCTCTGTTAATTTATAATTTGTGCAGATGACTAATTAGGCACTAGAGGAACAACACATGTAGAAAGTAAACTGTTCAAAAAGTGGGCATTTGCCAAATAATATTTGGATAGGCTTCTGACTACATCAATAAGATTTAAGCAATTGCTGGATACTCAGAACAAGATAATATCTTGGGTTACTCCCGACCATCGTCTGTCAAAATATGACGATAGCTGTCAAAATCCGCAATCCGCGAAATGATGGACAGAGGCCATAGAGAAGAGAAGAAGAAGATCGGGAGTAGCCAGAACAACGGTTCCCTCTACTGATTTCCTCTTTAGATTACAACTGCTGCACTTACAAAGGTGAACCTTGTATGTTCTTGCACAGCTATATAACATTTTTGCGATACCTGAAAAGGGTGAATAAGTTTTAAAGTGCCTCTGACTTTAGCATAAGACCAAATTGTAACACTTATTTTGGCAAATAAATGTATCTTGTATCTAGCTTCTATCAGTCTGACACTGCTCATGTGATTGTAATTGCACCTAGGTTTATCCATATGGGCTAATAACGGGCCCAAGGGATATGATGGGGATTAAAAGTGCTGTTTACATTTTTTTCGAACAATATGTTGCTTGACTGACCACTGACGAAGGATCCTATCAAAATGTAATGTTTACGAATTGGAACTGCGATGCAAATGCAGATGTTAATTTACGTCATTCCAACAATGTTGATTGTTTGGGTATCATTAATGGAGTTATTCTTTGCATTTGCATTCATTTTGAATGTTGCTGAATTTCTTGTGTGAAATTCACTGATACATGGATGGAAATAAGACATTAACCCTGTCATGGTATGTCCTGTGGTCCTATAATTTGGGGGGGAGAGAGAGAGGGCCTCATACGGGGTTTCCTATACATTGGTGACCCCATGTGATGCCCAGGCCTCCCCCACGTTCTAGGATTATTTTTTATTATTAACTGCTGCATTGTAACTAAGCATGATTTTACAGAGCCATAGTGTTTCACCCCGCACAAGTAGAAGTATTCATCTATGCTTTTGATCAAATAATCAAAGTCACTACATAATAAAATAGTTACAATTTATGTTGGCTTAATAATAAATTGACTACGTGACTACAAAAACGGGCGTGTTCTATGTATATTATTCTGTAAAAGGGATCATACAAAAAAACGCTAGGAACCAGGCCGTAGTTTCTTGCCCGTTCTTCTAGGCTCTGGTCGCGTGGAACTGGCACCTAGAATCACCTAGTTATATAAGACGATTCTAAATTATCCTTGTGATTTTATTGAATAAAGAAATTTTGACTTTGACTTTGGCGCCACTCAGCATGTGCTATAGTAGTTTGAGACTACTATAACGCTGGTCTTCCGTGACGCACTGACATTTACCCCTGATACACTGACCCTAATCAACCATGATGATACATTCACTCTTTCAACATCGCACGCCCTTAAATCAGGTCCCTGTAATTCACGAAATCAGATCTGAGAAAAGGGATCGCTCATCGCTCAATTCACCGAAAAGGAATAAGAAGGACCAGGAAGCCAACAAAGGACCACACACGTGCTGTTTTGTTCTTAGGCAGCTGACACGCGGGCTTGGACCGGTGCCAATACAGATTATTTGGTGATGGTGTTGCCAGCTGTATAGGGATAAAATCCGTCGCATCAAAAAGTGGGTATGCATTGCTACATTCAGCAGTTATCTTTTTCTTCTTATTTATGGCCTCTATCCGTCATTTCGACAGACAATTTTTCCATCAGTAGGTTTTGCTAAGGCGAGTATAGTCGTAATATGAAATTGCACTCTGTGGTGGTTCCAGAGATAGGTATGATTCAGGTACCCGGGCTCCTAATTAATTTAAAATTCAAAATCTTTATTGCACTTTTGAATTTTTAATAGGTAAGTAGTTACCATTCCATGTTGTCCTAGTTGGCCTTATCCACAGAGAAGCAACAAGCTGTAGGTAATGTAACAGACTCTACCTATCTAGCTCAGTCTCTGTTATACATAATTATCTGTGGTTATACTATACCAAGGTGCCTGCAGATTTACGCTAGTTCTATCACAAAGGCACGAAGTTGGCAGCAGTCTGTGCCCACGATGATATTCTTATTGTTATCTGTCGTTGGTTCGGCGACTCAGTACACTACACTGCCTTTAGTTACATCTGTTTTGGGAACAATAAATAATTTGACTTTACGATGTTTTCACTCGTCATTGATTTAATTTTTTTAACTGCCAATTAGCAGACGCTCTTTGTAAGTATCTTAACGGATTGCGAGCTATGTCACAGCAGGTATTAAATTTTAATGTTGCAGACGACAGGCAATGAGATTTTTCCTCGTTCACATACATAGAAAATAACAAATAGGTAATTCTAGGATGCAAAAAATGTCCTTGTTACAAGCATTAAAAAATATTCTTTACCTAGTGTGACTCCGAGATTTAAAACACACCATTATGTCTCGGAGTGATGGGTGCAGTGCAATGCATCACAAGGCACGTCCTCACGTCCTCAGTGGACATGCTCAGTGAGACAATGCATTGTTATAGGCAAAGGTAACCGCTTAACATCAGGTGGGCCATCGGCTTGTTCCATCATTTAGTTTTATACAAAAAAAATCATACATGCTCATTTGCGCCGCACGCAATAACCAATGAGTTAACTGGTAGGTGAGTAATCTATTTCAACAATCTATATAGCGATCTGCCAAGACATTCGCAATATCTCTATTGGCTGTACATTGTATTTCATTATTTAGATTAGATTAGAAAATTCTTTATTGCACATTTAAAAACAGTACAGAGGCGGGCTTAATGCTAATTAGCATTTTCTTCCAACCAACCTTTGTGTAGTGTGGAGAAAAGGTAGTGCTTATATTATGGAAAACTTGGTAGGGAGAAACGTCTTTAAAATATATAAAAATTACCTACTACGGGTGGCTTGCACCAGAATCGCTAAACGCGTTTAACTTTTAAATAGTATTTAGCGAGTTGTCAAATCATACAAATTCGTCAGATTTAAATCGATTTAGCTGTTAAATACGTTTAGTGATTCTGGTGCAAGACGCCCATAAAATAATAAAACACTAACCAAATATAACCTAAATACCTATATAAATACATACATGAATTGCTCAACATTGTATTTCATTATTCTTAGAGATAAGAATCATTCGTGACATCTACCCTTCCTAGTGACTCACTTTCACCCCCCGCATTCTAGATGACTAATAAACAAAATATTTATCCTGTTAAACTATTTATAGGTACTAATGAGTTCAAATGAGCTATATTTTGTAACTTCCTATTTATACTTTCTAAATAGGTTAGTTTGTTCTATCTCTAGATTTTCCTGATACGACTGATGTACAGGGAAAATCTATAGATAAATAATTGCTCTTCTGAAATTCATAAACTTATACTTGTATTTTGTGGTTCCCATTAGGTACATATCGGGTTTCAGTAGGTATCAGGCTTAGAGAAAAATTAATAATGAAGGTAGGTGAATAGGTTACCTGCTTTTATATCCTTTAAGTACCTACTTTTACTGATCCTAGGTAAGTGTACTATTTCATACCTACCTAGTTACTTCTGAAAATTATACTAGGGTACAATTTTAATACATTTTATTATCACTGTAATAAATCATAACAAGTTTACTACAACTAAGATTTTCTTAGTAAATAATTGTTCCACATCCACATCTGAAAATGTCTAGAAATCTGCGAAATCGTTTTAAAACTCGTTAACGTTTCCGTGACCGAAATAAAGCACTTTTAAATTCATTTAGCAAATAAATCATTTTTTGATAAATAAATCTAAATCTGTTTTTTTACATTAATTTTCAAAATGACAATTTTCTCTGAATCTTTTATTACTTTTCAGAGCTTTTAGTCAGATGAAAGTTTTGGTGACCGAGAGGAAACGTTTGTAAATTATGCTTATTATTTCAGAAAGGTGATCTAATCTAAGCTGATGATTTTTCTCAAAAGCGATCAGCTCGACCTACCTGATGAATTTCATTAGGCACACTACACAATGAAGCTCTAACTCTGATTTCATATTGATCCGCATAAAGTTTTACGACGTCAATTATAACTAGGTAGTAGAATTACACTCAAAGAGACTTTGCAAATTCAGTGAAAAGAAAAGAAATTAAACGAAAACTTGTTTGTTTTTTCCCAACACAAAAAACTCAACGAAAATAACTTCTAGAAAGTGTGTCCTTCTAGGAGCTTTTGTTTAAAACTTTGTAGAAATAGAGACGAAATGGCCTAAAATGTAGAGTTAGGTGTGACATGGGAGGATTGATTTTTTTCTTATTTCAATTTGAAAATACGATGAACTGCGTGCTATTAAAAGCTGTTCTTTAGGTTTACCCCGTCAGGTTTCACGAGCATCGTTGAGTTTCAAACTTATTGCTGCAAAGATTTGTAACATTGTTGGGCTGAAATGACCAAAACCGCACTAAATCACTACAGATGAAGTGTGATATATCGCGCGCTCGGGACAAAGCTAAGAAAACTTTTAGAGTTCATTGAGAATTCAAGGAATAGCGTTACCGCTTGCGTAGGCGCAGAGTTCCAGGAAAAGGGTGGAATAGCGATCACTGTGCTAATTACTTTCTAGAATTTAGAAATAGGTGTAAAATCATCGGAAAATTGGTTGTATCTACTGTTTACATTTCTACTTCAAATAGTTCAATTCAAAGCTTCAAACACCTACCACCCCACTTAGTGCCTGCCTAGGTATACCTAGGTGTGGGCTAGTAAAAGTGTTAGTTATCATATCAGGAACGTATTATATTTACGCAGGCAAAGTTGCCGGTTTCAATCAGTTTTAACTGATTAAAATCAGAGAAAATCAGTCTCATTTTCTCTTTTGTCGATCTAACATGAAAATAATTAGTACAAAATTATCACACTACATCAGATTCGAGTCACATCCAGGATGCAATGAGTCATAATTAAAGCAGCCACGAATCGGAACATAAAAATTATGTCACTGCTTTTCATAGAGGAGAATACGCAGATGACGAGTCAACCAAAATACCTCCCCGCGTCCCCATCGCGACATCTGTCAAGCTGTCTCAGCTGCGTCAGGCTTCAGGGCTGCCGAGCCTCACCGGCTTTGTTCTACTATCGCAAGAACAATATCAAAATAACACTTTTATGTGCCATCAATTCACGCAGAAACAGAGCTGGTCACACGTATCGTCACAACACGGCGGCAAAACGAGAAATCTCATCTTATTACTGCAATGTAAACAAAAGTAGACATATCGAAATCGGTTGGGGAAGTTTGTGCGTTTGCCAAATGTTGGTGTGACGTGTGGTCCGGTCCGCTGTACTCGCCAGTGTCAGTGGCAAGAGCGCGTGCGCCGGACCGCCTTTCAGCTTTCCCGCCCGATTGACCGCGAGTGACATTTCAAATTTTGAATTTGGAAACCGTGCAACTGATTTATTCATAAATCATTTTGTTTACGACCAGTGGTTTTAAAGTGTTGTGGAGTGATTGATCGATTGATTCGATTATGTGACTAAAACTATCGATTGTTTGAATTTTGTGTCCGGCGGAGCGTTCGGGAAAGGCTTTCCATGAAAACTACGGTAAGTATTTCTTTTTCAGAAAACTTTTTAAGATTAATGCAATTAAAATTTTACCATTTAATTTTATCGAACCCATTTGGTTTAGGTTTCAATTCGAGTTTTGTTTAGTAGCACCGACAGACAGCGTCATAGAATTTGATTCATTTTTGGTACATTTGGATCTAGATTCATCAAAGTTAGATTGAGTCATAAACTCTTAATACCGCCCTTCGTAGGAATAACCTACGATGGTTATTGTCTCCCTTACAATAAATTTATCTTTAATATTTTTTGCAAATGAGGTCACAAAATTTTAGAACTGCAATTACACGTAACAAGTTTTGCTCTAGGTCATAATCGTAAACGTCAAACAAACGTCAAAAAAGAATTATCGTGCCAGGACTATATGTAACTCAAGGCTGCGAACTGGGAAATGACAATTTACTAAAATAACTCTGAAACTATTGGTTTTTAAATAAAATCAGTTTTATTGGCTTCACCACTTGCAACTGGTTTCTTTTAAAGTTGACTGGAATAAATAAATTCAAGCGATAAGGTCGCAGATAACCCATTTTATTATTTTTGCGTATTTTTATGTAACACAGTAGCCTACTAGATATCGCGTAGCTTCGTAGAAGCTTGTGTACCTCTACGGCGTAGAGGTACGTGCCACTATGAGCGTAGCACGTGCTACGCTGCAGTTTTTCCGGCCCGTATACTTTAGCCGAGAGAAAAATCTTTGAGAACTCATGTATAATAAGGCGAGTATTTTATAAACCGAATTTATTTATCATCAACATTTATCGGTCCACTGCTGGACGTATAGGCTCTCCCTAGACGCTAATTTAATGTGGTCTAGAATATTAAAAACTAAAATCAATCAAAGCTAACCATTAATCGAGAATGTCGATAGCAAACGCAAATAGATACTTTTAAAATCATCTCAAATACAATACTTGAAAGTTGTGTGATCTCTCCCGCTGTATAAACACAGTAAGACATCAAAGAAATGAACCGAAATGGTTCGATACATATCTGGGTATGACGAGGCGAGCTCTTTCAGAATTTACGTTGGTTCGTGTTTATATTGAACTAAGTAATCCTCTTTATTGGAATCGTTTGAGGCCGCGGGTAACCGGAGTGGACATTATGTATCCTATTTTTACTACAACCAAACTACCAGGATATAAATAAATAAATATTCATGGACTTTTTTGGATTGTAGGTAATGGTAGGTATAATATATATAATTAACATGATGAATATATTAGTTTATTTGTGCACACTTTGTACACCGCCGTCTTTCTGTTTCTGTTTATCCTCTCCATCCAAAGGTTGTCTGGAAGAGATCGCTTTTACCGATAAGGCCGCCCATTGTACATTAGCTTTAATGGTTTTCTCTTATGTCCTGTTTCTTCTTTGTGTACAATAAAGTGATTATCTATCTTTACACACAACGCCCTCTAGTCCCAAACTAAGCAAAGCTATATATGGGAACCAGATGGCTGATAGAATACTTATATACTTTTTTTTTGTAAATACATTATAATACATAGTGTCAATAGTTACGGCTATAAATATGACTATTTATTTGCAAACAAAAATCTACGTTTTTCTTCTTATTTATGATTTGTCAACCAGCTAATGTAACATAACTATGACAACAGGTGTTGCCCGATCTACAGCCATAATTTGACAATGTCAATCAATATGTCGTGATGATGGAACTTACCACTATATTTGTTTTTATCACTATACTAGTTTAGTTAGATACACGTGAAATCACAGAAAACAAGAACCTCAGCCCCCGTATGCCAATCTTTTGCTGTCAAGTTATATTTCACTGCCCAGTGTAATTTCTTCAGGTCACGCGTGGTACAATTTTGTACAATTTTGTACCACGTGATCATTCTTTTTTGACACTTGACAGCAAAATATGCGCGAAAACACATCAAATGACGTCATAATGTCACTATTTAGTCACAGAATAACTATGAGTTAGTATGAACTGACCATGATTTAAAACTTTGCAGTTCAACTTTGATTGGCATACCCCTGCTGGATGTGATCAAAGTTTCGCAGTTTAGAAAACTACTCCGCTGAATTTTTTCAAAAACACCTAATCCTTGCAATCGCAATGAATTTAACTATTTGACTTACACCATACACCTGTGTAGGCAGAGGGCAATTTATAGATTTCATGGAATTCGCTAAATGTTTATCATGCGAAGTGTTATGTTATATGTATCGACTCGAAATATTTGCTAAAATTCAGTTTATTTCGACTTTCGACATAATCTGACATAAGACACCTGGCAGACTGCAGACTTTCTGATCGGCCGAAGTGAATAGTTCAGCAGCAGTTAACTAAGTAGGTATTTAATTCAAAAAGTAGTTAATGATTTCTATAACTCCTCTGTTTATACTCTTATTTAATAAGCTGTTTGTTTTCCACATAAAATAAAAATAAAAATGAAATAAAATAATTTTAAGGATTAAGGATTAATCGAATTTATGGATTAGGTAAACTACAGCTATTACAGTGTGATTTTTAATCGCCGACGCAAAAACGACGGGGTGTTATAAGTTTGACGTGGCTGTGTGTGTCTGTGTGTGTGTGTGTGTCTGTCTGAAGCAACGTAGCTCCCGAACGAATGAACCGATTTTGATTTTGTTTTTTTTTTTGAGGAGAATTAGTCGGGAGTGTTCTTAGCTTTGTTTGATGAAAATCTGTCCAAGTTTCGGGTTTTTTTTTAATTTTTTATTTAATTACTTGTACCCAAAAGGGATTTTGAGACTTTTTGTCTCAAGATTTCCCTTGATTTTTAGATTTTGAGACGAAAAGTCATAAAAACCCCTAAAGGGGGAAGTCTCAGCCGATCAGAAAGCCTACAGTCGAGGAGTCTAAGTGATTAACTACTTTTAGACCTAATAGTAACCTACCAGAATAGTTACAACTAGAGTAAGCAAAGCATGCAGAAACAGATGGTCGAATCATAA
The DNA here is from genome assembly GCA_947859175.1 of Gandaritis pyraliata. Classification (NCBI taxonomy): domain Eukaryota; kingdom Metazoa; phylum Arthropoda; class Insecta; order Lepidoptera; family Geometridae; genus Gandaritis; species Gandaritis pyraliata. The sequence goes on along the minus strand of OX401869.1, from coordinate 8,475,859 downwards.
ATTCAAACTTGAATCGTAGTTATGACTGTTTTATTAGACTGTAGAGGGCGCTGGCGTTCTCTTCATGTGTCATTGATTGACTAAAAATACCCTGGAAGTAGGTATCTTTGTCTAGACACTCTAGAAATTTAACTATGTAGCTGAGTGTAAATAGTTGCAACGAAGCGAGCTGTGAGGTTTGGTAGTATCGTTATGTTCCTACCACATGAACAAAATATACTCAATACTTTTATTGCTTTCACATGGTATTATAGTTGTTACATTGTTGGTAGGTAGGTAGGTATATATGCAAGCTTTCACTGAAATACTTAGTCGAGAAAGGTAGATCTTTTAAGTGGCTGTATCTTGGTAACGCCCATGGGCCAAGACTAGCAGACAGCTAAAACTGGAAGCCCTTATCCGTTCATTTCGAAATCTTGAGTACTTATATCCAGCAGTGGTTTTTTACTAAATTTACTAATTTTTTACTAATTACTACTACTACTACTACTACTACTTTTACTAATTTACTAATCATTATCATCATCCTATGATGATGATAATGATTAGAGTCTGATATCTTTTGGATTTAGCTAGTTATTCTCGTGGGATTGTGAGACGACCTCTGTGGTTCGGTGATTGTCTGTCCGGTTGATAAGTGCGAGTTTGATGACCAAAAAAACAATAGATTTTCTAAAATACTAAAATTACGCTCGGTAGTAGCATTTACACAGAAAGAGAATTACGAAAAGACATGAAACAAACTGAAATAGCCCACACACGACTAGTATAGTTACGTTACGAATGGGTTGCATTGCCTGCAATGGCTAATCTTATTTCAATCACACGCCGTTAAAATGCCTGCACCAGACCAGTAAACAATGATTGACCTGTGCCGTTGTGCATGCACACGGTTGCCAGCTAAACAGCACGCAATAATACAATCTGCTTTGTCTTGAAAAAAGGTCGCAAGCTATAAAACTAGGCTCCCTGATGCTACATAGCAAGCTACGAGGAGTTGACTCTGCCGGTATCCCTTGGAAAGATACTCCCAGAAAGCTTTTGTGCTTCTGGGAAAAGTAAAGAGCTACAATACAAATAACCCAGATTACGTATCCATGGACTAGATAAATGTAAGTAGATACTAGAGTCAACGTCTAGACATATCCCTGGAAGAGGCAAAATTTTGCTATTGGCTTTGACTCCGAGCGGGTGATGATTTTTTATAAATTCTAGTTTGTAAATTTTTAATTTTTAACCGATTTCAAAAAAGGAAGAGGTTCTCAATTCAGTTGTTTTTTTATGTTCGTTACCTGCGATATCAAAAATTCTTTTTTTATCTAAAAGGATATACTTCCAGGTTGGTCCCATTTCGTTTTCAACAAAATCGGTTCAGTAGTTTGGGTTACATAGAAATAGCTGAAAAAAATTATGCTAACCACGTGCACGAAATTGCGTATTTTGCTTTCCTGTGACTTGTAAGTGGTGTTTATAGTCACTAGAACATTCCCAATGAACTGTCGAATGAAGCTGGCAGTCGAATTGAAGTCGGGTTCTCTAGTTTTTTAAACTTATTAATTATGTAATTTTTTAGGAAAGTAGTTGGTTGTCACGCTCGTCCGAGTTCAATAAGACGGAATGCACCTAATATGCAGTCGCGTGAATGTAACAACGTTCTAAAGTTAAATAAATATTCATAATAAATAAATAAATATTGATGGACATTTCACTCGACGCCCTCTAATCCCAAACTAAGCAAATCTTGTGATATGGGAACTAGATGCTGATAGAATACTTATATACTTTTTTTTTGTAAATACATACTTATAATACATAGTAACACCCAGAGATAGAACAAACATCTATGTTTGCCACCCACAAATGTTTGTTCTTGGTGGGGATCGAACCCACGAGCCACAGCACGGAAGGCAGAGCTATACCGACTGAGCTGTGACGCCTGTCTCTCGACAACACTGTGGCCGGTGTGGCCGGTGTGGCCGCCACGGGACGCATGTTTACAAAACACAGGTGTCGCCTGACACGGCCAATTTTGATACACGATTTGTTATGACAACATTACTTCGCTTGGTCCTGTCGCACGCAAACGGCTATTTCTATCTTTTAACCATCGACGCAAAAACGACAGGGTGTTATAAGTTTGACGTGTCTGTGTGTGTGTGTCTGTCTGAGGCAACGTAGCTCCTGAACGGATGAACCGATTTTGATTTTGTTTCTTTTGTTTGAAAGGTGAATTAGTCGGGAGTGTTCTTAGCTATGTTTGATAAAAGCCGGTCCAAGATTCGGGAGTTTTATAAATTTTTAATTTAATTACTTGTAACACGCTTATGTTAGCTTCTGTTGTAATTGTAACTAAGTATATAAAAGCTTTCTCAAAAGCAGAATGAATACTTGCAATTAAGTTAAGTAGGTATTGATGAATTCCCTCAAATCAGCCTTCAATCACTGGAACACGCGAAATGGTTCATAAAACGAAGAAAGGCACATGAACAGTATAAACAGCAAATTGCACATAACGCTGGTTTACTACCGTCTCTATTCCAACGCACGCTAGGGCTGCCACTGCGGCGGCGTTGCAAAACTCAAAGATATAAATTCATGGACTTTACACACAACGCCTTCTAGTCCCAAACTAAGCAAAGCTTGTGATATGGGAACTAGATGCTGATAGAATACCTACTTATATACTTTTTTTTTTGTAAATACATACTTATAATACATAGTAACACCCAGACATAGAACAAACATCTATGTTTGCTACACACAAAGGCTTACCGGATTGTATGACGGCTGAAAAAAACACTTCTTTTAAGAGAAAAACCATCGTTCAAGTGGGTAGTTAGCATGCTGCAGGTTACTCGATCAATTGCCAATAAACAAGCCAGTAAATAGTTTAATAAAACCTACATACGGTAAACATAATTTTATGCATGCTGTGTTTGCTTTTAGAAGGCCATTCGGCCAATTTAATTAATTAATTAAATTGTTTTCACGGCTGGTTTGCGAATCTATTAATAAAAAAACGTAAGAAAACGTAAGACTGTCGTGTCAATTGATGTGAGTTTCGTTATAACGAAAACAGCATATGACGAGGAAGCATTCGTCATGCTGTTTTCGTTATAACAGAAAATTTATTTTCACGTCACTAAGTACGCGACAAAACAGTTTTGTCGATAGATGTGCGTTGGCCCTTAGTTTTCGGTAGAGGTCCTTTTACATGGCTGTATAAGCTAGTTTCTTCAGTAGTTGGGGCAGCCCTACGCTATAACCGGGGCCATTTAGCGATCGGTCGCTTTGTAAACAATAGCAACTGCTGTGACGTCGCCGCGACCACAGCCACGATGTTCATCAGCAGTTTATAGAAGCACGCTACGGGGTATCATCGGGACATTCGGGATAATGATGTTGATTGTTGTTGCATTTTTCTAAACTAACCTATTTGACATAAATAAATAAATATAAATATTCAGGGACATTTCACACAATGCCCTCTAGTCCCAAACTAAGCAAAGCTTGTAATATGGGAACTAGATGCTGATACCATACTTATATACTTTTTTTTTGTAAATACATACTTATAATACATAGTAACACCCAGACATAGAACAAACATCTATGTTTCCCACGCACAAATGTTTGTTCTTGGTGGGGATCGAACCCACGACCCACAGCACGGAAGGCAGAGCTATTACCGACTGAGCTGTGACGCCTGTCGAACTGACAGCGCTTATTATTTGTTTTATTTTAAAATAGCATCTCTTATTATTTTTCTTTTGTGTGTACATGGTTGCAAATAAACTCTTTGATTTGATTTGATTTTTTGATTTGAAAGCTACATATTATTTTAAGTCTTTTTAGTTTTCTTTATTTGTAATTTTCCGGAATGTTCCTGAAAAACGTTATTTAGATTGTTATAAGCTTTTTAATCAGCAATTAATTATTGATATTCACACAGGGGCCTCCACTCTACCTTAAGCAATCAATCGATCGTCGACTCGTCAAACAATATCGAGTGCGTACGAATACAAACTATAAATAGGTATGGCAGCCTCGCACATTACACTTGCAAATTGCAGGCCAAGTGTGTGACAAGAGCAAGTATCGTAGTTGTGACGATGCCACAGCAATAGTAGCTAAACTACAGTAGAACAACTACAACCTCGAATGTGAAATAATTGATTACTGTTTAACGAGATTTATACCGAGATACGACATCGCACAAACGATGTGGATACGCGAATCGCCAAGCTGATGTGGAGGTGGGAACTTGGCAAGAAGGGAAGACAGGAGATGGACGAAGACGGTCACAGAATGGTGGCAAAGTGATGCTCGTGGACCAAGAAGGAGACCACCCACCCGATGGTCCTATGATATCATAGAACGAGCGGGCAATCATTGGCTAAGACTCGTGAAACCGGAAAGTATGTCCTGTACTCAGCAGTGGGTGCAAACGGGCTGAGATGATGATAAATACTACGCCTACTGTTATGAGTGAGCTGGCCACAGTGCCACTGCATGCGTGGACGGTTGTCGATGCGAGGATGCGCGCGCGCACTATTTCCATCACGCGTACTCTTGACTCGGTTCGTGGAAGTCTGTCGTACGATATAAATAGGCTCAAGGGTCGCGGACCTAGTGCGATTTGTTTTTTTTTTAATATGTTATCAGAGACAAGTCTTAATGGCGAAATTAAATAAAAAAATATTCATGGTCATTTCACACAACGTCCTCCAATCCCAAACCAAGCAAAGTTTGCTCAAATTCAACTGAAAATCACTGTTAAAGCGAAACTGTAATAATATCGAACAAAAAAGAAAACCATATAAAGTTTTTTGTAAATGTTAGCCCAACTGAGCTAAATCCAAACTAATTTGGATAGAAACAAAAAAGTACTTAGCTACTAGCTATTTTTAAAAATGTGCTCTACAAACTGCATGTTTCTTTGTCCGATTTAATTCCAGCGGCAAAGATCACAGCCGCAAATAATCCACATTTGCATCCCAATAAGAAGTACCTGAATCCAACGCAAAAGGACAATCGCGGAAAAAACTAATAAATCAACTGTCGCTAAAAATACGCGTGCATCTAACCCTCAGTACAGTCAGAGCAAAAAGCATTTGCGAGTGGCAAAAAGTTTCTTTGATTTTAAATTTCAATTCAGTCAGTTCCCTTTCCCAAACTATATGTCCCGTAATTAGTTTGGACACGAGAGAGAAAGTGTCAAGAAACTCATTAGATAGGATTGGTATACTTATGAACATTCTTTTCACACATAATGCCGATTCTTAGGTAAGTATATTGTGTATATTGAATTTCTAGATACTATTCACACATGATTTTATAACACGAAATAAACTTTTTCTTATAGACATAGATAAACTTTTATTTACTAGCACAACACAGGTTAAAGACAGAAATAAAACTAAGTGCGGCTTGCAGATCACTAAACGTGTTTAACAGCTAAATCGATTTAAATCTGACGTATTTGTATGACTTGACAACTCGCTAAATACTATTTAAGAGTTAAACGCGTTTAGCGATTCTGGTGCAAGCCGCCCTAAATATATGTAGGTCTTGTCATATCATATCATATTACGTAAGTACGCATGTAAAAATAGCCTTGTGAAATCACAGTTGGGCATTTCAAATTGATAAGGTTAGTTTGGGACTAGAAAACGTTGTGTGAAATGTACTTATTAATATTGTTTTGTTGTGTTCGAGTTATCTGCGACAGTACACGGTGTTCAATTTGGCGCGCGCTGGCGTGACGCCCAGTCGCTGATTTACTGCGCGTGTCTTATCTACTTACCAACACCACACGATGCTGCATTTATTTACCTTATACATAGAAAGTGAGGGGCCTCGATCGCGCTCATTTTGAAATGGAAACGAAATCACAGCCAAAAACTATACGTTAGGACATTATTTCCATAATTATCCGTCATAAAAAAATATCAGAAATCGTAACATGTCTACAAAATGCTTCTGTGTTGTTTGAATAAATGAAATGATTACTACCTCACAGTTTCTAGGGTTCTAAAGTCTGGAAGATCATGTCCGTGGTCTTCTAGGCTGCTTAGTCAATCTTCGTTACTATTATGATGGGTGACCGCTAGTGGAATTTCATCTGAGCGCTTCCGTGGTTCGGAGGGCACTTTGAACTGTCGGTCCTGGCTCTAGCAGTCGCTAAGCCACGACGGAGGCCTAAAGGCGTCCTAAAAACTCAATCACCAGAGTTGGCCAATCACTCATACGAACGAACGAATGAACAAGTAATTTTTTTATGTCCCTGGGCTATAGGCTTTCAGTATGATTAAACTTATACGTATAATATTATTATGGTGGTGTGAGTAGGTACGTCTGCCCCCGTATGCCAATCTTTTGCTGTCTAGTTATATTTCACTGCCCAGTGTAATTTCTTCAGGTCACGTGGTACAATTTTGTACCACGTGATCATTCTTTTTAGACACTTGACAGCAAAATATGCGCGAAAACACATCAAATGACGTCATAATGTCACTATTTAGTCACAGAATAACTATGAGGTAGTATGAACTGACCATGATTTAAAACTTTGCAGTTCAACTTTGCAGTTCAGCTTTGATTGGCATACCACTGCTGGTGGCATTAACCAGTAGCAGTAGAGTATCTATAGAGCCAAAGAGCTGACGTCACAGGATGTGGCAGTCAAGTGGTGCTGTGGTGAGGTGGTCTTGGGATAAAAGCTAATAGCGGAAAACGTACAACCTTCTAAACCGTTGTCAAGAAAAAAAGATGATTCTTAATTCTGCTCGTGTTTTTTATGTGTTACCTACTTAGTATTCTTTTAGCTAGCTACTCGGTTTTTTTTACTCTTACCGTATACCTAAAAGAATATTTTTACCCGACTATGCGGAGCAAAAGGAGGGTTATGAGTGTTTTTCTAAACGCGCTAACGTCTGTGCTAGAGTTACAAAACTGATAGAGCCGTGGAAAAATATTGGAAATACTAATAGTTTTTTTAAAAATAGATTTTTATCAAAAGTGTGTTTGTACGCGCACAGTCCAGCCGCGCCCGCCGCCGCTCGCATGCACTTAAACGTGTCTCATAAACCCATTTCTGCAGCACAGACCTTCGGCTGGCTACTATCTGGTCAGCATCACCGACTGCAGGAAATTGAGCTATTTCCGACCGGCAATCAACCTCAACCACGCAACAGAAATAACATGTACGAACTGTTGATTGAAAAATTGTTAAGATTCTCTAGTTTTTTGTGAAGTCATTGAAGCAGTCGGTTCACTAGGAAGTGCGCGTAGGTAGCTATTACGAATATCTTATTGCCGACTTCAAGATACTCGTAGTGATTTTATGTAGACCAACTTACTCAATCTTTGACAAAGATTGAGTAGGTAGCTAGGTATACCTATTTTAGAGAATACAATATCATTTTGATAGATAGATAACTCTATATTGATTACTAAAATACGAAACACAGGTTTTACAAACTTAAAAATAAAATAAAACAATGTAGTAGGTAATACAATGGGCTGCCTTATCGCTAATAGCAATATCTACCTTTTGATGTCTTTTGATTCACAGTCGTCGCGTCAACGACTCTAATACCGATGTATGGCTCTACTAAGTAGCAGTGGTTTACTGTTTACGTAGAAGAATAAAAATATGAACACAGCGGTATATATTGATTGATTTTATCACATGTGGCTGGCCACTTGTTTGACTGCCAAGTGCGCGCGTAGCCTTAAAGGTTTAGTGATTTTCAGATGTTTTCAGGCGGTGAAAAGTCGTCAGCAAGTCTGTACAAAACAGTTGTGCTATAATAAACCACAGATTCTAAAAGCACCTGACACAGATAATGGCGTTCTTGTACACGAAGTCAAAACAGTTGTAGCGCTTTGTCAATTTATTGGATTTTAAACGACTGCTAGAAATTATTTTTGTATATCTTTAGGTCTCAGGTAGAGGCCATAGACCCAGGAAAAGTACTGAATTCATTAGCTTCATTAATAGATTTATTCTATCTCGTTTGTTGATTAATAAATTATAATGAGCCACGTGTAATTTTTTAGGGGCTCGCTGTATACATGAAAAGTGGTCTACTGTCTGTCAGTGGAAAATAGCCCGTTTGCGGTAATCCTTTGTACATCGACTTGCACGATAGAAAAATTGAAGTCATAAGTCTACTTCATGTATTAAAAATAGACACTTACCTCAAAGTACCATCCTTATTTAGTATGCCTGAAAATAACCAGCCTTGCAGTGGGACAATGCCACCCCAATTGTTAGGTATAGACTGTCCTGCTCCATCGTTGGCCTCATTGTCACTTATCATCAGGTGAGGATTGTGGCCAAAGGACATTCTATATTATATAAAAAAAAAGGTTCTGCTCTACCAAGGTACCACTTCATTTCTATTTTAGACTGCAGTTTCTTTAAAATAAAGAACTCTTTCAATTTCCAAGAATTATCTACAGAACAGATACTAAATCAAGATGGCGATCCGTCCGAGCTGCGGATTGAAACAAACAGTTCAAATAATTTTCGCCTCGAATGATATTATAAACACAGTTTGTATAACGTTTCGCAAACCATTAGCGAGCTATTTATAATGATACTAGCTGACACGCCCGCAACTTCGTCTGCGTGAATTGATTTACAAATATTGAGAGTACGAACTGAAAACTATTTATTCACAAAGAAAATTAAGATTAATACAGTATTTACAATATTTATAATAATAACAAAATACATATGAAACTGTTGAGCTATCTACAAACCGTTGAAAACGATATATAGATAGCTCAACTTATCCAAATTGGTACCAATCGGAAGCGTGCCCAAGACACTGACTGCATTGCCGCGCTGAATAGCAATGCTGATGCGTTGGGCCAGATACTCACCAGCCCTCGGGTTACGCGTGGCTTCGACTAGACGCCTTGAAAAAATTTTGAAAACGTGGAGGGCCTCGGTACCCCACGAACCCGTTTGTCCTACTGAAAACAAATTTTAATCACAATAAACGTAGCTAATAACACTCCGGAATAATGTAACTAGTTTGTATCAGAGAAATCATTATAAGAACCGGTTTAGTAGTTCCAAAGATTACCTACAAACAAACAAACAAAACAATGTACAGCGTTTACCTTTTTATATTAAGATCATAGATAATAAATAGTATTACCATAGTATTACTATTTACCACTCGGCAATAGTAGATTCGATGTATGGGCCTCGCGTAGTATATGAAAATAATATTATTATTATTTATGTCAACACAAATATTTTTGCTGTCTCAAAAGTGAGTTGGGTCATTAGGTCGCATTGTATTCGTTCTATTTCCGGGTTTGAAAATAAACAAAAATTTACTGCTTGGTTTGTTTTTTTCATTTTTTTTTTATGTAATTTGAAAACATAATAAAAGAATTTTACTACTAATAAACTTATAATCAATCAATATTTTAGTGGTGCATGTATGTTTTGAATATGTAGGTAGAAAAAGAGCACCAATAAATCATACAAAGTAGTCATACTGCGCTTTAAAAATTGAGCGGTTTCCCTCTCAATAATTACTCTTTCTTCCTTTTCTTTCTTCTACCTATTTAACTAATTGCTGAGCCCTAACAGGGTTTTTGTTTGATACACTAAGTACCTTTGTATAACACCTGTAAAACACCATAAAAGTGCAATAAAGAATTTGAATTTTTAACTACTGTAGTAATATTTGGACGTTTTAATTAGCTCGTATCATCATTCCCCTGCCCTTATCCCCCGCTAGGCGGGGTCGGCACAACATGTCTTCTTCCACTCTCTCCTATCATTCGTCAACTCTGAATCTACTCCTCACACATTCATGTCATCTTTCACACAATCTAACCACTTCTTCGGTCTTCCTCTACTTGCATACCCAGTCACACTCATATTCATAACTTTTTTCGTAACATGATTTTCAATTTAATTCAATTTAATTTAATTCAATTCAATTTCCAATTAGCTAGTATACACTAAACATTGTATAAAATCATCTAGATTATGCAAATATCTGTTTATTGTTCAATTTGTTTTGTTGTCAAGTCATTTATTAATTTGTTTACATGTTGTTTACATAGTTGATCCTAATCCATCTTATTGCAATGCATTAGGAGCGCGTCACTATAAGTGCGATTATTATCTAATATTATTTCAAAAATAACACAGTCTGGCTCCCCGCCAGGATATTACGTGTTATCTAACTACTTCTCGATAACTTTGGTGAAGTAAACACGCGGGAAACGTACTTCGCTAATGTACCTTCTGCAACAGGCATAAAAATTACCTTCACAGCGAAATAATACATAATAGAAGTTAGGTAGACAAACTACGATTTTCTGGATACAAGGGGTAGGGTTAGGTAGTTTTTTTTTCAGGAGTCTGAACAGCAAGACCACCATTAGGGTAAATAGGATACGATGGAAACACGATCCCACTCATGTTACCTAGCACTACGTTTCCAACGTACGTTTCTACGTTTCGGCCCAGCCCCCGTATGCCAATCTTTTGCTGTCAAGTTATATTTCACTGCCCAGTGTAATTTTGTCAGGTCACGTGGTACAAAATTGTACCACGTGATCCTTCTTTTTAGACACTTGACAGCAAAATATGCGCGAAAACACATCAAATGACGTCATAATGTCACTATTTAGTCACAGAATAACCATGAGTTAGTATGAACTGACCATTATTTAAAACTTTGCAGTTCAACTTTGCAGTTCAACTTTGCAGTTCAACTGTGATTGGCATACCTCTACTGGTGTCCCGCGAGGCCGCGATACAAGTTTTTTACACAAAACATTAGTGGGCACCTCAAGACAACAATTTAATCTAATAAGTTAGATTAAGTTACTACGTAGATTTTTATTCAGCTCTTTTTTATACCATTTTGTAGAGAAAAAAAAATCTTAAATAAAAGAACCTCTCTTGACTGTTGCCTGGAAGGGAAAGTCAGATAGATCCCACATTAGCGAATGATGACGAGAACCCTTATGTTACCCCGCCAGCGGGGAGTTTAAGAGATATTAACATAGTATTGCTATTTATAATTATTGACGTAACGTATGTATACTACTCACACTATGGCGAGGATCCATTTTAACTGAAGCGTATAATACGACTGTATAACAATTATTTTTACATAATAACATCCACCCATAATAAAGACTGTTTACACCACTGCCGATACGACGCAGATGCTATATTGGCGAAAAGCTAATCATAAACTAAATCCCACTAATATCATAAATATTATAAGGTACATGTGTACAAAGTCGTTGGTAACAGCTAGTGTAATAAAATAAATAAATAAATAAATATTCATGGACATTTCACGCGACACCCTCTAGTCCCAAACTAAGCAAAGCTTGTAATATGGGAACTAGATGCTGATAGAATACTTATATAGGTACTTTTTTTTTGTAAATACATACTTATAATACATAGTAAAACCCAGACATAGAACAAACATCTATGTTTTGCCACACACAAATGTTTGTTCTTGGTGGGGATCGAACCCACGAGCCACAGCACGGAAGGCAGAGCTACGACCGACAAAATAAAATAATAAATAATAAAATTAAATAATGTAATAAATGTCGGATATCGTCGCCGACACCGATATTTTCGTTCAAATCACGGACATATCGGTATCGTGTGTCGGACGATGTGCAAAAGCCCATCGTTGCCAGTTTTACGACTACCCCGCAGAAACCGACACGTTTGAAGTCACGCCATGACGTCAGCGATGACGTCACACTTTTACGACGTCGTAAAGATAGTGGACAACAGCTAGCATAGAATCTAATTTATGCTGCCTATTGTTATTTTAGGAAATTATTGGAAGATGAGACAGAATAATTAAAATATTGAATATTGCAGTTGAGCAAATTCTGTCCCTGTCGGTGTGGTGCGCTTACGCAGGACTTTGCATCTAATCTTAAGCTTTGATTAGTTTGGGACTAGAAAACGCTGTGTCCATAAATATTTATTTAATAAATCCTATCCTACTAATATTATAAATGCGAAAGTTTAGATGTTTGGATGTTTAGATGTTTGGATGTCACGTCAAAATCACTGAACCAACTTGGATGAAACTTGGCATATATATAGTCCGTAACCTGGATTGACATATAGACTACTTTTTATCCCGAATAATTAACAGGATCTACAAGATAAAATGAACGAAAAGGATTAGCAGCGCCAATTGGCAAGAGGATTTCATTGTCATGTCATGTCACGTCAGTTTGACAGGACGTAGTACTACCTCTTTGATCTAACAACTAGCGTTTGACATTCCAGTAGGTACGAGTTCGGTGTAATGAGGTGTAAAGTCAAGTTTCTCAAAGAAGTATTTGCTCGGTACACGCACAGATAATATAATGTTCACGGAAACTGTAGACGCGTACGAAGTCGCGGGTAACTGCTAGTTATTAATAAATGTGTATTACTTGGGGCGTGCTTATTTATAGAATAAGCTATAGTTAAGTTTAAGAGTCATTTAATTTGTAAACATACATTTACATACCTACCTACTTATAAACTTATGCACATACCTAATAAAATATTTGATTATTTAATTAAAGAAACAGTTTATATTAAAAGTTACATTGTAGTTTGTACCATGATAATTGAACACTTTACCAGATAAACCCTTCTTGCTCTGATGAACTAATTTATTTATAAATAATTAAAAAATTATTTATGTAACACAGTATGAAATAACACCTTTCACTTGTCGTGTATAGGTACTTACAATCTCTTTGATGCAGTTAAAAACTCTGTTTTCTTAGAAACAATCACTTACGCAGAAGGTCAAAGTTGTACCATCATATCCGTATTTTTTAAAGATTATTATCATTAAAGAAAAGCTTTACGATCCAAACAATAAATTAAATTAATTTGATAGCAGCCACATTAATGGCTGTAACCACCTGTCTACAGCTAGTTTATTTATATTACACAGTTAATTTGCGTCATATTATATCTTCCTACTGTTATTTTTGAATAAGTTATTGTTTATGAGTAATATTGTAAATCATTTTAACAATAAAAGAATCAAAAGTCAAGTTTATTAAAAGAGTCGTAGAAGGTCTACGTCGTAGCTGATTCGTAGAGCGTTCGTAGCTTGAGCTTCTACGAGTAAATGGGTGTCTATTCTAACCACAGAACAGAGAATCTCTGTTCTGTAATTCTAACCATCTATGAATGCTTTTGTGTAATAAAGAGAAAATAAATCAGAGTAAAATGAATGAGTCACTTATGGAGGCAACCTCTCTAGAAGGGATGGCTAGTCAAAGCTGACAATCACTTCTGTCACTTCAAAAATGGGAAATTACATGACCATTCTCATATGTTTTTGACGTAAAATGTCATTTCTATACATTTTGTTCTCTAACGATCTATTCTGTTAATAAGGTTTGTAGTGACATTTTGAGTTACACTACCGGGACAACGTTTATGGTCGATTTAACGATAACGTACGTGGCGCGCGGTGTAACACAAAAATACGAACCAACGCATCGTAGACTGGACGCGCCCGATTATGATTTAAAATCGTACAGATTTACGCTGCGTGCTTAAAAATGTTCACATGATTGAAATATAGGTAGGTACTTAATAAACATTGTGACCTATTCAAAAACATTTAAAAAACATGCAACAACCTGTTAAACAACGAATAGAAAAATAATTGCTGTTTTAAAAACATCTCACTCAAATCAAATTGCTTCATAGCTAAATTAGCCGTTTGATTTACGCGGACAAGTATATATCAAACAAGTTGTCAGATGAAAGAGGTTTGTGGGCCAAAACTGGACCTAATTGGACAATGACGTGCACGGGAACAACCACCTACAAAATACTGTGAATGTACTGTGTGTAATTATCATCATCATCAACCTATATCAGTCCACTGCTGGAAAAGAAGCGCCACTGAGCCTGAACTTCGGCTCTTCTCATCCAGTGTTAGCGCTACATTTCGCAGATCGTCGCTCCATCTCGCCGGAAGGCGTCCTACACTACGCTTGCCTACACTCGAGTATTAGTTTGCTTCGATTGTCGGTTTTACGGTAAACATGGCCGGTTATTCAGTGACTGAATAGTGACATTATGACGTCATTTGATGTGTTTTCGCGCATATTTTGCTGTCAAGTGTCTAAAAAGAATGATCACGTGGTACTAAATTGTACCACGTGACCTGAAGAAATTACACTGGGCAGTGAAATATAACTTGACAGCAAAAGATTGGCATACGAGGGCTGACCATGATTTAAAACTTTGCAGTTCAACTTTGAGATTGGAATCGCCCCCAGGTACTTATCTGTATCTATAACACCACAGCACCCAGAACACATTTTATAAATAAATATATTTTGAGAGTTGACATCACGCGCCGACGTCAGTGCGTCTCGCGCCCGAGGCTCGACTCATTCAGGAAATATTTTAATCCCAATTGACTCGAGTATTAGCCAGAAACGCAGATCAATTTAATTAAGGAGATAGACCGTTCCACTAGACTTTCAATTAATTAGAGATCTTCAAAGTCATAACTCTTTTATTCAATAAAATCTAACTAAACACTATGCTACGGGAACCAGTGGAAATATTTTAATGTAGCGAATACCTAGCGTTATTATGAGTTTCTAAAATTCAGCCTTAGTTATCCGTTTTAAATAAATAATAACAATAATAATAAATATTCATGGACTTTACACACAACGCCTTCTAGTCCCTAACTAAACAAAGCTTGTAATATGGGAACTAGATGCTGATAGAATACTTATATACTTTTTTTTTGTAAATACATACTTATAATGCATAGTAACACCCAGAAATAGAACAGACATCTATGTTTTCCACGCACAAATGTTTGTTCTCAGTGGGGATCGAACCCACGACCCACAGCACGGAAGGCAGAGCCGTTACCGACTGAGCTGTGACGCCTGTCAATGAATGAATGAAACCTCTTTTTTGTACATCTTATAAACAAATAAAAAGGAAAAACAATTGGTGTTTTAGTCACCCCGCCCAAGATCAATGATCTTATACTCAAAGTCTAGTCTTAAAAGTCTACCGAATGGCCATCGGGATTAGATAGGTACCTAAGTTATATCTACTTTTTATTCTTGACTAAGTCACTTAGTATGTATAAACAAAAAACATTGACATTGATGGGTTGTTATAGTCTGTCATGTGTTTTTATGAAACTGTGAACAACAAACTATAAATGAGAACAAGACTAGATTCCATCTTTTCACGCTCAAATTGTGTAACAAACTATCTGTCACCCAAACGCCGCATTCTAATCCGAAACATAAATAAACTGAATCGTTTTTCCGTTTCAGATCGCGCGGTGATACCGTCGCACGCGCTCGCGTTGGCGCACATTGGTGCTGTTTGGTGCTGACTGGTGCAGTTTATGCGATCGGTGTTGACTGTGCTGTTTGCGCCTGGTGAAGACTGTTGCGCTTGCTGTGAAGTGGTGCTGATCGGTGCAGATTGGCGCGGATTGGTGCAAGGCTGTTGGATGCGTCCCACTGTTCATTCATGCTACTGCGGCACGGTGCTGGTACTGGTGATGTTGGTGGTTGACTGCTGGGACTGAAAGATATGATCAGGTGAATATTAAAACCATTCGTCACGATAAGCACGCAAGCGAGCAAATTAAGAACTTTTAGACGTCCTATCAAACAAAACGGACCTGCCTCTATAGTCACCTCTCTCTAGCCTCAAAGGTTTGCTGGAAGAAAACTCTTGTTAGGGTTAAGCTCGCCTTTGTACATGTTATCTATTTCTGTTTTTTGTTTATGTCCTGTGTTGTGTGTAATAAAGAATTAAGAATTAAGAAAACCCCGATCGATTTTTATAAAGCAAAGATTTTTAAGCAAAACTTGTATTATGGAAACTAGATTGCGAATAGAATTCTTATATTTTGTTTTTTGTAAATACATACCTACTTATAATACATAGAAAAAATACCTATGTTTGCCACACACAAATGTTTGTTCTTGGTGCGGATCGAACCCACGACTCACAAAAGGCAGAGCTATCACCAACTGAGTTGTGACTGAACTGAATAATGTTGAACTGTCTATACGAAATTGGATGAGGTTAAAAGTGAAACTTCTTTTTTAATTTTACCATTTTTATACATTTTTTGGTTGTCAACTGTATTTAATCTTTTTCAGTTAAAAACCTCGACGCCTAACATGACAAGAACAGAGAGTGCAGTGTAGTGAGTGACATGTGAAGTGCCAGTGAGTAAGCTCAGTGTGTCAGCTCACTGAATGAGTGAGCTCAGTGAGCCAGTGAGTTCAGTGAGCCAGTGAGTGAGACAGTGATGCAGTGAGCCTGAAACATGGGAATACAGGTGGAGAATACAGTGGATTACAGTAGCGCATGTAAGTATACTTATAGGTACCTACAGTCGATTAAACAGTTTTTAACCCTAAACATGTTTATAGACGTCAAAACAAAATCGGGTAAAAGATTTAGCCCTTATCCTTTTACACTTAATAAGGTTTTATATAGACCTTGTAGTCGTATAAACATGACTTTTTCATAATGTTTAGATGGATACATTTCCGGGCTAAGTAGATCTATTAGAAAATGCTAAACAGGTATATATCACCAAACATATTCCATTTCGACTATAATTACTTGCAGTAAACTGACTTCTGAGTGACAGCGCGTAAACTGTCAACGCGTTTTTTTACAGATTATTTTTAATGTTCTCCTAAGTAGTTAAATTATTAAAAATACAGATCTTTTACTCTATAATGATTACAAATATGAATAACATATTATATCCGACAGATTTTATAGTTATAAATATAAATAAATATTCATGGACATTTCACACGACGCCCTCTAGTCCCAAACTAAGCAAAGCTTGTAATATGGGAACTAGATGCTGATAGAATACTTATATACTTTTTTTTTGTAAATACATACTTATAATACATAGTAACACCCAGACATAGAACAAACATCTATGTTTTGCCACACACAAAATGTTTGTTCTTGGTGGGGATCGAACCCACGACCCACAGCACGGAAGGCAGATCCATTACCGACTGAGCTGTGACGCCTGTCAGTTGATTTTTAAGTCTTCTAAAAACTTTTTGAAAAAGTTTTTACTTAAAACGTTAATGTTATATTTGAAAGAATATAGAATCGATTTATCTATCTATCAAACAGGATCAAATGAGATTGATCGTATCTTGACATTGTTTCAAGTTTTGCACGCATTATTTTTAATGAAATTTTAATGAATTTTCATTTTTAATGAAAATTGTGTTGTTCTTACATCGTGTTTCTTCAATAAAAATACACAATTTTAATAACAAACCTCAAACAAATTCTTCTGTAGATTGAGTTATATGACAGTCACATGAGTAATGTCCTTACATGTTTATATCGTAGTTACTATGAGCTGGTGAAACATGAATGGTCGAAGACAGTTCCCGGCATTTGATAAAACACACTGGCACATTTATCCAGGAAATAATTTTTTGGCATCATTATCAAATTAATATTCTATGACAGAACCAGCGCATGAGCTACAATGCTAACCATTCAGCTGCCGCGTAATTAATAATTTAGCAATAAATTATAATTTGTAGTAATAAATTATAATCGATTGTAATTAGTTAGGAACTAAAACGATAGTAAAATTGGACGAGCCTTGTATGACAATCAATGTGATAATGTGGCGAAATAACTGGCATTGAAATTAAATTAATCTTCCAGGCACATAGTAGGCACCTATCTCTACGTTCTACTCTTTAAATGAGGGCTTTTCATTTTACTTAGCGAGCAAAAAGTAGTTTTGATTTGGTCAATAGATGGCGCTAATTTGAGGCTGTGTACCTATGTCCTGTTCAAGCACAAAGTTGATGTAATCTAGATTAAAGTATTTCAATGGACTTTGCTGAATCCATAGAGGAACATCAAAAGAGATAGTTTGGTTAGTTTTTTTTTTTTAATATGTTGTGCTGAAGATAAAAGATAAAGAAAGAAAAAACCAAACACGTATTGCGAGTCTCGTTTGTCAGATGTGCCACAGCATCGTACGGATTTTGTACAGTCATCGATTATATTTAATTTATTTTCGCAGTAAATTAAAAATGAAATCGCAATAGTCAGGTTAACTGTCAAAATTTTCCGGTTGCAATTTATAACCGGTTAATGACCCAGTAAAATACATTTCCAAGAAATTTTTATTTTTGCACATATCTCATCTGTATTTGTATTTTGTAAAAAAGTAATAAAACTACTTTTTAAGCTTTTGAGAAAATTAGTGCGGTTCTGTTTTTCAGCGCCCGTAAGATTGCGCACTTTTTTTATAATTTTTAAACGTATTTCCTTTATTTTCTTCTTTTTCTTGACATAGGGCCTGAGTAGGTACATCCCCAGAATTTATCTTTTTATAACTTCCTGAATATTGAAAATATTTTATTTTGTACTTTCGTATATTACTAACATCAGTCAGTTCACTGCAAGTCAATCAAAATCAAAAGTATAGTAGTCTCAACGGATCTTTGTCCCTCTGAAAGTATCTGCATAGAACCTATTTTTGGATCGAATTGGAGGTAAGCGAATTTTTCCGCACAACATTCTTACATCTAACTTCAGAGGGATAAAGATCCGTATGCATACTGTACCAAAGTACCTACTCATAACTAATCACTAAACGGAGATTGTACTGTATGCATACAAATTACATTTGGCTTCAGGAAATTATCTGCCATCCTTGTCCTCTAAACATTTCTGTTTCAGAAATTCCGATTCTAAATATAATTTAGTGTAAGTTCAATGTCGTGTGGCCTAGAGCGGGCGGTAACGGTGAAAGATTAGCGTCCATTTTGAATTTCGACAATGGCGACACACTTATTTAAGGCTCACTGTCCACTAAAGCGACACTTTTACAAAGCTTTTAGTGTTTTTCACAGTGTATTTTACCATTTTAGTTGATGACATGTGCCTCATGACTGTATCATGAAAAGTTGAATTTAAATAGTGGTTTTAAGAAGTGTCACTTTAGTGGACATTGCGCCTAGGTGACGGCGGCGCCGGCGCACGATTTCACACCACCATGTGTACAGAAGACACAAACAAACGTCAAAATCCGCTAGATTCGCCAAACTGTTATGACAGCCATCTTGGAATATCACGATAATGTACGCAAATAACCCCGAATTACTACAATCGATAATCACTGAGAAAATGTAACCTTGACATATTAATTGCTTCGAAGAATGAAGCCGGAAAAATAGCAAACAACACAAAATAAGCTCAAAAAGTGGTACTGAAGCCAGGAAACTAATAATATATACGCCAATTGATTGACGAAATAAGATTAATGGATGATTGATTACGTAAAATAGGTCTGAGATTCAGAGAATCAGACATTCGTTGAAATAAGAAGAACGGAAAATTATACGTAAGTAAATAGGTGTGTCTCAGAGACACGGAAATTCGTAGAAAAAAGAAGAATAAGAGAAGATTGCGTAAATAGGTCTTAGTCTCAGAGACCGAAATCCTACCGACAGCTGCAAACTAAAAACAATGATGTGTATCTTCACTCTCGCACTAGACTTTACCTCAAAGTGACTGCGTAATTGTGCTGCTTGTCCTCCACTCGATATGAATATCCGCAACATAAGTATTTCTTCAAAACAACAAACCATTTTAGTAAGTAAATGTTAAAGTTTAAAAAGGGGTGGTCTAATAATACCTAGCATTCATAATACAGTACGCACAACGGATCTTTATCCCTCTGAAGTTAGGTGCAGTGCAACAAACGATTGCGTATGTACGGTGCGGAAAATTTACTTTACCTACAATGGCTGCAATTCGACCCAAAAATGGGTTCTGCGCAGATATTTCAGAGGGATACAAAGATCTGTTAAAACTACAATACCACAGATAATATTAACTATACCTAATAACTATACTGTAGTTTTTTAGAGATAGAATCAAATTGATACAAACGAGTCATACTGTTTTTTCGGTAATGATCAGTAGGTTAGGTACCTACATAAAATAAAAGCGGAATTTTCAAAGGCGAAAGAAAGAGATAGAAACAATCGGAACAGCGAAGATAAATTACTCTGTCTCAATTATTTTAACGAGAAAAGTGTAGTTTTCGGGAAAACGAATGACGGCCGAGAGGCTAACAACCTTTACTCATTCGAGATTTACGTTTTTTTAGACGTAAGTCAAGAGACTAATCAAATAAAAAAAAACGGTGTTCCTTATTTTTCTACCAAATAACCAAAATTTCGGTTTTCATTTCTCACACAGAAAATATCTATTCCATTTTCTTATCTTTTATAATCAATTTTACTAAATGTATATAATAAAACGTGAGTATCCTTTTTTTTGCCTTCAGTGCTAAAGCACCAAACTTAGAAACTGACTGGTGCTCTGTGGAATACCTCTTTCAAAAGTATACCTATAACTTTTTAAAAATATTTTTAATGCAGAAGTTGACTCTAGATTTGTACTTGAATTTCTTGGCGGGATATTGCTATTGTCGTCTACAACAATACAATTCACTATCCATATTAGAATCGTAAAAATTAGAACGCGTGAGACAATGCGCCCGCGCATGCCAAAACTTCGATTGTTAAACTTGATTTAGAACGAATTAAAGTTGATTCACCGCAGTATTCTCGAATGAATTAAAGATCTTAAATAATCCTACTAAATTAATATAAAACTATAAAAGTCTCAGAAATATTGTGACAGTTGACAGTTTAAGTTTACATAATTTGAATATTTCACAGAAAATTAAAATTCAGCTGATTTAGCTGATATATTTCTAAAGAATATTCTTTTGAACGTGCTGATAACATCTCTGTGACAAATTAGCCTTACAAGTTCGGTACAGGGTGTATTTATACGTAAGTCACCAAAATAAAACAAGCCTTGAGTGCAAAAATAACAAGAGCGATAATAAACGAGTATTATTAAACTCATTTATTTTATCATCGCCAAAGGCTTGTAACGCCATCTGTTGCAGGTTTATCGAACCACGTTGTAACAATACTCGGACTCAAACCTGTGGGAAAACGAGGGAGTTGACGCGATGAGTTTTCCTAGTTCGCCGCGTCGACGGTAGATGGCAGTACCTACACGTTAGATGCAATGCTCCCGAATAATTTTGTTTATATGTTATGTCGTTGGTTTATTTTTAAAACTGAGCGTTTTATAAGTGGCCTAGGAAGTACCTACGGCCGTGCAAAATGTACCGAATGAACGCTGCAATCTCAACGCTTCTCTACGAATACTCTACGCTAAATTTTTTATTGATGGCAATGAAATGTTTTATATTGTTTTGATCTTTATTCTAGGAAAGTTTCTAGTCATTTCAATAATATATTAGGTAGGTAGCTAACTAGATCATTAGGGTAGAGCGGCTGTTCCGAATTGACGTAGGTAACCAGGTAGTTTACATACAATCACTGGTTTCTTTATAAAGGATTGGACTCAAATTGTTGAAGACTTTGAAGACATTGGAGATGACCCGCGAATCTATTTTATATCAGATTTAAATAAATTTGGATTCACGATGACATTAACATTATGAAAGAAGAAAGATAGAATAAGCATATCTACGATTGACTACATTGAACTCAAATTGTTGAAGTCCTTGAAGACATTGGAACCGAACCACTATTTCATAATCGGAGATTATAAATCAGATTTAAATAAATGCGGAGTCGCGGTGAGACTAACATTATGAAAGAAGAGAGAAAGAATAATCTATGATTAATTACAACTAGCTACTAAGTCAAGGTCAGCGCTTTGATTTGAATAAAGGCTTACAAACTGGGTTATTCTTGCTACTACTCTAGAGACTAGAGTTACCTGCAGCTACTGAAAGTTACTGATAAATATCGGAGGGTATATCAAACATTCAAAATCCTGTGAAATACCTACTTATTGTTATCATTTAAACGCGATTGGTATGAGGGAGAATTGTGATATGTCAGATCTATCACTAACCTCCCAAACGCACCATCTGCTGCACCCTCGGGCCCTGACCATCGCGGTGCGCAGACGACGACGGCGATGGCGGCGGCGGCGGCGGCGCGTCGTGTCACCGAGGTCAAGGAAGCAGTGCGCAGGCGCGGACGGCGGCGCGCGGCACGTGGGCGGTGGTGGCGGCGCGCGTTTTGTTTACGGCATCCAGTCCCGCGCCCGCGCCGGTCACAAGCGCAACATGTGCCGTATCACGCGATCCAACGCGCCGTGCCGCCGGCTGACGTGACCCGCCGCCGCCGCCGGCCCCCGACCCGGTGTCAATCGTGAGCCCGCGGCCCGTCGTGCCTCGCCCGGCGCGACGCGACATGGAGCGCGGGTGTGCAGCCCGCCCCGTCGCCGCCGCCGCGGCCGACATGAGAGCGCCGCGCCGCCGCGCGCGCCCCCGTGAGCGCTGGCTGCTCACGCGCAAGACCTGGCGCTACATGAGCGATGCTGGCCGTCGCCTCGTGCCCGACTCTAACCGCGCCGAGGACGTGCCGCGCCTCGAGGCCTACTTCCAGGAGGTGTGCGCACGCGAGCCGCGCTTTCTGCTCTGGAGGAAGAGCTCATACCCGGGCGCGCTACCGAAGCCACGCCGCAAGAAGCGCGCCCGCGGCGGCTCCGTGCGCGCGCGCTCGCCGCCGCCGACCGACCAGCAGCCGGTGCCGCGTCCTGCCGACCTGCTGGTCTCGCACACCTCTGGCGGTCGATTCGACCTCGCCAAGCTCCGGCACGACTTCTTTACGAGCCCACCGGTGGCACCGCGAGCTCGCTCACCCGCCCCACCGGCTGAGGAGGAGGATGCAGACCTGGTGGACCTACTGCGGCGGTTTCTGCGGCTCGAGGAGGAGGCGCCGCCAGTGGGCGAGGCGGACGAGCTTGTGGCGGCCCTGCGTGCCTTCCTACGCAAGCAGAGCGACGTGCGACCATCCGACGCGAACACGGAGCCGGCGCGGCGCGCGCTCGCCGACCACCTCGCGCGCCACGGCCGCGTCGCGCACAGCGAGCGTGCTCTCCGTGACCTGCTCGCGGACAAGAACTCCCTCCGAAAGCTTTACCAGGACCTCCGCAAGCCAAAGCCGTACCGCGGGGCTAGGAGCGGAGGTAGCGGTGGAGGAGGTGGCAGCGGGAGTGGTGGAGGGTCCAGCGGATACGGATCCGGGAGTTTCATTGCCGGTGGGATCGCACCTCGCCCGGCCCTCCGCAGCCGATCGGGAGGCGCCAACAAGGCGTACGAGGGTGACCGACGGCCCCGCTCGCCACCCCTCTCGCCACCTCCGCTGATCGAAGTCCAGCACGAGTCGTTCGAGGAGAAGCACTCGGACAGCAGCACGCAGACGGCGCCGCTCCTCGAGGAGACGCTGGTGGCGCTAGAGCGCGCGTACCGTGAGCGGCTCGAGGCAGCCACGACGCCGACGTCGCCGACGTCGCCGACGTCACCGACGTCGCCGCCGTCGGAACGCAAAGCGGGCACGCGACGCCGCTCGAGCGTCGACCACGACGACGTGCGGCAGTCAGTGACCGATCACGTGATGCGGTACTTGCGGATGGCACGCAAGAAGAGCGTCGACACCGATAAGGACCGCTTCAAGCGGATCAACTACGACAAGAACCTGCGGAACATAAAGCCGCGCACGCCGGGGGACTTCGACGACGATGCGTATACGAAGGGCTGTCAGACGGCTGACGATTGGATTGTAACGTACCGGGAGCTCCGGTTCGCGTCGGTGGCGACGACGCCGACGTCGCCGACGCAGAATGTGTCGTTTCTGTCGACGTTGTTGTCCCGCGGGGCTAGTGCGGTGACGTGCAATGTGTCGGCAGGTGGCATGCAGAAGTCGCGCTCCTCCTCCAGCGTGGTGCAGAGCGTCAGCAAGCGGCTGTGGCGCACGCGCAGCCGCTCCTCCAGCCGCGCCGCCGCCAACTGGACGCCTCAGGTCAGTGTATTCTGTGTGTTTTGATCACCTACGTCTTCATATGTGCATGGCATGCCGCTGAATCCGAAAGTAGGAAAAGAGAGAAAATGCTAAAATGTATGAATCCGCTTTTTGTTGCCGCCTGAAAGAAGTACGAAGAAGTTTAGATGAAAGTGTTCAGAGCCAAAATCCTAACCTTTGTACATGTTCACATCTCAGTCCCGACCTTCAGTTTTCATTCATAGTACAAATAAATAAAACGAGCGGCTCAAAGCGGCATACCTCATTAATTTCCATACAAATTATCCAATAATTCGTGAAAACACATAAATCGGCTCGTAACAGTTCCCCGACTGAGATCTGTCGATGGCTCCTTTAGTTGTATGAATGATACTTAACAGAAAATAAACACTAAGAACAAAGGAATAAGACACATTTTCGTTTGATTGGAGCGAGCTTTCGAGTTAAGTGTTTAGACACGCCCATTTCATGAGGTAATGAAGTGACGAGGGTGTTGAAGCTTTTAGCTTTTATAGTGACTAGGTAGAACTACTGTAGTCATGTAAAGCTTGGTCTAGTTCTTGGGAAAGTCTCAAAATGCGTATG
The DNA here is from genome assembly GCA_947859175.1 of Gandaritis pyraliata. Lineage (NCBI taxonomy): Eukaryota > Metazoa > Arthropoda > Insecta > Lepidoptera > Geometridae > Gandaritis > Gandaritis pyraliata. Next base: position 8,451,283 of record OX401869.1, on the reverse strand, counting down.
TATGTATGTATACATATGTAACACGGTATACATAGGTACATACACAGAGACTTCTACAAGGCTACAGATTCTGACAGATTTCTCGGGGAATACCCCTAACTAATAAAGCATTCGAAATTCAAACTCATTCTAAAAATAAGTCTAATGTTTGACAGCGTTTTGACAGCAGTTTGACAGTAGTTTGACGTTAATGAAAAAATGGTTTCACAATGTTGAAATGGTGCAACATCATTGAACACATCAACTAAATCACGAAGCTAAGGGCGACTTGCACCAGAATCGCTAAACGCGTTTAGCTATTAAATAGTATTTAGCGAATTGTCAAGTCATATAAATACGTCAGATTTAAATCTATTTAGCTGTTAAACACGTTTAGTGATTTTGGTGCAAGCCGCCCTAAGTGTTATGAGACGTTACTCATACCTCATCATGCATGGAGTAGGGTTGAGTCATGACACGTCTCATAATCTCTTGAGTCGAGTTAGAATAGAATAGAAACATTTATTAAAAAAGATGTGCACAAGTAACAATTATAAAATTAATTAAACAGAGTTAGTGTGAAATCAGTCTCTCGTCATTTTATTTCTAGTTCATAAAGCACAATAAATAGGTAAAAATTAATACATTGTACTTGAGTTTGTTCTCGATTGCGGGATTAAGTATATAAACATCACAGCCTTCGGTAGACCACACGAGTAGGCTGTGTTCGTTGATCGCTTTTAAAATTTTTACCTACATTTTTACTGAGAAAACAATAAATGCACAGGACAGTGTATTAATCTTTCTCGAAAGTTTAGAATTTAAATTGTCAGATATCATCGAACAAAAACGGTTTTTATGCTTATTTCTGATTATTGAAATCCCCACTGGCTTCGTCGTAGAATGCTACGGCGTAGCAGTGGGGATTTCTGATTTTTTTTCTAGAAATCCCCATCAAGTACGTATGGGCTAAGTTTTTCCTGGGACTAACTAAATCTTTTTCGTAGAGGGCGTAGCACTTCGTAGCAATAAGCTACGAAATATTGTTATAGTCACAAATCTATCAGAGCATTATAATGAATTACACAATTGTTTACGCGTCGTTAGTAAATGATCAGGTCAAGCGGTACTATAGGCTATTTAACTATAGTCAACTATAGTCAGAACCAGGTCCGAAGAAATGTAATGTAGACATCACTAACAGTCACAGAAAAGCAAAATATGCAATTTCGTGCACGTGGATGGCATTTTTAAGTTTTTTTTTATGTTTAAGCCAAAATATTGAACCGATTTTGATGAAAATTTTATGGGGCCAAAGTACATCACACATAACTACATCTTTTCAGATAAAAAAAGAATTTTTCAAGTCGGTTTATAAATTACGGAGTTCTGACGTAACAAACATTTAAAAAAATACAACCAAATTAAGAACCTCTTCCTTTTTTGAAGTTGGTTATAAAAAGGTCTTTAAGGGCGGCTTGCACCAGAATCGCTAAATGCGTTTAACTATTAAATAGTATTTAGCGAGTTGTCAAGTCATATAAATACGTCAGATTTAAATATATTAAGCTGTTAAACACATTCAGCAATTATCGTTCAAGCCGCCCTAAATGTATAAAATATCTGACGATATCGTATCGTGTCCGTACCAGTGTGAAAACGCCGTATGTTAGATGCTTTTGTTTACTACTAGACCACTAATCGTAGTATTTGTCACGGCCGTAACTTACCTTATCATTTTGAAACGTTGCCAAAAAGTTTGTTATTTTAAATACCTAACTAAACATGGAGTTTCCTTTCACATACTGAAAACTCCTTTGATATGTCGTACGCTTTTAGGTTGCATGTATTTATCTGTAAGTTGCATGATTCACTTTTGTGTTTAGAGGTGCATGCTGTTCGTACGTGTGCAATCCCAGACAGTATGTTGGTCTTGCGAACTACGACAAAACATAGCCATCGGCAGAGTAAGAAAAAAAAGAAGAAAAGATATTGCAATATCTCTTCTTCTTTTCTTATTTATGGCCTCTGTCCGTCATTTCAAAAAACAATTCGACCAGTGTCAAGTGAATTATTATTTGAAATCAGAGGGGCGATTACGAGTTGACAATGTAAAAATCGGTGTCAAACGTCTGACGTCCAGCACACCGGTGTGCGCTGCTTGGTATGGAAACACTGAGCGGAAGCTTGACGAGACCAAGCTTCTCTAAAAATCCGCTCAGTGTTTCCATACCAAGCAGCGCACACCGGTGTGGTTGGCGTCAGACGTTTGACACCGGTTTTTACATTGTCAACTCGTAATCGCCCCTCAGCAGTCAAGTTGAGTAATTCGTCAAGTGAGTGGGTGAGATGTGTGTGTGTGGTGAGATGACGTCACGCGTTATGTGCAGGGCAGTTGTGTGTGGTGCGACGGCGGCGGGCGCATGGTGCGGCTGACGGACACGTCGCTGCTGGCGCTCAGCGAGGTGGAGCGCCGCGCGCTGCAGCAGGCCGCGCTGGCGAGGCTGCAGCAGATCCTCGGCACCACTATCAAGATACCTGATGGTGAGTCATTGAAAGATAGATATGACTTAGCAAGGTATCAACCATTCTGTTTGTGTTCAACTATTCCGTGCTGTGGGTCGTGGGTTCGATCCCCACCAAGAACAAACATTTGTGCGTGGAAAACATAGATGTTTGTTCTATGTCTGGGTGTTACATGTATTATAAGTATGTATTTACAAAAAAAAAGTATATAAGTATTCTATCAGCCATCTGGTTCCCATATTACAAGCATTGCTTAGTTTGGGACTAGAGGGTGTTGTGTGAAATGTTCCTGAATATTTATTTATTATTTATTTATTATTTGCATCCGTACAGCGGGAAATGTGTGCCAAAAATTTTAATACTTCCTAAGATCTTTAAGTACACACTAAGAAGAAAAAAAAATCACTTGACGCATTGGCGATAAATAACTAGTTATTTAGACTAGAAAAATTGGTCAGTGAGCGATAGGTGATGTCATTTATCCCCTTAACTTTTTCTGCTCTGTGCATCTACTGATTCTGCAGTTTTAAACAGATTACGAAATTGTGTTTGTTTTGGTTGGTTTATAAGCTAAGACAATTTTCTAAAAACTTGTGCCACCATTGAGTTTCACACAGCTTAATATTTTCCATTTCAAATTATAAAAATGTAAAACGTGACATGATTAAGCAACTTTGTAGCATTCAACCGAAAACAATTGTCTGTCCGTCTGTCACAGCAAGGGAAAATATTTGGACGGCGGCAGAACTGTGTCAAGCGTGTCTTTATTCTATCTCTGTGATAAACGGTCAGAAATTTAGACATTTCAACTACAACAAATTCATTTATTTACCAGAAAAGAAGTTAACAAACTATGCTAAAATGAGTACAGTACAGTCATACAGAGAGACGATGTTAGTTTTTTTTATATTGTGTAACCTAAGATTCAACGATTGTAAGTAGACGAAAAGCTGATTATAAAATTACACGTCTTATAGAATCTAGACTACATTTCCCAGCCGAGAAGAATACTGAGTTAGCAGACTGATGATCATTTTGATAAATGACACTACAAACAAAAGATTCTTTGTGATATAATATGAATTAGCTACATAAATTCGAAGCGGTCATGAATTTCAGTGAGGCGTGTAAGCAGTTAACCACTTAGTAATAATAACGACCGTTTTGATGGCCGCTAACGACCATTTACATCACCACACACGACAGGACGTAATAAGCTTATAATAAACATATAGTGCAATAGGTAGGTACTAGGTACCAATGCTCTCAAATTGAGAGCATTTTTATAACAATGTCACATTCTTAGATCGGGCCATTACACCAGTCTCGTATAACAAACTTTATTTATTATCTAAATCTATGAATAGGGAATAACAGGTATTTTTGGGGATATTTATGTGATATTTGCAAACAATAATTTATAGCAAATTTTCATAACTTTGATGTTAATAACGACACGGGAATAACCCATGATCTTACTCTTTTAGCTAAATTGACATTCTATGGACAGAAATATTTCTCTGTCGATAAAATGTCAATTTAGCTAAATAAGAGAAAATTGAACAGGAACATTTTCTCTATCAATTTTTCGAGCGAACGTGCGATGGACAACGACTACCTCTGTGATGGAAACATAAAAGAGAGTGTGTTTCTCTGATGCGAAGAGTATACGTACACTTACAAAGGATTTAGAAAATTTTAAACATGCAAGAATGCTTACAACGGCAAAATGAGAAAGTCAAAGTCAAAATTTCTTTATTCAATAAAATCACAAGGATCATTTAGAATCGTCTTATATAACTAGGTGATTCTAGGTGCCAGTTCCACGCGTTCCACGCGACCAGAATGGAGGCATCAAAATCTCATTAAACTTTATCGTTTTAAAATATAAAGTTTAACCTTGTAGATAGATAGATATTTGGCAAACGCACACCCTTTTGTACCCTTGATACCTGTACATGATAAGTAGATCTCAATGGTAAGATAATCCTAAGCTTCAATCCGGTAAAAACATAACATAACCCATCTTAACCTTCACACGTCCATAATATGACCCATATTTAACATCCTTACAGGTGACGCTAAAAATACATTGACACTACAAGACAAGACGGTTCTATTTTCAAAATGGCTGCCGAAAATACGCGGCGAGCGTGTAACGTGTTACGCAAATATGACGTCAGGGAACGTCATTATGACATCGTGAGAGGTCTGGCCCAGTCTGGGCCAGTCTCACGTTAGACAGATAGATATACATTCATTGAAACCGCCACAATAAGTACTTAATAATAAGACACAAAAAACATACCTACTGTAACAAAGCAAAACTTAAAACTAAAAATACAAGTGAGTAAAATGTAATACTAATATTAAGTTTCAGTTGCATTGATCACAGAACGTTCTTTGTTTTATCATCAACGAACCCCATTTATTATAAACTAGTAGTTACCCGCGACTTCGTACGCGTCTACAGTTTCCGTGTACATTATATTATCTGTGCGTGTACCGAGCGGATACTTCTTTAAGAAACTTGACATTACACCTCATTACACCGAACTCGTACTGAAATGTCAAACGCTAGTCGTTAGACCAAAGAGGTAGTACTACGCCCTGTCAAACTGACGTGACATGACATGACAATGAAATCCTCTTGCCAATTGGCGCTGCTAATTCTTTTCGTTCATTTTATCCTGTAGATCCTGTTAATTATTCGGGATAAAAAGTAGCCTATGTGTCAATCCAGGTTACGAACTATATATATGCCAACCTTCATCCAAGTTGGTTCACTAGTTTAGACATGATTGAAACACAAACATCCAAACATCTAAACATCTAAATTTTCGCATTTATAATATTAGTAGGATAGGATAGGATAGTAGGATAGGATGTGAAAGTTTAGATGTTTTTTCAATCACGTCGAAACTACTGAACCAACTTGGAATATAGTTCGTAACATGGATTACAATATAGACTACTGTTCTTCTTTTCAGGGCAGTCTTGACTTCCTTGACTTCCTTACACGACATGACATCGATCTTCGCCTTCACTTGGCTCATATAGCTAATACGCGGTCTTCCTCTTCCCCTCTTCCCTTCTACTTCCCGAGGCGCTTTGACAACCTCTTGTTATCGTGAAATTGGTTAAAAAAGCGTTAAAGTTGTGCGAAATTCTGTAAAGTATCAACGATGACTGCGCACGCGGCGACAATGCAGTGACGCGGCGCGCGCATTCCTTCTAATAATAGAATAACCGATATAGGTGGGAATACTCTCACCTGAGTCTTCAACGAGTCTCATGACTTCTTTCACTCAAGCATGTCACTCGTTGGATAATCTTGCCAATGAAGTTACAGGCACATACGATTTAACGCTCTTACGTGTCAGTGATGGATGCGGTGCAATGTCGTACAGAACACGTCCTTGAGAACTGTGCTGAAAAGACGTTATTGTTGCAAGTAGATCTGCTAAACGACAAGTTAGTCAACTTCTTGACTTATTCACGTCAAAAAACCGTTGAGAAAGCGTGTAGCTTTGGTCTGCAGGGGTATGCCAATCAAAGTTGAACTGCAAAGTTGAACTTCAAAGTTTTAAATCATGGTCAGTTCATACTAGCTCATAGTTATTCTGTGACTAAATAGTGACATTATGACGTCATTTGATGTGTTTTCGCGCATATTTTGCTGTCAAGTGTCTAAAAAGAATGATCTGTGACCTGAAGAAATTACACTGGGCAGTGAAATATAACTTGACAGCAAAAGATTGGCATACGGGGGCTGAGCCCGTATTTTATTCTGAATTTCATTTATTTGATGATTCGTGAAAAGTGCGAAACAAAGTTTTTGTATGGAAAAAATTCATTGATACGCTAATTAGTTTTAAATTATTTTTTTCGGGCCTTATTCTCACTTCGGCAGAATTTTTACTCTAATAGGGATGACGTCAAAGTGACACCGAAAATTCATTTAACAAGTGATCGAAACGAGTTTTTGGCCGAGATATCATCCCTATTAGAGTAAAATCTCTGCCGAAGTGAGAATTAGGCCCCAGTTTTCGTGAAATAAAAAAAATTCTATCTACGCGTTCAGTAGTTTATCTTCATTATATTGCAGATTGCAAACATTGCAGTCCTTCATTTTTCGTCTCATCCCTACATAGGTGATAAAGTGAGATGGCTGATAGTTAGCTTTTTTACCTCGATAAACGTAGCTTGCACGTAAATATTCAACATCGAGAAATTTAGTATCGATGACTCCCTGCTGATTGGTTCAACGTTTGTCTCTAAGCAGACAACGTGATTTTGTGCCAAACATCTCATTTACAAAATTAGCAATTACAACATTATTTAGATGCGTTTGTAATGAATCATGTACCTGATACCACTGAAGAGACTTACATTTTCTGTGACTAAGTATTGTCTAACCACGCTAAGCATGCAATGGAATAAATGGGTCACTCCAAAAAGATTTGTACATTAACATCTTTACATAGTAGAGACCTAATAAGCCAAGTTTGCGACACTTGGACTATGGCATTCGAAAGCCTATGGTTAAAAAACTAGTAGACAAATTATGTGTAAGGATGTTAGGTACCATACAAAAAATGCCATTGTACAAATCGTTTGGGGTTGCCTTTTTATTCCGTTGCAAACTTCGCTTGGTGTCACTATAACTTTCGTGATACGTATGTTGTCAAATACGGTACTTATATGCAGTGTTTCCAACTAGTATTTTCAAATTCTACTATATGTTATGTGCTGCAAACTTAGCATGGTTAGACTCTATTGCTGTAAAGTCTATTGTATTCTGTGGCTATTCGGGGGTAGAAGATACCATCGATCCACTCTGATGAGGGGGATGGATGGTGGTGGCTGCAGGCCAGCGCACAAACAAACTTGGACTCATCTGAAGAATAACTAAATATTTGGATTGGTAGGTACACTTATCTCCAAAGGGTCCAATATCATTAATTTTACAAGATTTTATTAAATAACAAGACACGTCCTCAGTGGACATGCTCCGTGAGGCAATGTATTGTTATAGGAAGACGCAACCGCTTAACATATGGTGGGCCAACAGCTTGTTTCATCATTTAGTTGTGTACAAAAAATTTCGACTTAGACTTTATAAACATAGGCATATTACAGAAAGTCGACATTCACACCAAGGGCCTTATCCTACTCCTACTAATATTATAAATGAGTCATATAGAAGCAAAGGTAGCAACATCCATGTCTTCTAAAATGACGGTAGGCATTTTTTTTTTGTTTTCTTTGCGTGTAGTAGGCGTAGTAGCAGAATAGTAATTATGAGTTACAATAATAATAACCAATGATGTTATTATCAGATATACCACCACCAGAATTACTGAATAAACTCTCTACTTTCCAAAAATAAGAAATACAATTCGGATGAAAAAAAAAGGGATGTTGCTACCTTTGCTTCTATATGACTCAAATGCGAAAGTTTAGATGTTTGGATGTTTGTGTTTCAATCACGTCTAAACTACTGAACCAATTTGGATAAAACTTGGCATATATATAGTTTGTAGCCTGGATTGACACATAGGCTACTTTTTATCTCGAATAATTAACAGGATCTACAGGATAAAATGAACGAAAAGGATTAGCAGCGCCAATTGGCAAGAGGATTTCATTGTCATTGTCACGTCAGTTTGACAGGGCGTAGTACTACTTCTTTGGTCTAACAACTAGTGTTTGGCATTCCAGTGGGTACGAGTTCGGTGTAATGTCAAGTATAAGGTGTAATGTCAAGTTTCTCAAAGTATCCGCTCGGTACACGCACAGATAATATAATGTACACGGAAACTGTAGACGCGTACGAAGTCGCGGGCAACTGCTAGTGTAATTATATACCTAGTTTTTTGTAGAGAGACATAGTCTCTCTGGCAAAGAGTTATGATCAATTTTTTTAATATTTATCTTGAAAATGTACAAGGAAACATTTTCAGTATAACTATGACTCACAAAGCGTTCACACATCAACATTAAACAAACTGTCACAAAATAAATACTCTAAAAAAGTAGGCTATCCCGTCGTTAATAAATTCAAAGAAGTATTAAGCACACTGTCTGCTAAAGCACCGCTACTAACCGTCCACCTGATGTTAAGTGGTTTACTCTACAAGTCCACTGAAGAGGTCCGCCACAATGAGGCACAACACATAGGTGTTAAGTCTCATGTGCTTGTAATTGCATCCATACCCTGCAAACCAGAACACAGCAATGCAAGCATCACTGTGCGGCGGCAGAACTAGGTACCTTATTAGACACTAGCAGTTACCCGCGACTTCGTACGCGTCTACAGTTTCCGTGTACATTATATTATCTGTGCGTGTACCGAGCGGAAACTTTGAGAAACTTGACATTACACCTCATTACACCGAACTCGTACCTACTGGAATGTCAAACGCTAGTTGTTAGACCAAAGAGGCAGTACTACGCCCTGTCAAACTGACGTGACATGACATGACAATAAAATCTTCTTGCCAATTGGCGCTGCTAATCCTTTTCGTTCATTTTATCCTGTAGATCCTGTTAATTATTCGAGATAAAAAGTAGCCTATATGTCAATCCAGGTTACGAACTACATATATGCCAAGTTTCATCCAAGTTGGTTCAGTAGTTTCGACGTGATTGAAACACAAACATTTAAACTTTCGCATTTATAATATTAGTAAGATAAGATATTAGATCTTTCCCGAACGAAAATAGCGGGGTTATTGGTAATGAGCACGTCCAGATGGGTAGTAATGTAAATACTAACGGATTTTTGTCTATTTTAAAGATATATTTAAAGTAAAAGTAAATATATTTTTTGTAAAGATACATTTTACAGTGGACATAGCCCTTAAGATTTCTTAGGAAGTACTTTGATACGCCAGAATGCTGATAAACTCGTTCGGAGTATCATAAATCAAATTAAATGCAATTTTAAATGTTTCTGCCGTTCCGATTACAAGGAATTATAAAATGTGTTTATGACTGATAGTAGAGTGTAGTAGAATTTCAAAATAGTAGTATATTACAACCACCACCTTACAACCTTACAACCACAAAGTATTTATGTTTATAACTGTACTTACTGTATTTATACTGGGGACAAATAAAAATTTATCTTATCTTATATAACTACTACAATTACTCTTTATAAATACTATACAAATACTCTGAATACTATACCAAAGAAACGCTAGGAACCAGGCCGTAATTTCTTGCCCGTTCTTGTAGGCTCTAGTCGCGTGGAACTGGCACCTAGAATCACCTAGTTATATAAGACGATTCTAAATGATCCTTGTCATTTTATTGAATAAAGAAAATTATGACTATGATATGGAATGGATTCGAAGATCAGCGTCCCCCCCCAAGACCATCAGAATCTATTGTTAGTTTGGGACTAGAGGGCGTTGTGTGAAATATCCATGAATACTTGTTATTTATTTATTTAATTTGGAAATTAGAGTAAGCATTCGATCAAAATATCCATTCATGTAGCAAAATATTATTTATCGTATTCAGTTTTAGCCATTTTCATACGTGTTTCAATTCCTGCAAGTTATTTCTGTACAAATCTACACGGATAACAGATTTATCCATTCCAAAAATATATTCAATGTACAGACACACCTCTCACACGTTTTATTACAATATCGGATTTTACTGACAATCTCAGGATGTGCAAAAATAAGATTGGAGATTGAAATAATAATCGATTTCTTTTATACTCCTATGTAAATGTATATACATAACATTGACATCAGCATTGTTGTCTGAGATATAAGTTTGCAATAAAAGAATAAGCCCTCAACATTTCATCATCATTTCCCTCCCCTTATCCCCCACTAGGTGAGGTCGGCACAACATGTCTTCTTCCACTCACTCCTATCATTCGTCAACTCAGAATCTACTCCTCTCACATTCATGTCATCTTTCACACAATCCAACCACTTCTTCTTCGGTCTTTCTCTACTTGCATACCCAGTCACACTCATATTCATAACCTTTTTCGTGACATGATTTCCATTCCTCCTCATTACGTGTTACGTGTCCTCACCAGACTAATATCCAAGCATCATTTTTTTTATCAATAAAATCTATATCAGCCCCCGTATGGCAATCTTTTGCTGTCAAGTTATATTTCACTGCCCAGTGTAATTTCTTCAGGTCACGTGGTACAAATTTGTACCACGTGATCATTCTTTTTAGACACTTGACAGCAAAATATGCGCGAAAACACATCAAATGACGTCATAATGTCACTATTTAGTCACAGAATAACTATGAGTTAGTATGAACTGATCATGATTTAAAACTTTGCAGTTCAACTTTGATTGGCATACCCCTGCAGTTTTTAATATGTATCCTTCTTCACGCAAATAAATCATTCATTTAATTTAATTTACACTTTTGCTGTAGCATTGTTCAGTAATATCGCAAGTGGCGCGCGTCGTTACGGCTATTTGCACGTCGGCCCACCTCCGTCGGGTGCTCCGTACCTGTTTACACCTGTTTATTAAGATAAATGGGTGACGTGATGCTGAGGATTATGTATGTAATTGAGGAAGCTAGACGCTAGTATCGAGGTCAATCCTGAATTCGATACTTTTTTGAATTGTCGTCACAAATTCTACTCATATAAATAGCCAATAATTAATTTATTCTGTAAAGAATTAATTTATCACAAGGATTATTTAGAATGCTGGGTGGTTCTGAGTGCCAGTAGGTACCAAACGATCATAGCCTAGCGATTAAAAAGCAGAAACTAACGGTTGGTCTCAGCATTTACGTAGCTTTACAGTGGAGCTCATAGACGAAGGGAAGTTCATAAAGAGGAATTCAGAATCATATTTTTTACGAAAATGTGAATGATAAGGTTATAGCTGCAGGGGTATGCCAATCAAAGTTGAACTGCAAAGTTTTAAATCATGGTCAGTTCATACTAACTCGTAGTTATTCTGTGACTAAATAGTGACATTTGACTTCATTTGATGTGTTTTCGCGCATATTTTGCTGTCAAGTGTCTAAAACGGATGATCACGTGGTACAAAATTGTACCACGTGACCTGAAGAAATTACACTGGGCAGTGAAATATAACTTAACAGCAAAAGATTGGCATACGGGGGCTGGACAAGATTAAACCACGTTTAAGACTAATTCTTGGGCCTTTGAATAAAAAATTCAGACACTATTTAAAAAAATTACGTCTATTAATTACGTATTCATATACGTATTATATTATATTAATACTAGCAGTTACCCGCGACTTCGTACGCGTCTACAGTTTCCGTGTACATTATATTATCTGTGCGTGTACCGAGCGGATACTTCTTTAAGAAACTTGACATTAAACCTCACTACACCGAACCCGTACCTACTGGAATGTCAAACGCTAGTTGTTAGACCAAAGAGGTAGTACTACGTCCTGTCAAACTGACGTGACATGACATGACAATGAAATCCTCTTGCCAATTGGCGCTGCTAAACCTTTTCGTTCATTTTATCTTGTAGATCCTGTGAATTATTCGGGATAAAAAGTAGCCTATATGTCAATCCAGGTTACGGACTATATATATGCCAAGTTTCATCCAAGTTGGTTCAGTGGTTTTGACGTGATTGAAACACAAACATCCAAACATCTAAACTTTCGCATTTATAATATTAGTAGGATAGGATAGGATTAGTAGGATAGGATACGTATTAATTTACGTCAAAATTTACGTCTAATTTAGCACCGGACAAGAGTGCGGTGCTAAATAGTGTCCGAGTTTTTTAGACGTGCAGCCTGGGACAGCCCATCCTATCCTACTAATATTATAAATGCGAAAGTTTAGATGTTTGGATGTTTAGATGTTTGGATGTTTAGATGTTTGGATGTTTAGATGTTTGGATGTTTAGATGTTTGGATGTTTGTGTTTCAATCACGTCAAAACTACTGAACCAACTTGGATGAAACTTGGCATATATATAGTTCGTAACCTGGATTGACACATAGGCTACTTTTTATCTCGAATAATTAACAGGATCTACAGGATAAAATGAACGAAAAGGATTAGCAGCGCCAATTGGCAAGAGGATTTCATTGTTATGTCATGTCACCTCTTTGGTCTAACGACTAGCGTTTGACATTCCAGTAGGTGAGAGTTCGGTGTAATGAGGTGTAATGTCAAGTTTCTCAAAGAAGTATCCGCTCGGTACACGCACAGATAATATAATGTACACGGAAACTGTAGACGCGTACGAAGTCGCGGGTAACTACTAGTATTATATAAAAAGGTGATACAGTAAAAGGTGGCTGGATGCTGTTCTCAGCACAAGATCAGTCGCTCTGAAAGCTTCGGTATTGAATCGTGGCTAGGGTTGCTAGTCAATTTTCACTGATCTAAGTTAAGCGACGTTCTGCGTGGTCACTATTTAAATAGGTGACCGCTTACATCTGGGCGCATTTACATATGAGCACTTCCGTGCTTCCGAGGGCACGCTGAACTGGCGGTCCCAGCTCTAAGTAGCAATCGTCACGATGGAGCCCTAGAGTTGTTTACGAACGAACAATGTTTATTGTTCAGTATTAGTCGTTCTCCAGCTGTAATGCTGACTCGGGAAACCAAAGTCAAACATTGAAAAAAGGGTTTAATTTAGTCGAGAATGTTCTATCACGCCACGTTCGTAATTTGGTGCAACAGGTGTCGCGAGCACACCTCAGGTTACCGGTTTGTTTGTAGGTTGTTTGAGGAAACTACGTACGCAAACTCACAAAAAAATATGACTAATATGAATTATTCCCTTCCGTCACCCAGATCTGTCCCCCTGAGCGACACATTAGACAAATATTAGTATTTATAATATTTACAAAATACACATGAAATAGTTGAGCTATCTACAAACCGTTGCAAACGATTTATAGATAGCTCAACTAATCCAAATTAGTATCAATCGGAAGCGTGCCCAAGACACTGGCTGCATTGCCGCGCTGAATAGCAATTTTCTGTTGATAAAACCTAGTGGCAGATCCAATTTCGATGATGTTTTCAACAGAGAATAGTCAGTGTTCCTTACTTTTATAAAAAAATTAACCGAACCTTTATAAAAAATTAGATGACGAACCCAGGCGCTATGCTCTCAGGCCAGGTAGAAATAAAATAGTTCAACCTCCATCAAAGTTAACAATACACAGTAAAGGCCCATATAAAATGACCATACAGGTATATAATAAACTACCAGGACAAATGAAAGAAGCCCAATCTGATACCCTATTTAAAAATGTGCTTAATTATTAATTTATAAAAAGTGCTCAAAACCTTAAAAATACTTTACTGTTCCCTTGTTAGAAGTCATCTTGAATACGCGTCCCAGGTTTGGAACCCTCGTTATGATAAGTATGTTGTCATGCTTGAAAAACCACAAAAAAAGTTCCTAAAATTTGTCAGTTACAAACATAAAAACTATTTGCCAGATTACATTGCCAGCTGTAGACACCACCATCTATTACCGCTTGAGAAGAGGAGAGAAGCCGCAGACCTTACACTCCTACACAACATAGCATTAAACCTAATTGATTCTCCCTCACTCCTATCTCAAATCAAACTAATAGTCCCGTCGCGTCGCACTTCGCGAAGAAATTACTTAAAATTACACGTCCCCTCCTGTTCAACTAATTACCGTAAGAACTCCTATCTATTGCGCACTGTGAACCTTTTCAACTCTTCTTATTCTTCAAATACTGACTTATTCTACTCCAGGCGCAATTCATTTAAAAATCTAATAATCAAGGACTTCTTCCAAATTTAATTAATTAGTTTATATTTTACTCAAGTGTGTTGTTTCATTATGTATTATATTCTTATTGTCAAATTAATATCTACGTATCTATCTATGTATTGGTATTTATTCGATGTAGTTTTGTAACGATTTATATGGTTTACTTTTCTTTTTCTTCACTTTAGTATTATATTCTCTGTTAGGCTTCTTACTTTTCCAAATTTAACTCGCATCTTTTTACTCGTACTATAAGTGAAAACTCTTTTAGGCTTTTTCGTGCTATACTTCCTCTGTTTATACTCTTATTTAATAAGCTGTTTGTTTTCCACATAAAATAAAAATAAAATAAAAATAAAATAAAAAATAAAATTACTAAAAACTTTCCTTTTAAAAAAATGTTATTACGAATTAAATGATTACATGAATGACAAAATGTGCGAATATAATAATACTGAATTAACCCAAGAAATTGACTAATTGAAAAATTGACGTGAATAAAACCTCGGTCTGCCTACTTTCCTGTTGCAATACCCCTGAACAGGGTTCATGTGTGATACCTACCTACCATGTAACAACTATAATACCATGTGAAAGCAATAAATGTATTGAGTATTGAGAAAATCCCTGTATCATCAGGTTTTGAAATCATGATGTGTCGGTAATCAAGTCATTCCCACTAGTTACATTCCTAGTTATATTGATGACCAAGACCAAGATTTTTTTTTTGACCAAGGTGACCTAGTTTTGAGTTTGTTTTAAACCTAATAATTAAAAACTTTTATTGTGTTTTAGAGAATGCTGTGCCGTCAACGAAGCCGAAGCGGCGTGCTTACCTGTTGAAGAGGAAAGCCCTCACTACGGGCTTCTTCGACCAGAGCAGAACCAAAGATGAGAAGGAAAAAGGTATGTTTTACCAATTTTATCATCAGCAACGGAAAAACTAGGCCTCAAACTAATAACACTCTTTTTTTGGTCAAAGGTTAAATAGACGCTCTACGATGTAGCACTATACCATTTTGCACAAATTGGCTGTCAAGTTTCGTAGACAGTCTACGGCGTAGCAAGTAATGTAGCATTTTGTAGACCCATCTACGACGTTTTGATTTAGTTTGTATTCATGAGCCTAAGCTGGGTTAGACCAGCGAACAGTGGGAACATTGTGTATTTTCTCCCTCCACTCACCCTCACCTCCATGTTTCTGAAGAAATTGCTTAGGTCACTCACTCTAAACCATATTTAAGGCTATTTGTTGACGGGACTATTAAGAATTTTAAGCCATCTTGTTATTTCGGTCTAAGTATTTCCACTCGTTACATTCCTAGTTCTATCGATGGAACTAGTGAAAATTTTTGTCCCAGTGGTTACATTAATTTAGGACTTTCATTAAATTCTGACTGTGGTTAGTCTCGATAAGAAGAGACGACATTTCTAGTGATATTAAAAGCTTACTTAGATTTTTGATCCCGCATATCATTAAAAGTATTGAATCAATCATTTTGAAAAAAATATACAGGGTGTTACCAAACTACTTCCGAAAACTTGGAGGTTCCAATCAGACCATGATACTGAAAACATTTAGCGAAAAAAATTGCCAAGAAAAAAATTGCCTTGACTATCTCTTTTTCATTTTTTTTCTAGTTACATACACACAGTACCACATAATAAGACATATCTACCTAATTATCTCATTTAAAAAAGCAAAAAAACAAATAAAGCAGCAATGTACTGTGTACAGAACAGCTGAGAGTTCATCGCGGGTCATTCGAGTACGCGACGTGCGAGCGAGACAAGAGACGCCCGTCTTTATCGCGCGGTCGCGCGGTCTTTATACCAATTAGGTATAAATAAACATAGTAGGTACCTACCTACGCTAGTAGGCACTTACGACACAGAATAAATAATAGTACTACGCCTCGACCTTACCTACGTAAATGCGTACATTGCGGACTGGCGGAATAAATACAAATCTTTAAACATTGTTTTCTCCGGCTAAAATTATTTTTCAGGATAACTGATTTTTTTTGGTTGGGTTTTGGTGTGCTGTACCCCCCCCCCCCCCTTTCGTTTTCGGAAGAGGTCTGGTAACTCCCTGTATATTACAGTTGAGAATATTTTGGTGATACATCATATGATGTGAAAACACGATTTGAAACACGACGGATTTGAAACCAAAATCCATGTTTTTTTTTAATTTATCAGCAATCTACAACATAGTACAAGCTTTGCTTAGTTTGGGGTTAGAAGGCGCTGTGTGAAATATATTTCAAAACATTTAACTCAGTAAGTAAAATGAAATTTTATTATCCTCTTGGCTAATAACCAGATACTGATCATTGTAACATTATTCTAAAGAACAGAATAGTTTAAAAATATAAAAATGATTGCGCTTATCAAAACCTATTATAAAGTTAGAGGCAGATAGGAACTGTTTAGTACATTACGCGCTAATAACATAAATAGTGATCCAACATCTTTATTAACCCATCAAACGGTAGACCTCGATAAAATCAGACTCAAAGATATATAGCGAGCCTGATGAATATATCTACTGGAAATATAAAATGAATATATCACAATGATTTATATATTTACAGAGCTGTGTAACACGTGATTCTCTCGCTTATTTTGTAGTTAGGTTAATATAAATTAGAAAAACGCTATTCTGAGAATCGTGGAAGTTCAAAGGTCTGTTCAAAGTTCAAACAAACCGGACCGGTTACTGGTTTACCGGCGTCTGTGTTTCCGAACACTTACAATTTGAATGTTTTCAAGAGGAGAGTGAATAGGTTTCTTCTAGGCAAATGTGCTACATCGTCGACCGCATCGTCACTTACCATCAGGTGAGATTGCGGTCAAACGTTTGTCTATAATGTATAAAAAAAAATAAAAAAAACTCATTACTTATCGTTATTGGTAACAGGGTTTTACCATGGTTTGTATGTTTGATTGTATTTTTATTTATTGCTAGTATTAGTATTTATTGCTAGTTTTATGCTTATAGAAAAAACTTAAAAGCTTCGTGAAGATACGGGTTTTTTTTATTATTAGAGCAAATACATAATGTACTGAATTATGGGTGTCGCGATACTGAAAAAACCCGTCAGCGGTCACCCATCAAAATGAAACGATGTTTATTATGCGTGAAGTATGGCAATAAAAGTTCACAAGAGTATGTTAGGTATAGTCTCGCACACTTCGCCAGAGATTTTATTTACAAATAAATATATTTTAAAATTGAAATTGACTTAGTCGAAAATCGATGCAAAAAATGAATAAATATATATGTAGAAAACCAGTAGAAAATAGCGCAATTGAGCTACAAATTGAAGTCCAAATGATATTATTAAAAGTACTTATTAGGAGCGAATGGTGAAGTCGCTATCACTAGACCACAGCCCCCGTATGCCAATCTTTTGCTGTCAAGTTATATTTCACTGCCCAGTGTAATTTCTTCATCTAAAAGTGTCTAAAAAGAATGATCACGACACTTCTTTTTAGACACTTGACAGCAAAATATGCGCGAAAACACATCAAATGACGTCATAATGTCACTATTTAGTCACAGAATAACTATGAGTTAGTATGAACTGACCATGATTTAAAACTTTGCAGTTCAACTTTGCAGTTCAACTTTGATTGGCATACCCCTACAGGTACTCTCCACGCGTTTAGAAGTGAGAGTGTATGTGTGTGTGTAATCTGAGCAATAGTAAACTAGAGTGTGTATGTGTGTGTCTATCAATAGTATAATAAATAGAAGTTCACTGTGACGCGAGCAGGCAGGTCCACGTCAACAACATCATCAATTAATTAAATCCGATTTCTTTGATCTGAACAGTCTGGTAATAAAACCAATTAATTTTTATCTCATAAATATCGATGTTTCCCAACATCTTTTTCTGTTTCCCACGTCATAGACGATAATCATGAAAATCAAGGTTTTTTGCTCATTCAAAACGCAAACATACAAACAGTATGCACAGAAGATGAAACAATTTTCGTAGGTTACTTATTGAAGTTTTACTACAACTTGCAACGTAACGAATCTACGACAGCAGGGGTATTCCAATCTCAGTTGAACTGCAAAGTTGAACTGCAAAGTTTTAAATCATGGTCAGTTCATACTAACTCATAGTTATTCTGTGTCTAAATAGTGACATTATGATGTCATTTAATTTGTTTTCGCGCATATTTTGCTATCAAGTGTCTAAAAAGAATGATCACGTGGTACAAAATTGTACCACGTGACCTGAAGAAATTACACTGGGCAGTGAAATATAACTTGACAGCAAAAGATTGGCATACGGGGGCAGGATCGTAAGCGTTATTATAAATAAATAAATAAATAAATATTCATGGACATTTCAAACGCCTCTAGTCCCAAACTAAGCAAAGCTTGTAATATGGTAACTAGATGCTGATAGAATACTTATATACTTTTTTTTTATAAATACATACTGATAAATACATAGTGACACCCAGACATAGAACAAACATCTATGTTTTCCACGCACAAATGTTTGTTCTCAGTGGGGATCGAACCCACGACCCACAGCACGGAAGGCTGAGCCGTTACCGACTGAGCTGTGACGCCTGTCACTGTGAATAAATAATTCGGGCTGAAAAGTAGCTAAGTATTGATTTTCCTTTGTGCAGGATAACACTTCAATACAAAAATTAAAAATAAGTATAACTTGTTTTAATTTCTGTATTTTCTTTTTTCTTTAACAGTTGAATAAATAAATATAGTTATTATATTGACTGCGCTGAACTAATCGAAATGTTACAGATTCATGCTCCTTCTCGTCTCCCCAGAAAAGCTGCCTATAACCTTTTCACCACTCAGTATGCTCGAACTAATCTGGGTAAACACGCATCGATGCCAAGGCTTTGTAGTCATTATAATGCTCTATCCAAGAGTAACGATATTGACATCACTGACCCATTACTTAAATACAAAAAACACATTCGAAATTGTCTTCTATCTCCGAAAGAATAGTGGTTTTTAGTTTTTATACCTATTTTAACAAGTTTTTGACTGCTTGTCTACTGTATTTTCTGTGCCATTTTGTACCATATTATTTACCATAACACACCGAGGTCTGATGATCACTTTATTTTAAGTACCTACGAAACATGATCTCAATTTTAGATCTCAATTTTATTTTTATGTTAATTGTGTTCACTAGTTATTATTAATTTGCTTTGTTTAGTTTAGTTTATTAGTTTAGTTTAGTTGAGTCTATTTTGTGCACGCTGTGGCGTCCTGTAATTAGGGAAACACAAAGCATTTCCTTTAGATTTAAGAATGTACTTGATAATTGTGATTTCCTTGTTGGATGCTCTAAATAAAATAAAATAAAAAAAAAAAATAAAATAATAGTCCATGTAAATAAAGTCTAAACTGAAATGTATACTCGAGTATAAACTGTCTACATTTACTAAATAAAAAACACATGTCTACTAATTTGAATTTTCAATCCCAAATTAAAGGTAATTTCCATCATTCATTCGTTCCTACGCTACGTTTTTTTCTATCATAAAAACATTCATTTACAACTTCCTCGATGAGTACATCTTTATCAAAAAAGTTACAGTGTGACCACGCTAAATCTGCAATGGAGTAAATGAAAAAAAATTAAAAATCTTTATTTCCAGCAAAACATACAGGCCATTCAGGCGTCACAGCTCAGTCGGTAATAGATCTGCCTTCCGTGCTGTGGGTCGTGGGTTCGATCCCCACTAAGAACAAACATTTGTGTGTGCCATACATAGATGTTTGTTCTATGTCTGTGTGTTACTATGTATTATACGTATGTATTTACAAAAAAATATATATATAAGTATTCTATCAGCATCTAGTTACCATATTACAAGCTTTGCTTAGTTTGGGACTAGAGGCGTCGTGTGAAATGTCCATGAATATTTATTTATTCAAACGAGTTTTCCACAGAGTTTTCGGACCAAAAAATGTGTACCAAAATTGATCACATTCGTGCAAATTTCATGGTCAGAAAACTTGTTTGGATCAACATGATATTTTTGCTGAACCTTTGCATTGTTGGTTGTCTAGACCGTCAAGCTTTGCATAATTACATTCAGTGAATTTATATCTTCAAATATGATGAAATGTGCGAGCGTTCGTTCGTATGTGTTTCGCCAACTCTTGTGACGGAGTTTTTAGGGCGTAGGCCTCCGTCACCCATCCCAATAGGTGATCGCGCAGTATGTCGCTTAACTTAGATAACTGGTGAAGATTGACACCATTGGTGATTTGACAGGCGTCACAGCTCAGTCGGTATTAGCTCTGCCTTCCGTGCTGTGGGTCGTGGGTTCGATCCCCACCAAGAACAAACATTTGTGTGTAGCAAGCATAGATGTTTGTTCTATGTCTGGGTGTTACTATGTATTATAAGTATGTATTTACAAAAAAAAAAAGTATATAAGTATTCTATCAGCATCTAGTTCCCATATTACAAGCTTTGCTTAGTTTGGGACTAGAGGGCGTCGTGTGAAATGTCCATGAATATTTATTTATTTATTGACCGTTTTGGCTTCCGCGCACACCGGCACAACGACGACACCTTGCACCCTATCTTGCCCACACGGTTAGTGGTGGTTACCTGCCTCGTAAGTGCGCAGGTACCCACCACTACCTTAGTTATAAGTAGTTTTTAACCGACTTCAAAAAAGGAGGTTCTCAATTCGGTTGTATGTTTTTTTTTTTTAATGTTTGTTTCCTCAGAACTCCGTTATTGATGAACCGATTTCAAGAATTCTTTATTTATCTAAAAGAATATACTTCCAGATTTCCCATTTAATTTTCATCAAAATCGGTTCAGTAGTTTGGGTTATAAATGGAAATAACTGAAAAAAATATGCCAAGTTGCGGCGCAGCGCCTACCATTTTACTGCTAGCAACAATGCTCGCGTGTTCAATTGGCATTACTTTCGGACCCTTTGTGCTGTGCACACCTAAATTTTTGCATTTTTCTAAATTTGTCAATAAACCCAGTTTGTACATTCAAACCGCATTTAATTGGAGAAAAGCAAAAACCTACCAGTTGTTCCTCTAACTAAAGAATCAACACCAACCACGTGCACGAAATTGCGTATTTTCCTGTGACTTTTATGTGATGTTTATAGTGACTAGTCCCAATGAACTGTCATCATCATCATCATCATCTGATGATGAGGCTGGTAGTCGAATTAAAGTCGGTTTTTTCAGTTTTTTAACTTATAAATTATGTAAGTTAGTTGTTAGTGTATTGTTGTGTGTGTTTGTCAAATAAATGTATTTTCTTTCTTTCTTTCTTTCTATTGAGTAAGCAAGCCACGAGCTCTTCTTTATGTGCGAGCGAGAAGGTTGTTTAACATTACCCCTCAGCCCCTCACCCCCTAAGTAAGTAGTTAGTTGGTGACCGCAGGCCTTAGCGTGGTCAGACTTGGGTCAGACGTGGTCTGTTATGATTAGTAAATGTTGACGCGGCAGTGTCGCCCGTCAGAATGATATATCCACTCCGCCCGTGAACAGGTGCGCTGTTGATTTACAAAATCATTTAGAATCAAGAAAATAGAAATAATCTTGAAATTGTAACACTTATTAATCAGGCTACCTTTACGATTACATCCGCATTGTTTTTTAATCGAGTTGTCAAAATATAGTTTTTTTAAAAGAGGGGTTTATGTTTTTATTGTAAGTTTTTCTTAGAAAGTTTTCTTCAGTAATTGTTTATTAAAGTAGTTTCCCATTTTCCTTCAGTAATTTTGAATGATCAAGTAGTGTTTTCTGAAGTTATTATAAAAAAAAAAGCTTTCAATTTTCCCTAACAGTAGATAGATAGATGGAAAATACTTTATTGCACACCTTAACCTAGGGACTACTATAACATACAAAACAAAACTTAACTAATTGTACAATGGGCGGTCTTATCGCTAATGAGCGATCTCTACCAGACAACCTTGGACGGAATGGACTACGAACAGTACAACATTTTTAAAACCAAACTTAATAATTACGGATCCCTCTGGAGTTGTTAAGACCCTTCTATTATGTAGCGTTTCTATAACTTTGAAGAGCTTTCTCCATCATCGGTCTAGTCTAAAGCCTCTAGAATGCTATGTGCGTCTAATTTTTTTTACATGGTCTTATATTGTTATGAGCTATATAGGTACGTTTAATTATAAAGTACGTAAACAATTGGTTTGTTTACGTACTTTATAATTAAATTCACTTCACTTTCATAAATGAGTAAAATCGAGTATTTTGTTTATTTGAACTTGGGCCAATTTTTTTTCCTTGCTAAATTCTTTCCCTAAGCGATTTGGGTCATGTTCGTATCGTTAATTTGTTATACTTCTCAAATAGTTTTGTGTTAGTCATCTCACAGGATGTTTTTGTGTGAGAACGCGTTATATTACATTATTTTGAGTGTCGTATTGCTTTGGACGCGACTAGATAAGTTGTATGGGTTTAACCCTGGCAGCATTCACAGAACCTTTACCATTCTGACCACGTTTATACAGAGTTCCTCTTACTTATCCATGGCCAACAGGGGTATTCCAATCTCAGTTGAACTGCAAAGTTGAACTGCAAAGTTTTAAATCATGGTCAGTTCATACTAAGTCATAGTTATTCTGTGACTAAATAGTGACATTATGATTTCATTTAATTTGTTTTCGCGCATATTTTGCTGTCAAGTGTCTAAATAGAATGATCACGTGGTACAAAATTATACCACGTGACCTGAAGAAATTACACTGGGCAGTGAAATATAACTTGACAGCAAAAGATTGGAATACGGGGGCAGATTTGGCCAACTCCGAATAACGCTATTCGCTAAAGTTATTCGAAGTTCGTAGATGCAATTTTTTTAAATAACCTAACCTAACAGAAGACGGGCAGCAGCGTCTCTGAACCGTTTGACATCTTACTGCGATCGCCAACCCGCCTGCCAAGCGTGGCGATTATGGCAATTCCTCCCAAATGTTTGGGAGAGGCCCTTGCCCAGCAGTGGGATCCCTACGGGCTACTAAAAAAAAAAAAAAAACCTAAGCAACTGCTCCATGGGCGATGATTCTAGATCAATAGACTTTTTTGTCACGATAGATAGATTATCTCCCTAAAACTGTCAGAATGTAATGGAGTATTGACATGATTTTGGTAGATTTGCCTATCGTGACAAAAAGTCTATCGGTCTAGGATCACCCCCCTGATATTGTCAGTAGGACAACCAACGATTATTGTTTGACAAACGATGACAGTTTATAATTTTTTTTTAAAAGAGAGTAATGACCTTGACCTACTTAAACTACTCTTTCATTCAATAAGATCATTTAGAATTGTTTT
Source organism: Gandaritis pyraliata (assembly GCA_947859175.1). Lineage (NCBI taxonomy): Eukaryota > Metazoa > Arthropoda > Insecta > Lepidoptera > Geometridae > Gandaritis > Gandaritis pyraliata. The sequence continues at coordinate 8,427,659 of OX401869.1, read as the reverse complement.
AAATAACTAGGTAATTCTAGGTGCCAGTTCCATGCGACCAGCCTATAAGAAACTACGGTCTGGTTCTTAGCGTTTTTTTGTATGATCCGTTTTACATACTGAGAAAACAGCAAACAGCTTTACCCAGCGATTATTGAACTTCTACTTAGATTAATGATTTATGACCATTCCCAATATTCAATCTACTAATCTCTGATGTTTACCTCACTAAAGGAATGTTATCATAGCAACAGCTTATTTAGTTAAAAATATTATGACTTTGATGGGTTTAATCTTGGATATGTTCTATTGAACCACGTGCTCGCTCCCAGCCCCCCCCCCCCTTAACCCCTTAACAGATTTGTAGCAAAAATAAGCGGCGAAAAGCTGCGAATCTGAGTCAGCGGTCGGGAATGCTTTTGTCACTATGTGGATTATTTTAACGTAAATACCGAAGTTTGTTTACAATTTACTACGCAAAAATGCGCAAATAGACTGGAATGCTAAGGGCTGGAAATAAAATGAGTGAAACATGCGAGTTTTTTATAGATGAAATATTTTAGTAGACGGCTTACTTATTTATTACTTACGAAAATAAGCCCTCGTCGTCATAATTTTCACAGCGTTTACAACTACTTTTAGATGATTTACACAGCTTTTTATTAACCGACTTCAAAAAAAGGAGATTCTCAATTCGGTTGTTTTGGTTTTAATGCTTGTTATCTTATTTACTCCGCCATTTATAAATCGATTTGAAATTTTTTTTATCTGAAAGGATAAACCTACTTGTAGATTGACAATTTACAGTTAGAAATGATGAAAAAATATAAAAAATACTCGTATTTTTGCGGCCTATTTAATTTATTTGCCATAAAACTTTAACAGCGTAAATATTTATTTATGGTTCAATCAAACATTTATCAGCTAGTATTGGCTCATTCACAAAAAAAGCTTTTATATCTCGCGTCACATCAAAATGTAGTAAAATCAAATATCTTTTTATGAGGGTAGGTGACGCGTGGCTTCCAAAATAGTACGTACTAAGCAGCAGAACAATAGAATTATATTTTCCATCATCACTGCATTAGGTAAACTAACATTATGTGTTTGAAATTATGTATCGATTAATGGGTAAATATTGACACTAGGTATGAAAATCAGCGCTAATGTTTAAAATGTAATACCAACCTGTGTTATCGCCATTGTAGCAATACCGTCTTTACCATAAGGACACACGGGGCCCGTGCCCAGGGTCCCGCATCCTCAGGGGGCCCCGAAGGACCGACAATTTTCTCTCACATTTATTCTCACTGTTACTCAACAGTGCCACCGTCAAAATTTATTATATTGGTTATTTGATTAGACATAGTAAATAAAAGATCATAGTAGAAAAATGTTAGTATAATTCGCTATCTTTTTTTTCCAAAAGGGCCCTAAATTTTTATGTGTCCAAAGGCCCCAGCATAGTTAAAGACGGCCTTGCATTGTAGCGCCACCCTTTTTTATTTAAATTATATTTAATTTAATTAATCCACCTTTGATTTAATTAAAGATGTGCCTCTCCTTCACACCACAAGTACTCGCACCAGACGAAAAACATAATAAAGATTATAAGAGCGCGTAAAACTGCAAAGCTGGACGCGACTCGTTATTATTATCAAAGGCCAGCTATTCCTGGCCGGCTATTCGCAGCTCACAATAGGAGTTCCTGAACTATTTACACAACGCACCTCACTTTTTCATAAACTTTCATAAACTTTCATAAACTGCTTGCTGTCCGCGGTTTTACTTCTAAATAAATATAAATATTCATGGACATTTCACACGACGCCTTCTAGTCCCAAACTAAGCAAAGCTTGTAATATGGGAACTAGATGCTGATAGGATACTTATATACATTTTTTTGTAAATACATAAGTACTTATTATAAATCATAGTAACACCCAGACAGAACAAACTTCTATGTTTGCACATACGTTTGTTCTTGGTAAATCACGTGGTATTTTACGAGAAAAATACATTTTAATTCGTTTTCTAGTATCTAGTAGAATTAAAATGTATTTTTCTCTAGCGATTGTAGTATACCTATCAACTTGGCTAGACGGGCTCTCCTAGGTCCATGTACTGGAGTGATAACACCTAAGCATGCAGTCTTAAACAAAACAACACATTACACGAGTACGTTTCCAAGGAGACGTTTAAAAAAACTGCTAAAGTAAACCAAAATGTAAAACCAATAATTCTGATGTTCTATTCGAACGTCAAACCTGTTTGAAAATAGCGCGATTGGCCCCAGAGCCGCAGGTTAACAGCATCCAAATCTATTCTGTTTACACAAATTTCACCTCGCATTATTAGCTAGTACATCTCTGATTATTGCGATTAGAACAGAGTTTTATACAAAAATGAAAAAAAATGTCACAAAAATTATTTGCAGCAAAACATATTTTTGCTAACTTGCAAACCTAAACATTAAAACATGTACAGTCGGCTTCACATCAACCTATACACTGTTTGAACTTTGAACTATTATAATTTGAATGTTGCGAATCAGGGATCGCAATAGGTGTAGGCGCGTGGCGCGCAAGCAGCGAGTCTCACATATCGTCCCTCTCGCATGATTCGCAACATTCAAATTATAATAGTTCAAAGTTCGAACCGTTGATAGGTTTATGTGTAGCCGACTGTACCTACAGTCAGTAGGCAGATTTATTCAAACATTTAGGGGTATACTTAGAAACGCTGAATAAGTCAGACATACGTACGATCAAAAATGGCTGTCACTGTTTGGTTAGATTCGGGTTTACTCACCTAGATTAGTTTATACAAAGTTCTTTTCTGTATTATTTTTTAAGAGAGAAATAAAATAAAATTTGAATTTGAATTTTCCACACGTGCGAGTCAAGGGGATTGAAATAGGGGGGAAGAGAAGTTGATGAAAAATGGGGATTGAAATGGAGAGAATGGGAAGTTAAAGGGTTTGTAAGAAAGTAATAAGTGTTTATTGTTGTATTTCAGAATCTACAGGCGGTAGCGTATTTGGCATACCCCTCGCGCAGTGCGTGGCCACAGAGCGAGCGATGCGGCGGCAACAACACGGTGGTTCCCGCGCTTCGCTCGCCTCATTAGGGACCCTAGAGAAAGGAGACGACGTGAGTACACTGACCCCACACCGAGAACTGAAAGGCTAATTCATAACTCCCTTACCAAGACATGACTAAACATAATGACAGTACTTTGCCAGTATAGTAGTCACAACGGATCTTTGTCTCTCTGAAGTATCTGCGCAGAACCTATTTTTGGGTAATTGGAGGTAAGCTATTTTATCCACACAACAGTACATGCGCAGTCGTTTGTTGCACCTAACTTCAGAGGGATAAAGATCCGTTGTGCGTACTACATTTATGAAAAATTTTCAGCATTAAAACGATAATCATGATGTTAACACTAGTAACAAAGACAAACTCCTTGTTTCCACCACTAGGCTCACTAAAGTCAAAAAAGTCCCAAACGATGTGTCACAATGTCACAGTTGTCAATTAGTAAGTTCAGTTTTTTTTTCATTCAATAAAATATCGAGGATCATTTGGTATCGTCTTATATAACAACTGGTAGTTTTGGTAACCAAGCAATCAATGTTACGGGCAACCGCTAGTGCATCGTTAATGTTAATTTTACCCTAGCTATTCGTGTCAATGTAATTATAAATAGGCTAAGGTATTTATAACTTTGTCCGTCCCAAACGTAATCGAATCACATCGAAATAATTAATCATATTAAATGATGTGTTGAAATACCACGTTGTACTGAGAGTAACGATTTGCCAAACCCCACTAATCATACTATTTGCAAAATTAATTTACAAACTGAGTCAAAACAGATTTAACCACTATATTCATGAGCATATGGTGCAATTACAGGCACATTTATGCCGTATTATTATGTGACTGATAGGTATTTTATAGTATTTTCTAACATTTCTTCATCATTCAAGGCGCTTCACGCGTTGTAAATCAACGAATTATTTATATCAGTGATCAAGGTATCTATAAAAATAGACAATAAAATCTATCAATGGAAATCGGTTGAGATTCAGATAGTCATCAATCTAGCATGAAGAATCCAGCATCAATATTAATGACCACTGCTTTCTGTATAAAAGTAATGTCATTTTTACATATGACTTTTTGAATAGCCACTTTTCATCTAATCATTCTCTCAGTAGATGCAGACGCTGTCGCCGTACTGCCTAGATTATTTAGATGGAGTAGTTTTGCCCATAGTGCACGTAGGTATAACAGCCGATGTGAGTTTGTCGTGACATTTGAGCGAGCAGAAATAGTTCGCATGCGGAGTGGTCGCCAACACGCCGTGACGAGCTCCGTTGCACCTGGGCAGATCCGTACCACACCGATCGCGCTGATAACTTATCAATACCTGACACGTTGGACGCTCTATGGAGAGCATGTGTAGATGGGGCTATTGTGACCCTGATTTCAGTCAATGTGACGGGGTCCCCGTTGCCCCATTTGCTCGTTTGCCCCTTGTTTACCACCTGCACAAGAAATGACTTTATTGATGCCACAGACGACGGGGTAAAAGTGACGAAGTTCTACTCGAACTTCTGTGTTGTTTATCATCATTGACATGCAAGAAAAATACCTGACACGCCATCACGACTGTCATGCCCAGTGTCCATCTTGGTCCACCGCAGAGCTCTGCAGCAGCAGCAAGATGTAGTCATCTAGACTCAATGTTATAACGAATATGTATAAGTCCACAAGTAAATTCAATTTAGTAATATTCCACTGACGTTTGTAAATTTTCCAGAAATGCAACAACAATGTTGAACGAGAATACATTGTTAGCAACAGCTCATTGGCAGTATTTTTACTTTAGCTAGTACTGTGGAACTTACTATTCAAAGTTAAAAAACGAATCTCCATTGAAGAGGCCTTGTAGCGACAAAATGATTAAGTGACCTTCTTTGGGAATCGAAATGAAATATTGCAGTTTTGTAAGATTTGGATATATTTAATGAATGGCATCAGGAGCAACTTCATACCCCTTTTACCAATTTACTCTATTTACACGACGCTGGAAGCCTGGGTCTCCACAACGTATAAGTATCGTGGGGTTACATCCGATAGAGCATTTCTGGAGCTATGAATAACTGCAGATGATAAAATAAATGGTTGGATTGTGTGAAAGATGACATGAATGTGAGAGGAGTAGATTCAGAGTTGATGAATGATAGGAGTGAGTGGAAGAAGAAGAAAGAAAATGAATTTATTAACCCAGACTTATAGGTACCTTAAACTAAAATAAAACTTAAACAATAATTATGGGTTAATTAGGTCCCTGACTCAGCATACGTGCACTGTGACCAAGGGTAACAGTGCAACACTGGTATTCTGTCAGAGCCTAGTGGGCAACATCACGGTAGCCTAAAATTAACATAGGGTAGTAAAATAGGTACTTATTAATAATAGAGAACAATGAACCAAAGCTATAATAACAACAACGTAATTATATGTAAGTAGTTACAAATTTAACAATAATATAAGTAGGTAAGTAGGTGTCAAAATAGATAGGTACTTAGATAAATGTGGTGCCGACCCCACCTAGCGGGGGTTAAGGACAAGGGAATGATGATGATGATGATGATGATAAAACTAGACTAAGGACCTCGCTGTGTTATAACTTGAAGCATGCAGTGTTTACATATAAATTTGTTTCTGATGTAGCATAGGTCATATATTTGTAGAATTAGTTAGTAATCATGATGAAGCTGTTGGTAGATCTAAATATCTAAATAAATAAAATAAACAGCTTGTGAACCTTCTAGCAGCGAAAGTAGTCTAATAAAATGGCGCCAACCTGTACAATAGGTACCTCATTTAGTTCAGATTTCAAACTGTTGATATGGATGATAGCGGATGTTGATACACATTGGAACAATGGAATGCATCACATAATGCATCACACCACATTACGTACGTACTGCATTACACAGCTATAATGCAGACACACAGCAGACGATATCACACTGGTACATAAATAAAATAAAATAAAAATAAAAAAAATAAAAAAGCCTTTATTCCTAACTTATTTTATAAAGTATTGACACTTTTAACTGTATTAAGGAAAAAAAAAAATTAATTTGTTAGGACCCCTCTTGGGTATAGGCCTCCTCCAGTGTTCTCCAATTGTCTCGGTCCTGAGTACATTCACACTGGTACATACATTACATAATCTTAAGTTGCTTTCAAACGTTACTAATAACAGAACATATATAATTAAGTTAAAGAGAATATGATAAATAGCCAACATTTTTTCAATCCCCGTAAAGGGTAAATAAGTTCACCAATTTGTGATTCTCTCATTATGCAAAGCTTGTATTATGAGAGCTAGATTGCTGATGTATACAACCCTAGATATTGGACAAACATCTTTGTTTGCTACACACAAATATTTGTTCTCGGTCGGGACTCGAACCCTCGACCCACAGCATGGCAGAACTGAGACAAGTCCAAGTATGATAAATAAGCCAAACATAAGTATCATAAGTAATGAAGTAAAGCAGTCTTCTAAGATATAGTACATCAAAGCTATAGGCTATAACAATGCTAAGAGTCGTCTGAAGGAAGCTTTACATAAAACAAGCAATCAAACGAGCATTAATCCAGTAATGACAGCGAGCTGTGCCACTGTACATTTACTCGGTTTGATTTGTGTGATTGACTAGTAAACACTAAGAGGCCTTTTCACATGCACTTTGGCTTTAGCATTGTTATTTATAATACAATGGTATATGTAGATCACGTTTTTGTAGAATTAAATCTTGTAGTATGCAATATAAAACTTGACTCATCTAGAAGAAATAATGCTATATTTTGTACTACAAAGTATTTCTGACCGCAAGAGTTTTATTTTAAAGTGCAATATTAATAAGTATGTAAATTAGAATATTGAGTAGAGATACATAAAGAATAAAAAAATGTTATTTAATAATTATGTTAGTAATATGGTTAAAATACCTAGTGACCATTTTTAAATTATCGTGCCCTAACTGGGCTCATGTTGGTAGCAACTAGCATACATTTAAGACCCTTTTGTACAACATGAACGCAATAAAATATTGAGTATTGAGAGCTTCACGTAGAGCGTATAGAGTTATATCTTTGTCTCGCACTTCGCAACTTGTGACGAGACACGGCTAGGCTGGCTTTGTGCATGGCAGCCGTGGACATGTGCAAAGACACGTTCCTACAAACAAGACATTCGTCTGGCGCGAAGGTAAACATTAGGTCGTCTGGAGCTGTGGCATTCCTCACTGTCGCGGGCGATAGTCGGCTTATGAAGTTATAACATCGGAATTCATCACAAATCTATTATTTTTCTGGTGCTACTCTTGTCCAGTCACGTAGGCCGATGTGCATTATATCAGCATTGAGGATACTAATGTACCATCAGCAAAAGTTCTACCTTGCCACCTTAAGGGTGCATTTCCTGTAAACCGACTAGCCGTTAATTTTTGAATACCAATAGAAGCAAATTATTTCGGGTGTAAAAGTTATGAAAACAATGTGCCGTCCTAAAAATAGATAGATGTTTAGATCTCTGGTTGGTCAAAATAAGAAGACAAAAGAAAAAGGCGGGGTCAGGTAGCTAACTGCTTGCAAGTGAAACAGTTTCAAAACTGGTAAGGCGGAAATTTTGCTGATAGTACTAGCTAACTCTACCCTGTGGTGAGGGAATTAGATCACTGACGTCCCGTGTTAGGGTGTATTGTGCATTGTCTCACTGCTATCTTCACCCCTGTATTGACTATCGAAAATATCTTTTGAAAGTAGCACATATCGTTCTATGGCAGCCAAATGGTCTTTTAGTTGAAAAGATGCGGTAACTCTTTGAATTCGTCAGCTCTGCAGGGGTATGCCAATCAAAGTTGAACTGCAAAGTTGAACTGCAAAGTTTTAAATCATGGTCAGTTCATACTAACTCATAGTTATTCTGTGACTAAATAGTGACATTATGACGTCATTTGATGTGTTTTCGCGCATATTTTGCTGTCAAGTGTCTAAAAAGAATGATCACGTGGTACAAAAATGTACCACGTGACCTGAAGAAATTACACTGGGCAGTGAAATATAACTTGACAGCAAAAGATTGGCATACGGGGGCTGCATCTTGCCTTTTTTGAGAGATCGACTAGGTACAAAAACTTGGTAGTGTAGCAAAATAAATCAAAAGGGGTTCCCACAAGTTTTTGGGTAAAATTTGATTTGCTTGATATGACGGACAACCAAGCATATGTTTACTTAGAAAACCCTAGAAACTAGGGCCTCTATAGGCCTTCTGTAAAATGTTGTTGGTCCACCGGAGAGAGGGTCCAGTTTGTAGTTGGTTTTTGAAAAGCTCGTTTAAATAATTCAAATGTTATGCCATCAAACACTTCCGTGACGTCATGCTTATAGTTTATATTATGTATTCTGTGTTTAGGGCAGCCATGATTGTTTTGATAACAGCGAAGGTGAACAGACTGTTCGAGTCCGGCAGTTTCTAAGGACGTATAATTATAAATCGCGTTTCATAGATAACAATAATATTGGAAATTATTTGTAACGATGCCTGCTCTTGTAGAAATATTATTTCTAATATTATTGTACAGCTTGGAGGCAGAATGTTTGACCCTGTGGTATCTACTTGAAATATCGAGAGATGGTAGAGTGCCTCACATGTTTGCGTTATTTTCAAGGATACCTAATTTATTTCTAATCTACATGGGGTCGGTACATCACTTGTTGTGTATTTTAGTAGAGCTCCTGAGACTTCGTTCGCGCTGATATTTTCACACGTTTTGCTTGCTACGTGTACCTATAACTTTAGGAAAACTGAAGACGGGGTTACTACCACCAGAACAGCTGTATGATCTGCATTACACTGCGCGGCAACACAGTAATTCTCCGCAGTTGTCAAACTGTAGCAGTCGTTGCTACGCAGTGCAACTCGAATGTTACCTTCAGTGGTTCTTTTCAAGGCAAGAATGAATAGGTGTGTTCTAGGCTGTCCTGCTCCATCGTCGTCACTTACCATCAGGTGAGATTGTGGCCAATGGACATCTCATAAAAGAAAGTGTGATTTTGAAATCCGTCCCATCCTACCTCTAGGTCAATGGACCCCCCAGAGTGCAAACCCCCGTGACGTCACAGCTACGTCACGGGTATCCGATTACCTGCCAGCCTTCTTGCTTTCATTAAGGCCAAGATAATTTTATCGTATGACGCTGACGTGCCACACTCGCGTATTCCAGTAGAACAGAAATAGCTTGTATAATGGGTATTGCAGCCGTGTATAGCACTACGCTTTATTACAATGTGGTAGGGGTCAAAGTCGTGTGGCTGTTTGGATGGATTCCTTCTTCTTTTATAAAAGGTCTGTCTTGAAACAGGGCTTAATACTTGCAAGAGAAGGCCGGGGCCTTTCAGTCTTTGAAAACGTCATCCGAACTTAGACCTCTAGTTTTGAATTTAATGTCTTCTGTCCAGTTTTGACAAGAAACGTCTTGTCACAAGTAGAGTACTATAGGTACTAACCTGTGTACTAACCAGTAGAGTACTGACAAGACAACCAGGGTGAATGATTTCAGTAATCAACCAGCTTACTTTTTTTGCTACTAAAACAACTTCCTACTAAATTTTGAGTATGCATTTACTTGGACTTTTAAAAATAGAACGCTGGTGTAGAGTCAGGACTTTGTATGCTACATATAAAAAAAAATAAAAAAAAAACCTACTGAGGTAGCTAGGTACTACTTACGTTCATGATACAACCTTGAGTATTGGTAAATACTTTCTGGGTGGAATATACATAAACAAGAACAATTCGCACTGTTGCTAGACGGAACAGAGATTACTCATACATAAAACAGGCGCCAGCAAGACGATAAAAGACGATGACACATACAAGGTACCTACCTAAGTGTCTAGTAGGTTAGTGCTCATCATCGTCACATTCAGAGATGTACATTGTTAAAATACTTATCGGCTGTCAAAGGTGTTCAAAAGATTTAGATAATGTATCAGACTGGTTTAGGTAGATGTTGGTATTCTATTCCTCGATTCGGAAATGTTATTAGCACAGAATTTTTTTACAAATAATGATGGAACAAACCGATAGCTCACTTGATGTTAAGTGGTAAGAGCTTCCTGACAGGATCTAATCTAGATGATGAATACAGCGTCAGGACCCACTTGTTACCCATGGAACAAGGGGACGCTGCAGTGCGGGGGGTGGTGTAACCACTGCTTATAACGATGGACAAATATACAAATACAAATAAAATTTATTGTCATCAAAAGGTGTAGGTACATTAGGTGCGCACATAAAAAAAAAATGACAATTGGAGTAGTCTCAGCACTAATCTGTGCAGCTTAGTAGGTACGCAGGGCTGGATAGGATATCACACATATCCTATCCTACTAATATTATAAATGCGAAAGTTTGGATGTTTGGATGTTTGTGTTTCAATCACGTCTAAACTACAGAACCAACTTGGATGAAACTTGGCATATATATAGTTCGTAACTTGGATTGACACATAGGCTACTTTTATCTCGAATAATTAACAGGATCTACAGGATAAAATGAACGAAAAGGATTAGCAGCGGCAATTGGCAAGAGGATTTCATTGTCATGTCATGTCACGTCAGTTTGACAGGGCGTAGTACTACCTCTTTGGTCTAATAACTAGCGTTTGTCATTCCAGTAGGTACGAGTTCGGTGTAATGAGGTGTACCTAATGTCAAGTTTCTCAAAGTATCCGCTCGGTACACGCACAGATATTATAATGTACACGGAAACTGTAGACGCGTACGAAGTCGCGGGTAACTACTAGTAATTCTATAAATTATAAGTTACGCTCCCTAATTACTTCAACCACAAATCTATCGCCAGAGCAATTGAGTAGATCAGTATTTGTCTCATCGCGGTATTTAGCGAAATCCAGTTGCATTTACCGACAGCCATCCGTCATAATGTCCTCGTTCACATATCCATCGCAATAGTTTCTACCGCTGAATGTTACATGAAGCACACTGTGCACCAAAGCACACTTTCACAGGTTTCAACTCTTGAAATACAGTAAGTATCCGCCCTGTGTCTATAGTACTATAAATTTGTACCATCAATGGTACAAGTGATACTACTATGTGTCCTTAGTACCGTTGACAAATATACCTACTAGTTTATACCGTGTATTTACTTGTGACAAAAAAAAAACAAATCATAAATAATAATTTCGTCTTAATTAAGATACTACGTTATTTTCACAAGAAAATACATAATATAGTTTATAATGTGTATTATCGTAGGCAATATGAGATTGTGAAGTTTGAGAAGTATTAAAAAACTCAGCCACATACAAATTTAACTTTGACTTTGTGTGGATGGGTACTGTTTGAGGTCTCTTTCAATTTGAGAAGTATGTGCTCCGTTGTCAGTCACCCTGGATGTGGTTCACACCACTTCAGTGGACGGTGCTCCTAACTTGCTCCTATCAATAGTTCTGGGAATTCCTTGCGCTCTCGGATTTTTTCGCATAAACCTATACCTAATGCTTTTAATCCGAAGTGGATGCATTATTTAGTAGGAATACCTACGCTTTCTTCTCTAAACGAATGGTTTATCGCTCGTTAACCTTTATCTTCGAATTTCCCAAATGTTTTAGAATAGATTTGGGCGATATGTTGTCTAGCTTTTGGCTTTCGTCATGGTATAGTCCATAAGTTCCATTCGTGCGTTCGTATGAGTGAGTGGCCAACACTGGTGATGGCGTTTTTAGGCCGCCTTAAGGCCTCCGTCGTGGCCTAACGACTGTTTAACTAATTATCTATTTAATTCAATGGATAGGAATGATTTACCGATAATCGTTGGAGCAAACTAATACTCGAGTGGAGACCACGTTTAGGCAAGCGTGGAGTAGGTAGGACGCCCTACGGCGAGATGGGGCGACGATCTGCGAAATGTAGCGCAGACACTGGATAAGAAGAGCCGAAGACCGAGCTCAATGGCGCGTCTTGGGAGAGACCTACGTCCAGCAGTGGACGAGTATAGGTTGATGATGATGATGATGAATTTTTTTTTTTTTGCACAGACATAAGTAGATAAACTGCTGTTAAGATCAATGCTGATAATTTTAGCCCTAACAAGTATTTTGTTTACAATTTCCAGAGTGGTTCCTGCGACTCCGGTGAATGGGGCTGGGCAGGGTTAGAAGAAGCAGGGGGTGGTGGTCCCAGGGTACCCGGGCTCGTGTCAGCCTGCCTCGCGCATCTGCGGCGGCATGGCCTCCATACCACGGGCCTGTTCAGAGTGTCCGCTTCTAAGAAGCGAGTGAGACAGGTACTTGCAGTCAGTGAGATGTGAAAGGATAAAAGGTAGAGGGACAATAGGTCAGCTTTTTATTTGTCTCTGAACTTGGCCATCAGCTGACACATGCAACAACCTAAAGGAGCTTTAGGGGTCCTTTAATAAAATGCCAAGACCTTGACCTTGAAATTCTGATTTAAAAGAAGTCTTGGCAAACATATAAAGAAATCCGCCACGAATACTTATTATTTTAGGAAGAAATATTAAAACTACAGTTCGAGGCCGATAACAATGTACCTAACTAGAAAACAATGAGCTCCCACGTCACAGTCTATCTTCGTCTGCAACAGAGTACCGTAAACTGTAAGTTGCAATAAATCCCCAAAAGTGGGTCACTGGCGGCCACTTGCGATCCAAAACATCTAATTCTGTCGATCAGCTCTGCGATTGCGAGTTTGTTACACTGTTGGTTAGATTTCAGTGCTGCGATTTGTTTTGTTTAAGTATTGTGCTCAACAAGTCGTTACAATGTCAGTGGGAAATACACCAAGCGCAGATCACTGGAAATGGCTATGTACCCTAACTCAAAATGTGTATAAACTCTAACGAACATTCCAATCGTGATAAGGGTAGAAAGGCTAGCCGAATAGGCCAGAGTTCTAAGGGAAGATTTCGGTGGGGTATCTTTGGCTTGATTATTCTCATACCTACCTACCTGCTAGCTGATCATAGTGAAACTTGCTCTAATGCCACCAAAAATCTAGCTTAAAAGTAACCCCAAGTAGAGTGGACCTTGAACAAATCAGTAGATATCAAGAGTAATGTATGTTTCTCCTTCCAGCTCCGAGAAGACTGGGAGCGCAGTCAGGAGGTGGCGCTGGACGCGGCGGTGTGTCCGCACGACGTGGCAACGCTGCTCAAGGAGTTCCTACGGGATCTACCCGACCCCCTGCTCTGCCGGGACCTGTACCCCGTGTTTTTATTGACACAAAGTAAGGTTCTCCTCAGCTTATCTGTCAGTGCAGTGGCAGATCCAGGACTGACCTAGCTATCAGGGTTTTTCCTGACAAATTCTGATCCAACCTTTTGAGCTTTTGAGTGAAGGCCTCTCATGAAAAATGCAAATAATATGACTTACAAAGGTCATAATCTTGGTAAGTGATGGATGTTTTCTAGTTTGAAGGTAACCACGTTCATCGGCGAAAGGTGATCCGGTAAAACATACAGAGCTCTAACCAAACAGCAAAACTAACATCCTATTTTCTCAACTCCAGAACTACACAACCGTCATTACCAATGGGAAGCCATGAGGCTGATCATCCAGCTGTTGCCGGTTGCCCACCGCGACACGCTGAACGCGTTGCTTTCATTCCTGGCGCAGCTGGCCGCTCATGCTCAAGATAGCCATCAGCCTGGCAATAAGATGGACGCCGCTAATCTGGCGACCGTCTTCGCGCCGAATATACTACATAGAAATAAACCTAATGAAGCTGCCACGTAAGTTTCTCCTACTATCCGGAGTGAGGTGAAGTGAGGAGTAGATGAAAACAGCCATGAGGCTGACAATTAGCAGGGCGTCTGATGGATTGCAATCTTCCATAAGTTCAATGGGCTATAGGGAATTAGGTCCAGCATGTAAAGAAATATCTTGGAAGGCCCGTATGAAGGAGATGAAAAGAGAAGAAAAGATACAAAACTTAAGAATTTTATGAACATCTGCACCTATAACTGGATCAGCGATAGGGTACCTTTTACGAATCGTGTTCAACCTACCAGTTCTTTCAATACAGCCTCCAGTATACTGCAATCGCAAACGACAATAACACACCAAAAATGTATGAGATTAGACAAATTTCCGTACATCTTTATCAGATTTTTATTCCCAACGATTGTAGAAGGTTAATTATACCTGGGACTGAAAAGTTACACGTGTTTTCCAGTGCGGAACAGCTCTCGGAGCGAGCGGACGTGATCAACGTGGTCCGTCAGCTAGTGGAGCGGCAGGCCGAGCTGTGGACGTTGCCGGCCGAGCTGCTGCACGAGGCTTACATCCAGCTCGCGCACACCGCGCCCGCGCATCTCGATCCTTTGCTGCTGAGGAAGGCTGAGTGAGTAGCGCACCTGAAAAACTTGTGTTACAAAAGCTGAATGTGATGTAGGTAATCTTACGTGGACTATGTGAAATAGATAGATGATCAGTTGATCAGTGTAAGTACCTAAATACCTACCTAGTTCCACGTAGTCTAATATCCAATGAATTAGATGTGCTGCGCTCAACCGAACTACAGAAATCAAGACGGAACCTAGGCTCTACCCACGCAGGTTCTTATGACCAGTCCTAATTATCCAGTACAAAAACCTTGTTATTGATGCAGAGTGGCAGCAGAACAGGCAAACGCCGAGAACTCGGAAGGGTTGCGGCGCGTGTGGTCGCGCGAGTCGTGCCTGCACGGCGCCGCCGCCACCGGCGGCCCCGGCCACGTGCAGCCTGTCAGGTGAGACTCTTCACGGGGATCTTACTTACTGGTATGGATTCTACAGCTGGTATAACTTCCTTTGATTAACTTGATGACTTCACTTGGGTATCATCACATTCATCGGAGATTCTGGACAGAGTCTTATCACTCATACTTACCTATACTCATACAGGTTCCAAAAACAGCCATAATTAATTCATTTGACTTACAATTTAATGATCTTTAAAGGTTATTGAAATCATTTCATCCATTCAATCTGGCTCTAGTGAGAATCAAAACTGCTGGTAGGTAAGTAGGCTAAAATGCCCGAATCAGGGACCAGTCTGGCGGTGAAAGAAACGAAGAATAGGTATCAGCTTCCGTCACATGTAACAATTTGGGAACCACAAATTCCTTGAAAATTTTGCTTTTTCCAAAAGCTAGCAGAAGCTTTTGAAAGTTACGTGTTACTGACGCTATAAATATTGAACCTTTAGTTAAGTGGCTGCCTCAAATAACCCAGGCATTGAATCATTAGCTAAGAGTCTGCCTGGTTTGGCAGACGCAGCGATAAGAGCTACTCCCGGCGAGGGCGCGCGCGCGAGCTCTCCTCCGACACCTCCTCCGGCTCGCTCTCCTCCGCTATGACCATCGTCACCAGGTAACACAACACGCTAACAGTCAATCTTCATCACAAAGGGTCCTCCTATGGTTTTGTTGCGGGAAACAGTCCGCAGCACAAGTAACAGTCAGTGTTTCAAGATCAACCTATCATCCATCTACATTCTACAGCCTACCCATTTCATTCTCTAACGATTTTGGAACGTCAACTTGACTGAGGGTATAATCGACCTATCCTTATTACAAGAATGGGCAATATAGAAACTCTTCTGTGGGGTATTCGGGAAGTAAGCATATGTTTGTTCCAGGGTGCGGAGTAGCGAGGAGTGTGGCAGCAGTGGCGTGATGTGTTCGACGCCCGCGCCGCGCACCGACTCCACGGCGGACTCTAACGACTCCGCCAGTGACTATAATGAGGTGGGTTGGGTGAGTGTTTCACTTGTTCATGCCTGCAACCCTAACTTCCTTCCCTCTCCCTCCCTCAAGCCCTCAAATCCTAATCCACCTGAAAAAAACATCCAGAAGGCCCCCTCGACTTCTCGCGGTTTCTTGAATATTAGGCTCCGTCCGTCATTATCATATTTGTATATTTTTAGTTTGCATGGAGTTGGTCTGTCAGCTTTTGCATAAACCTCAGGGTGTTTTTCATTGGCATTTTAGTTATTTACGACCTGCCACTAACAACACTGAGAGACCTTGATCAGATCTGTTATTTGCCCATTCTACAGACGCTGGGTGGATCAGACGACGACTGCGTGATCACAGCGTCGCTGCACATCCCGGCCGCGTTCTCCCCCCCCTCGCGCATCGCTCCCCCCGCCCCCCCGCGGCGGCGCTCGACGTCCGGTTCTGACGGGTCGAAGCGCGACTCGGCCGTCGGCTCGTCGTCGTCGTCCCCGCCGGGCTCGCCGCCGCCCGTCACGACGGCGCCGCTGCGCGTGACGGTGACGGCCGGGGAGGTGCGACGCACTACCGAGAGTAGAGGGACCACTGATATTGATCGGCTCGTTGGACTTGGCAGGTGGGCTTTTTTGAATACCTTCGTACTTAACCTTATTACCTACTAACTTCAGATATCTTGGTTTGTTGAAATTGTTTCAATTTGTATAAAGTTCAATAGAGAACCTCATTCTATGAACCCTAAAATGATACATAGACTCGTGTTACGTTGATGGTTACTTCTTTCTAGAGAGCGTAACACCTCTGACGCCCGAGCAGTGGTCCTTCGACAGCAGGACGAGACCACCGCGGTCCGATCCCGCGTCTCCTCCCGCCACGAGATCCACAGAAAAGAGGAGCATACCGTCCGGAGAGAAGAAAGAAGAGAAGAGCAAAATTCAAGGAGAGAAGAGCAAAACTCAAGACGAGAAGAGCAGAATTCAAGAAGAGAAGAGCAAAACTCAAGGAGAGAAGAGCAAAGCTCGAGAAGAGAAGAGAAGAGGGAGGGCACGTTGTACAAGAGAGGAGAGTTGATATCGAGTGCGCGTTCCCCGCCCACGTGACTTGTAATACGTGTTTTATACATAAACGTCTATTTATCATTTTAAGGGTTTTATTTCGGGAACCATATTTTAATACCAAGCTGGTAGCAAGAAGACTATTCTGTGGGCCTAGGTGGTATCTTCCTGACTTGTGTAAAAAAAGAATCAAGTTCATAACATGACCTGGTTATAGATACAGCAGTTAGTGACGTGATTGAGGATCATTCGAAGACCATGGCTTAGCCGGGACTGACGACGACGGTTTGGTTACTATGTAAATCTTAAAAATACTGCAATTTGACTAATCCCAATGTTTATTCCATGATTGTTGATTCCGTATAAAATGCATTTATTTCCGATGTAGTTTGTCTCGCATGATGATGGCTCCGAGTTTCGACACTCCATCTTGGTATTCCGTCTTGCCAAGTGGTGGCACCGCTGATGATGTGTCTGAAAATATTGTAAAAAGTTAAAGATCTGGCTCGAAGGGTCATGTTGAACTAAGTAGACGTTGTGAGAAATGGTTTTTTACATCTAAAGCACTTGTGCTCTTCCTGTAGTGCCTACTGATGCTTATGTCCAACAAGATATAATATTGTTCAGGAGGAACGATTTATAACCTTTTTCATGCACTGGCTTATGCTGTAAGTACCTATATCTTAGATCTTAACCAAGGATCTTAAATATATTTAGGGGGAACAAGATGCACGTTTCTAAAAAACATGCCGACATTAGCAGTCAGCGATACAGCAAATGACTCACCGCACTTAGAAGCCCTAGGGTCACTACCAGCGCCTGCCCCGCCTTGCTTGGACATGGTCTTAGGCGCAGCCTTCCTAGGCTTAGGTCCGACACGGCACGGGTCACCAGGCAGACGCATTGGTTGTGCACACGGCCCACTGCCGCTCTCGTCTGCTGCACGCTGGAGACCCTCGAACTTGGCTCCTGGACCTGAAGGAAACGCGTCAAAGTACAGTAAGTATAGGATTACTGGTGGAATAAGATAAACTGGTCGAACAGTAATTGCTAAGAGGAGAAGCCACATCCTAGACAACCTAAAATAAAAAGCGGACAGAGGACTGCTGCATCTGGATCACAAAGTCCATCAGTCCATCAGCTCATCCACTTATAATCCTTCAACCAGAAGGATTTAGAGTTGCAGTCCAGGTCGTTCCACAGTTACGGATAAAAATATTTAAAGGAATTGTAGTTCACAAATCGACCGTACCAGTCTCACAGTAGTCCACCTGGTAAGTGGTCTTGTTCCGGTCCCTGTCTATCCTCTGCTTCAGTTCTGGTCCTGCCTCGTTCTGCAGAATGCTGTACAGCATCGGATACTTTGATTGGAGCTGGAAAAATACACACGGTTCAGATCTCAACAGAACTTTAAATTGGTAAATTACTCTACCTGCCCTGGTCCTGACTTCCTCTATGATTCTGTACAGAGTATCAGAAACTACGAGAAAGACACCAGCACAAACAAAAGCTAGCAGCCACCATACCGAACCGAACGAGCATCATCTTTATCTAAGAAAATTACTTCCGACATCACAAAGGTGGCAACTCCAAGTGGTAGGTACTTAGAACTTCTTTGAGATAGATACCTTGTCCAGGAACGCATTGGGCTGGTCGTAGCGAGAAGTAGGGGTTTCTGGACTGGCTGCTACCTTCACTGGATACAGCTTCGGATCCAACATGGGCCCCATGATCTAAAATTAAATTAGGAAACCATTATGCACCTTAATGATAAAACATCTCTATGATACAAATGTTCTGGAAGTCGGGATCTAAAACACAAGTAGGTACCTCCTAAGCATCATAAAGGTGATTCGGGTACCTCACTCAATTTAAAGTATCGCTTAAAACCTTGAAGACTGACTTAGACTGTACCTCATTCCGGCTCCACCCACCCTCCTTCCCGGGAGGTAACTGTGGCATCTCTCCCCCAGAGTTTTGAGGACATCGACAGTCTGGGGGCCTGCTGTGTTGCATGCATGCCTGGTAGAAGGCAAGCTCTTCACCTGAGAGCTTTGGTACCCTGAGAAATGGTATTAAAGATAGTTCCGTTTGGTAGGTGCAATGGATAGGTACTTTAGGATCGCCTGATACTTGATACCCTTACTGAAGTGATAGGAACCGTATAGAATAATTGGTAGACGTGGAGTAGACCTGCCTGAAAGCCTTCAGGCAGGTCTACTCCACGTCCATTAATTATTCTATAAAAAAAACTTCCCAGCTAAAGTAGCCACTTTAGCTGGGAAGTTTTTTTTATCTTCAGTGAAATCGCTCGCCGTAACATGTCTACTAAAAAACTACCTATTTATTATAAGTGAAATCATTTCAATGTTTTGGATGTTTAGAGCTCAATCGTGCCATAACAGCTGAACCGATGTTGATTAAACTATGAACAGATATAGTCCATTATCTGGACAGCACATGCTACTGGGTTCCACCACGGGTTTCACGCAAGAGGTGTTAATTAAAAGGGATAAAATTACTCAGCCATGGCCCCAGCACCACCACCACCACCACCTCCAGGCAAGTTGGGCCATAGGTAGTCCTTCCGATAGGTCGTCAGGTAATGGTCCATCTTCTATAGTCTTCTGCACCCCTGGTATTTAAAGTACTCCCCTGCTTTCACATCACTGTTTAATTTTGTATTTATTTTTATGTTAATTATTTTTGTTGTCGCCTAGCGCTTTCGGTTTGGGATTGTCATTTCAAATGACGTGGTAGGGTATCTAGTTTTTTGACTGAGATTTTTGATATTGAGTCAGTAGAACCTTCTTTGAAATAGAGATAGCTCTATGGTGCCATGGATGCAATTTCCCACAAGCTAAAGACCATAGGCACCCTTTGCTGGGATGAATTCATTTTATTTCGAAGACCTATCGATCTAGCCAAAGGTTATCTACCTACAGTACTTTGAGGGCCGTAAGATCAATAGTGGTTTAAACTACAAAAGAGAGTTTAACCTCCACTCTCCGATTATTTCATAAGATCAATGGTAGTTAATCGACCATGGGGAGCTTAAACTATCGATTAGTTTAAACTCGGCCCAGGGTACGGTTAAACTCCCAATCAAAGATTAAACGCTCATTTTTGACGTTTTTCCAATATGGTTGCCTGGCTACCAGATGTTTGTTTGGACTAAACTTTCTATTTGTATTGTAATTCGTTTGTTGTAGTTTTGAGATTATAAATAAAAAAACTCTATTGCAATGGAAAATTATTCGGATATCGAATTATTTCATGGGCTGAAAACATTACATACAACAAGTGTTCAAATTCAAAACAAACAACCAAAAGGCCTTATTACACTATGCAATCTCAAGTCAGGCTTACTGACAGTGATGTAACGTAACGAGTTGAATTATTTCGAACTCGAATTAATTATTTTAGTTAAACTGAACCTTGATTCGAGCCGCCAATTGGCTTGACTCAACTAGGTCCGTATGCAACGTATGTGGTTAGAGAAATTGGTGCTAGATTTTCACTCATATGACTTTATATACATGCAAGTCCTCGATGCGAGTCAATTCAAATAACTTGAGTTCGAAATAACTCAACTCGTCACGTTACATTACTATCAGTAAGCCTGACTTGAGATTGCATAGTGTAATAAGGCCTTGACAAAAATTGCGTCTGTATGTCAATGTCGATGTGGTCGAATATGTCAAACTGACTAATTATAACCTTTTTTTTCATGAACGAAAGAACGAAATACGAGAATGTTGCCATGCGTTTAGGACTAATCGAAGTTTATCTAATCTGCTTCTATTTTCGACTTGATCTTATGACAGTAGATTAAGCCATCGATCAAATGTGATCGTAGTTTAGAAAATCCGTAGTTTTAACTGCTTTTGATCTTACGGCCCTTAATCGATGTACAGTACCTACCGTTTGTTCCCAGTAGTTCCGTGGAACTACTCAGTCAGTAGTCAGTAGTAGTAGTGAGTTAATCTACATCGAAAACGACCTTAGAAGTTGAAGACAATTTTTTATTTATGACAAATAGAAAAACAGCACTAAAAACAAGGTTATCAATAAATTCAGTAATATCACAAGGATTACTGATCACTAGGTATTTGAATATACGTAATAATAAAGGTCTAACCGAGTTCACTTTTCCTTGTTATAAAAAACCTGGCGTAAACTCGGAATAAACGCTTCGATCAACTAATTATGATTCATTCGTGTTTGATGTTTAGCATTGACAATCAATTTAAAGCTCCACTGAAAGCTACAAAACGGTGTTATCTATAGCTTACGCCGGGTTAGTTCAAAAGCCTGGTTTAGTCAAATTAGTTGATTCTGTAGGTATAAGTGTACGGGTTGAGCCAGCGACCGTACTTAGGCTCCTTGCGAGTCGGGCCGAAGGGTTTCTTGTCAAGCACCACGGAGGCTAAGAGGCCGTGGCAGGCCCCGTAGGTGGTGTCGCCAGTGCTGATGCGGAGGATACGGCGGAGCTCCTCTGCAAAACAAAACTCTCAGTCAACTCAACAAGATCCAAATTAAAGTCCCCACCCTGACAAACTCGGCTCTATTCCCACTGGTTATAAGACCGGCCACATACAGTCGGAATTCCGTTTCGGAATTCTGAAAAGGAATTCCGTACATATTTTTTTGTATTGGAGGAAGGCGTTGGTATCTGCGACACAGTCACTTCTGCAGATATCATCGTTTCACCGACAATCTGTAAAACTACACTTGTTCCTTGAATAAACATTTTTTTTTCCACACATATTCGTTCCGTTCCGTATACCTAATCTAGTCTAGGTTATGCTAGGTAGGTACTCTGTAATTGAAAGAACCACTCACGTCTCAGCGAGTCGTCATATTTCGGTCTCATAGACAACGCGGACGGTGGCTCAGCGTACTTCTCCGGGCGCGGGTGTCTGTAGGACCCCTTCTGGGAGGTGTCCGGGATGTACACGTCGTCTGGGAGGCGCAGTGTCTGCAAGGCGCGGGCGCGACGGGCCATGTTCACAGACATAAAAGGAAGCTCTGAAAAGTAAAGCTTATGCTAACGTAGATCAAATAAAGAAAAAATTAAAAATGTTTTTGAATATTCTTTTTTTTTATGTATGTATGTACTTATTTATTTAATTAGTTCAAAATAATAACTATAATTATACAAATACTTTAGAAAACTGCATTTTAAACAACAACAAAAAATTAAAATGAACTCTGTATTCTAAATGCTAGAGATAGAAAACAGAGTTAAAATCACCGACTGCAGGCAGGGTGCCCAAAAGGCTGGCAACGTTACCTCTTTGTATGACAATACTAATTCTCTGTCCAAGGTAAGTATATTTATCTGAATATTCTTGCAGAACTGCTCGAGACTACTAAATGGGGGTCTATACTGTAGGTAGTACCTACTTATATGCATTTCTATGGTATACCAAGTAGGCGTCCCATTGTGCTATGCTATGGTGCGGTACAATGGTAGCTCTTATCATAAGCTGAGCCTCTACTCCAATGACTATCCCTACAAGCACTATAAAAATCTGTTATCTTACAAAATACATCTCGTCAACTCCACGTCTACCTATCTTTTGTTGACAATAAACTTTGTTTGTATTTGTATTTGTCTAACGATGGCGTGCCCTGTGTGACATTGCAGTGCGTCCATCACTCTGAAGTGTGTAGGGTAATTGATAAGCTACGAGCGCTCTCCTCACCTCTGGAGCAGTACTTGGTTAGATACTCTGTTCGCTTCAGATCCTGAATCTCGTTCTCAATGGGCACGTGGTCTATGTCTTTCGACATGTACTTCTTGGCCAGCTTTGGATGGTCTTCGGCAATCTATAAATAATAAACTGAAAAATGTACTTAGATGCTGAAATATTATAAATTATCTTGTCTTGCGGACTTAGGTAGGTATGTCCTATGGGCTTTTAGCACAGGATAGATTTATTTCATCTGTGTTAACTGCTCATAACACAACGTAGTCTAGCGTCTAGACTCTAGAATCTCCTCTAGAGTCTAATCTAAAGGTTGAAGTTGAAGCCAGTTGAAGTGGCTGTACTATAAAAGCAAGGTATATAGCTTGGGCCACTGTGTCGGCGGTCAGAGAGACGTAGGTAAGTTTAAAAAGGGCTCTACCTATTAAGTTTTCTCCGCCTTAGATTAATAAAACAAAAATATTTACTAGAAATTAGAGGGCAGCGAGCGGCGTTTAAAAATTGACAGCAAATAAATAAACTAAAACGCGCGAGCGATAATTAGACCTTGATTAGATCGATTAACGAATCAGCCAGCACTCGTTTACTAAGTTACCCGTTTGACAGCGTCTTTGTAGAACTCGTGCGCTATAGGACAGAGCACGTCTGGAGACCGCCTCGGCGCGTCTCGTGCCTTTAGCGAGTCGCGGCTGACGCCCACTATGAGGCAGTTGTCATCCACTGCCTTGCGTCGAGGGCTCTTACTGGTGGCACAGTCCAAACGTGATAAGTACCTATGTACCTAGGTAGGTACTACTATAAATACTTGGCGGTAAGGCGGCTGATTGAATATTTTTTTATTATTAACTTCTTTATTTCAGACAACAAGATCCATACATAGTACACGCATTTAGGCACAAAAACACAAAGAAATAGGTACATTTTTAGGTACTAAAACAAAAAGAATAAATAAAACCCCTATATAACAAGCTTCACCCAATGTTGGAGTATAGGGCATTTAATTATAATTTGGAATAACAAACATTATTTTAGGTATGTTAGTCAATTTGGTCGTAATTTACCAACGTAATAAGAATTTATGGAACAGCTGATTTCCTGTAACTACAACAGCTTATGTACTGGGCGAGAACTCGTTGGAGATGGAAAAGGCCCAAATGTCCCGTAGTGGACTTCTATGCTCTGATATTTAATGCCCCATCTTAAAAATCCACCCAATAGGTACCTATAGTCACTTGGATTTATTTAGGTAGGTACTTATACCAACTTACCGTCTCTGATATGTAGGGAGGGACCTAAATACTAAGGCATTATATATTAGGGCCAAGCATGCAAGGTTAAAAACTCGGTGACGTCTGTGACGAGATCCACTATTCACAACTCAACGGCGAAAACAGCATCTGTCTCACATTTTACATCAATGAATGAAAGAGTTCGTTCGCATTATCAACTTTGAAATTCCCGACTTGATGCATTAAAATACCTACGTCACAATGACGCATTGCATTCTCCACCAATCAGATAGCGAGTCCTGAATCGCGCAAGTGAAGTTTTAGCTGCGTTTGCGCATATATAGAGTAAAACGTTGAAACCTGTCGGTTAGACTTGTGACTATGAAAGTTAGGACCGACTCCCCGAGCCGATACCTTGGGGAGGCGGTCCCGGACGCGTCCGAAGTGTATCGGACGACGGACGCGTCTGTCTGGAGCAGTCACAAGTGTTTCCGAACATCTGTTCAGAAATAAAGCAAAGGGTTTTGCAACTTTTTAGCATTTTTTCCTTACTGCTACGTCAAATCTACGTAATGCTATCGATTCGACGATTCTGTTGTGGCATTTTTCTAAACTAACCTAATTTGACAGCACTAAAAATGTTGCCGTCCCTTTCTCATAAACTGAAACGACAAAGACAGCTATAATTTTAGCGCTGTCAAATTAGGTTAGTTTAGAAAAATGCAACAACAGAATCGATAGCAATACCTACCTAATTGTACCTAATACACATAATACTGTTGAAACACTACAGCCCCCGAGCAGTCGTGGGGTTGACTGTCAAGTCAAGAGCTAGGTACCTATGTAAGTATGTAGAGCTACATTGTACGACTTGCAGATTGAAGCGCTCAATATCAAATTTTTGTTACTACGCGGTGTAGTCTACATAAATGACTAGGTACTTTACTTACCTACCTACTATGCCTACCTACTTGTAAATCGGTTCGTTTGTAGGTTTATTGATAAGTAATTATTTTATCGTACTAACGGTTTGTTTTTCTTCGCATAATCTACCATGTAAACCGAGCGAAACTCTATTTCTCCGTCGAATACAGACATTTTTTACCACGCAACTTTTATTTTCTAATAATTGGATTTTATGTTTTTGGCTTGACCTATGAATGTTGACAGCATAGAAATATGATGCTCTTATTGACAGCAAATGGAGTATTTATTTTCTGTGGTTGACACCATTGCATTGGCAGATACAAAAGTTCTAAATTACAGAAAAAAAAATTAAAACAATACAAATCACTGTTGATATCTTTAAGGGGCATGTTACACTATCAATACGATATCGCGATCGAGTACTACCTCCAACCACAGACCCAGAGCAATTAGATTCTATCCTCCGATGCCCGAATATTGGTTTCGCGGTACCATAACGACCCCGCATTCCGATCCTAAGGTCGTGGGTTCAAATCCGGTTGTCGACCAATGGGTTATTGGAAAATTTAAGTACGCAATGCCAGTGCTTTCAAACAGTGAAAGAAAACCCGCGGCTCGACTCCGCACGTATAATTGACCTTGTTTAGCACAGAAAAGTTCATTATGCAATACCTCTCAGCACAGTCGGCCTTATCCCTGTGGACTAGGCTGAGAGATGCTACCGGCCTACTCCATCTAAATCATGTCCCAGGCACTCAGGCAGCGTTCTGTATATGGGCTGGGCATGGGTAAATATTGCCCCCTGACGCTGTATAAATCATCAAAATAAACGCAAAAGCCTGATTATTCAGTGTTTAGGCCGTTCGCTAGTCTTTTCTTCGACGCACCACTTCGCAAAACACATTTACTTAGAATTAACTCGAAATAAAATAATGTTAGTTTTTTAACAAAGTTTATTTTTATATTAAGCAATAATAAAAATTAGGCACAGCCTTAGATAAAAATGAAAATATTACATTCTTATTTTAATCAATTGAAACAGCCAAACTGAAGATTTTCTTTTATATTTGGTTGCAAGTCTTCTCAATTCTAACCCTCTTATTTATAACCTCCGATTATCAGATAATCTCAAATTGTAATTATCTTACAAAAGACCCTCACTTCAATAACATAAAAAAGTAGAGAAGTTTATAAATAAGCCAAAATTAGTGATATAAAAAAATTGCCCTCAAACAATTTTTCATTGTAATAACCCCACTTTTTTAATGCTAATTGTTACTTCTAAGTATAACATTCATTACCTCAAACACCACGTCCACCGAGGACGTCCTCTGTTAGATATAAGCTTGTCCATTTCGAATATTCAATTTATCTCTGGCTTCGCCATACTAAACGTATAAAAAGTGCAACACAGATTATTTTGACAAAAAATATATGGCTTTGACGCAGATAGCTACCTAACGTTTACCGAGGGTTGAATATAGGGTATATCATGATAGGGATGGTCTTCAGTCTGACTGTGTCTGTGCTTAAAATGACTTGTGTCTGAAATAGAAATCGTAGAAACATGGCATTATTCTATAGTATAATACAATTTCATACAAACAATAAGCTCGTATTTTCAGCAATATACCATCGATAAATGTTCAGTACTTACTGAAAATTCACGATAAAAATATTGAACTTTTTACACTAAGGGCCTGTTTCACCACCCTTGAGTAACTAATTTTATCATTCAAACAAAGATTTATTTTAACCGTCATGCAAGTAATTTATTGTTATTCAAAACGTTCAATTTTATTAATTTACATAGGTACGTACATTTTCTTATTTACAATAACTAACTACTTACTTCAGTCAGTTTCAAATTCGCGCGCACAAACACATACACACACACACACATGTAAAAAATACGGCGAATTCGACATTAATATTTTTGGAAATTTATGCAAAGTCGCACTTCTTTCAGCCAATAAAAAAAAATGCCGACGTCTAATAATATTTGGTAACATTTGGCTCAGATATTTTGTCGGACGTAATTCTTATTTTACTATTTTTTACCACTGTCACAGAATTATTCAAAGTTTAAGTTTACAAAACAATAAACTTAAAATTGACAAAAAGATACTTAAAATATTGTGCTAGTTACTTATTATGTAGTGATTGAAATAACTAAAATACTGGCAAATAATATTGAATGAATTCACACAACTTTTGTAAACTGAAATTGAAGTTTGAACCTATAAAGTCAGATTTATAAACATTTGATATACGAACTAACAAAACTATAGTAATTATTGCTTCCTTAGAAAAATAAATTAAAAAAAACAGACAGCTACTTATGTTTTTTATACAACTAAATGATGGAACAAACAGATGGCCCACCTGATGAGAAGTGGTAACCACTGCCTATGACAATGCATTGCCTCACTGAGAAGACGTGCCCTGTGATGCATTGCACTGCGTCCATCACTCCGAGACATAAAGGTGTTTGAAATATCGAACCTATCAGTCAAAATAGATTTAGGCATTTTTACTGCCAATATTTTAATTTATATTGTGGTTTATTTTATAGGCATAAATAAAACATGCACTTATACGAATGATTTGCAATCAGATTCTCTCGATTTTACTAGTAATATACAGGGTGTAACATAATGTCCTTATAAGCCCGATGGGGAGGTATTCTATACGTCATGGCGAACCACGTTTGTTCTACGACTTTTAATGTTTCTAACTTTCCCTAAAAATAGCATTGCACACGTGTTAGTGTCTATGTGTGGGTGCGACGTGATAAAGGGTGCGTGTGCATGTGTTCTAACAGGCTGGATACACGCAAAGCAAACAAACACTTAGAGTGGTTGCAAATTTATTTTAGAAAAAGAAATTTCAAATATTTTGTATTCAACTTTTGCACATGCCGATCTATTCTCGTGTTTGGTCTGAATAAGCCCCTTTTCGGCTTATAGGGACAATATGTTACACATTGTATAATTAGGTACAATATTATATAAGTAATGTATTATAATGTTGTCGGTGTGCTTGTTGAGTTAAGGTGGCGTTCGGCTGTAACAAATAAATAATCCTACTAATATTATAAGTCAAAGTTTAGAGGTTGGTGTTTCAATCACGCTGCATTGGTACGATTTGGATGAAACTTGGTATATATTTATATATTTCGTAACTGGAAAATCGACTGGAAAATCAACCCGATTAAACGGGACGCGGACGAAGTCGCGAGCAGAAGCTTGTAATATAATAAATAACAACGCCCTCTAGTCCCAAACTAAGCAAAGCTTGTGATATGGGAATTAGATGGCTGAT
Organism: Gandaritis pyraliata; assembly: GCA_947859175.1. Lineage (NCBI taxonomy): Eukaryota > Metazoa > Arthropoda > Insecta > Lepidoptera > Geometridae > Gandaritis > Gandaritis pyraliata. The sequence continues at coordinate 8,399,580 of OX401869.1, read as the reverse complement.
AGAATACTTATATACTTTTTTTTTTGTAAATACATACTTATAATACATAGTAACACCCAGACATAGAACAAACATCTATGTTTTCCACGCACAAATGTTTGTTCTCAGTGGGGATCGAACCCACGACCCACAGCACGGAAGGCAGAGCCATTACCGACTGAGCTGTGACGCCTGTCACAGTTTATAATATTTATAAACTTTTCACACAACGCCCTCTAGTATCAAACTAAGAAAGTAGATTGCTGATAGAATATTTATACAATGCTCAAGATGTACTCACGAGTGTGTGCTGCAGCGGTGGCTAGGGCACCCGGAACGGCACCACCAACTCCTCGAGATGCTCCACTCTCAGCTCTGAGATGGCAGCCGCGCATCGCTTCACTGCTGAACTTATCTGAAGATAAACATTACTAGTGCATATGACAAAAACAAAAAACATACCGAATTAGTAGTATCTTTTTGTGGCAGAGCTGTCTTGGGAAGTACCACCATACCTATTTCTGCTACTAAGCAGTTATGCTTGAATTGCTGTGTTCTGGTTTGATAGTCACCTATCCACCAAACAACGCGCCAACTATCAGAGCGCTTGAACTTTTCAACATGTTTGTACTCGAGTTCCCTTCGCTTACCAGCTCCTTATCCGTGTGTTGTAAAGGGGGCGCGGCGAGTAAAGCGGCTCGCTCGGCGGCCGGCAGGTCGGCGAGCAGGCGGGGGCGAGGGGCGCGCCCCCCCGCACCGCCCCCCGCGCCCCCCACGCGCGCCGTGTACAGCCGCACTCGCTCGCTGTACGCCCCCGCTTCTAGCGCGTACGGGCCCAGCGCCCCCACGTCTATCACGTTACTGGAAGGTAGAATTATCATCACACTGAATAACATGTAGATACATAGATCAATGATACAGCTCACAGACAATTACATTAATTTTTACTAAACATAGCCAAGAACCATCTGAGAACTATTAGCTTCCTAGGTACTAGATTTTTATATTTCTACTGCTTGATGTAGTGTTAAGACTATGCAAGAAACATTTTTTTTATCTTTCTTATAATAATACCGCTTTAAAATCAGAGCCCTACTTTAGGAGCTATGAGGCCACAGACCGACACAGATGCACTAAGGCCTCGTACTTATACTACATCCCTTTTTACAATCAGTGGTTAGAAAGGACTAACGTAGCAGTTTCTGAGAGTATCCTATTGAGTGCACTCTGTTCATCCGGCTTCCTCGGCGGAGTGGACGCCAGGACGGCCGGCGCGGGGACCTCCTGCCGTGTCTCAGCCACTTCCAATAGATGTGTCCTCTCGTTTATTATGTTCTCCTGGAATGTAAATAAAGCAAATAAGCCTTACATGTTTTTATTTACAATAAGTCTGTTGTATATCTACTACTTGCTGCTAGGTAGGTATAGTCACAACAGATTTCTCTGAATCTGCGCAGAACAATATTCATGGGTCGAATTGGGGTTAAGAATTTTTTTCCACGCAACAGTACATGCGCAATCGTTGATGCACCTAACTTCAGAGTGTTAAAGATCCGTTGTGCATGCTGTACATATTTCCTAATTGATAACCAGAGATTTTTCGGATGTTTTACGACAAATGGCTCTCTAAAAACTTCCATTCCCCCCTATCACCTGCTGAGCCCCTCCTAGAACTGCTATTATTCTACAAGAACAGGAGGATTGTATGAATCAGGGTTATTGCTGATACAGCTTTTTTTCATTCTCGGGTGCTGATTTTTCAACAATACTAGCAAAAGCAAAATATGGAGTCAATACTCATGTTAAAATGAGTTTCAGTGGTAGCTACTGAATCATATATTTATGATTCTTGTAAGACAAGTGTCAAAGATGTTCATATATGTGATATACTCCATGGTAGTACAACTAAATTATTCATAATTATTTGAATCTGTGCGCTCTAAAACAAATATAAAAATACATAGGAGAGTGCATACAGATATAGTGTAATATGACTGTGTGTGTGTACAAAGAAATGTGGGCGGAAATGAGTATGTTTCCACAACAAAGAAATAATTGTCTCGTTCAACAGAACATTAATTAAGATAGGAATAAACTATCAGCTTCATTGACTACTTTCAACAGAGATAAACGAAACGGACAGTTTGTTATCATATCACAAACTAATAGGTAATATTGTGAGTCAATGCTACCAAATAGGAAGTATAAAAATCCAAACTTTGTTGTGAAAGTTATGGAACTAGTTTGTAGCAGAACTCGCTGATTCAGAATGTAATCGCAATGTTCCGCTGTAAGTAGAACAAATTACAACGTAAAATACCTGTGGATCGTTTTCTTTGTGGCATAGGCTGTAACAGCAACCCATGACTGCACTCTTCAGCGAGCCAAAGCACGAATGCAGCGGCGTATCCTCCTCGTCCGCCTGCATATTGTTTATCTGCCGATGCGGATAAAAATAGAAAATACCGTATTACACGAGCGAGAATCAGCGAAATGCAAAAAAAAACGATAGAATGTGAGAAACGTGAGAACAAAACAACAAACTATTGTAAAACGTCAATTTTTGACATGACATTGACTTCTATATTATGAAACTGACTTCTACCTCTACCCTCTACGCTTTTTCTTCTTCTTCTCTTCTAAATGGCTTCTGTCCACTTCTAATCGGTCCGTCATTCCGACCGACAATCTTTCAACCCATCTTCAACCACAACTATCTGACATAATACTGCTTGGACTGTGACTGGGTAAAAGTTCAACGTTGCGGACCGTGCGAAAGGGACGACAGTGTTTTGTGTAGGACGGGCCACGAGGCTCCTCTTCCAACGATTCCCTGCATTTAGTATTATTTTAGTATTTATTTATTCATTCAGCCTTAAAAGTAACATTACAGAATTTAGTATCTACAGGAAGTAGGTACATCTAAACCGTCACTAAAGGTACACATATTTACAAAAAAGAATATACAATAACAGAGAGAATAAACCATTAAAAATTAAAAACAAGATAAAGAATTTAAATAATTTATAAGTTAAAAAACTGGAAAACCGACTTCAACTCGACTACCAGCTTCATCATCAGATGATGATGACGATGATGACAGTTCATTGGGAATGTTCTAGTCACTATAAACACCACATAAAAGTCACAGGAAAGCAAAATACGCAATTTGGTGCACGTGGTTGGTGTTGATTCTTTAGAGGAACAACTGGTGGGTTTTTGCTTTTCTCCAATTAAATGCGGTTTGAATGTACAAACTGGGTTTATTGACAAATTTAGAAAAATGTAAAAATTTAGGTGTGCACAAAGGGTCCATCGTTGCTAGCAGTAAAATGGTAGGCGCTACGCCGCAACTTTGCATATTGCATCGTTGCTAGCAGTAAAATGGTAGGCGCTGCGCCGCGCCGGGCATATTTTTTTCAGTTATTTCTATTTATAACCCAAACTACTCAACCGATTTTGATAAAAATAAAATGGGACCAATCTGGAAGTATATCCTTTCAGATGAAAAAAGAATTTTTGAAATCGGTTCATAAATGACGGAGTTCTGAGGTAACAAACATTAAAAAAAAAAACAAATAAAAAAAAAAATAAAAAAAAAAAAAAAAAAACATACAACCGAATTGAGAACCTCCTCCTTTTTTGAAGTCGGTTAAAAATAAAAATAATAACGATTTTATACATAGGTAATCTTATAATAAATTGCACGTTGTTTGTAATGTATGTACACTTATATCTATTTATTTATACTCTAGTTGCTCACAATATTGTAAGCAGAGTCTTTGCATTGTATCTAGCGTAGTTATTTAGAGTTGTATTGGGTGTGTAACCAGACCTGTGGCCGTGTGTACATAGGTACCTAGTTTAATTTTGCTTACTCTGGGCAAGCATTTTTTGATGGCATATATACACACGTGTTTTGATCGTTATTGCATCAAGACTTACCCTCAAGCTACTTGCATCGGTTTGACCGTATCGCAAGCTCCTCTTTCTCTCTGTCAAATCAATACTAAATTCTATGTCATGTCAAGAAGAAGTCTTTGTCACTCCTTATTTTCTCGACCATCATCGTCGCGCCAAACGTCAATTAAAACAGTCAGTCAGTGTTGCCAACTTAGCAACTTAGTCGCTTGAAACGGCGACTTTTGAAAAAATATTTAGCGTCTCATCTATCTGGTGTCTTTTGGAGTATAAATAAAAACAGCATGAGGCCCATATTCTCGTTATTCAAGCATAGATTTGAGTAGAGATTTTTATACAAAAATCTAAGCTTCAGTCAACGCTTGAGCAATAAATGCGAATACGGACCTTAGACTCTTAATTCTGATAAAGAAATAATTACTCAAGTATATTTTGGCTTAAAAAGACATTAAGTTACTACACTACATCCTGTCTATGATGAATATCTGATTTTAAGGGAAAATAAAATAAACCTGCTCACAAGTCTCTAAATTGCATACATAGTTTAATCAAAAAATTTGTTTCAGAAGCCTCGGTAGGCGAGTTTATTCGCATGTGACCGGTCACCGGTCTTGTTTTTTGTAGAACTAATCGTTTTTTTGACGCCCGTAGCACATCTCCGCGCGTTATTGGAGTAGCAAGTCCGCGAAATTCATTCCGCCGCGATCAAGTGTAGTTAGTTGTGTTAGCGGTATCGTGGGAGCGGAACGTTACGTCCAACACGTTTGAAGTCAACGCGGCTCCGCTACTAAACAGAGGTGTAACTAATATAACCATAACAGGTATACGGAACAGCGTTATTTGGCCTAAAGCGTTATAGCAGTTATACGCGTCGCCGCTGCTATGTTATTTTATAACAGCCAAATAACAGTCTCGCGAAAAACGGGTGCAGGCAGGTGGTCGACGCAAAAGTTGTCTTCTATAAAAAATATCAGCGAATTTCGTTTTGTATTAAACGCAAATTATGAAATTTTGACCATCATGTTTCATAGATCGTTCATTTTTTATGAGCTCAAGTCTGGTTGGAGAACATGTTATTTAATAACATGATAACAGCCAGTAGCAGGGATAACACTATAACGGCCAAAGTTATAACGATGATATAACATGATAACAGCCAGTAACAGGGTTTCATTCAGCTTCGACAACAGAACAGACATTGACAGGACATGACAATGTGACAGTGATAGTTTCATTTCTTCATCGTGATCGCCGTTTGCTCACACCTCCGCGCCATGCCTCCGGTGGTGTGGCGTTGGCTTGGCTATACGTTGGTTTGTATCAGGCGAGAGTGAAAGGAAAATAATTGAGCCCGGTTATTGTACAACCATGGAATGCACAGCCTGGGAAAACGCAACCATGGAAAGCACGACCAGGATTGCACAACCCGGGCATTCATTAATCACTACCTACCTATAGAAATCCGTAGCCTTGCCTGTTATTTGACTGTTATTTTATAACAGGTATGATAACATAGTATCACCAAACCGTTATATTCAATAACACGCATATGAAAATTTGACTGTTATATTACACCTCTACTACTAAATGGCGGCCGGAGCGCGGAGGTGTGACCGGGGCGACGAAGCAGATCGCCGAATCCGCGCGGGGAAAGAGATAGAATTATAGTCAAATCTATACGTTAGAACAGGCAGTCACGCTAGTGTTCGGCTTCTCATATAATACGGACAAGACATGGCGAATTTATAGCGGGTCCGCTGTTATGATATCGCGGCGGTAGTGTGGTTAAGAGGGCTATCGCAGTTTGGCCGCGCTCGAATTCCGGTTTCTGAGCCGCCAAACTAAAAAAAAATGCCCACGCACAAATTGAAGCCGCTTTCCGCTCGAGTTTGTACATTAACTAACTAGTCTTGGTACTTGGAAGTTAGGTAAGTAAAGCCATTAAAATTATAAAAATTTTCAATGTACCTAAAGATTTATAATAGTTTAGATGGCTGTTTCTATTTAGGGTGTTTCTATGTATTATAAGTATGTATTTACAAAAAAAAGTATATAAGTATTCTATCAGATCTAGTTCCCATATCACAAGCTTTGCTTAGTTTGGGACTAGAGGGCGTTGTGTGTAAAGCCCAAGAATATACATATTTATTTATTTTATTAGATAGAATTTCTATCTAAACTTTTACAAATCTGTACTTACATTGATTTATTTTTTGATAAATTCTTTGAAGGAGTTGAAGTATGTCTGTCGGTTTGTCGTTTGAGCACAGTTGACGCTGAAACCGCCGAACAGATTTTGATGAATCGTATCATGGTGATAGCTTATAGCACCGATCAACATTAGGTACATTGCACACATTAGGTAATTATGTCAAAATCAACTTCAAACGGCCGAGTTATTCGTCAACTCGCGAGCGTGAAACTCGTGATTTGGCACTTTCCAATAATTAAACCTATTTTTTTTGTCGTCATCTCGCGCGCACAATATTATAAAGAACAGTCTTATTTTAAAAACGGATTTCTTTCAAAATCGATATCTGAGGGCCCCTCTCAGCCATTATGTGTTACTATGTATTATAAGTATGTATTTACAAAAAAAAAGGTATATAAGTATTCTATCAGCATCTAGTTACCATATTACAAGCTTTGCTTAGTTTGGGACTAGAGGCGTCGTGTGAAATGTCCATAAATATTTATTTATTTATTATCAAGAATCTAATCTCAAATTAGAAAAAATCATAGCCGCCATTTTTAACTTTTTTTGTTTATGGACCGATTGCTTTCAAAATCGATATCTGAGGATCCCCCTTAGCCATTATCAGGAATATTATGTAAAATTAGAAAAAGCATGGCCGCCATTTTTAACTTTTTTGTTTATGGACCGATTGCTTTCAAAATCGATATCTGAGGGTCACCCTCAGCCATTATCAAGATTCTAATGTGAAATTTGAAAAATCATGACCACCATTTTTAACTTTTTTGTTTATGGACCGATTGCTTTCAAAATCGATATCTGAGGGTCACCCTCAGGCATTATCAAGATTCTAATGTCAAATTTGAAAAATCATGACCACCATTTTAAACTTTTTTGTTTATGGACCGATTGCTTTCAAAATCGATATCTGAGGGTCACCCTTAGCCATTATCAAAAATCTAATGTCAAATTTGAAAAATCATGACCAACATTTTTAACTTTTTTGTTTATGAACCGATTGCTTTCAAAATCGATATCTGAGGGTCACCCTCAGCCATTATCAAGAATCTAACGTCAAGTTTGATGAAAAATCATGGCTGCCATTTTTAATTTTTTTTGTTTACAGACCGATTGCTTTCAAAATCGATATCTGAGGGTCACCCTCAAGAATCTTAAATGAATGCCGTTTGAAGTTAATTTTGACAGCTGACATCAAAAATGTAGATTTTAGTTGTCTCTGTCATTTAGTGATGAAACGAGTAGTCTAGGATAAGTAGTTTCCAAGATATGACCGTTTGAAGTTGAATTTGACAGCTGACATCAAAAATGTAGATTTTAGTTGTCTCTGTCATTTAGTGATGAAACGAGTAGTCTAGGATAAGTAGTTTCCAAGATATGACCGTTTGAAGTTGAATTTGACAGCTGACATCAAAAATGTAGATTTTAGTTGTCTCTGTCATTTAGTAATATAATAACAGAAAAGTTAAAAATGGCGGCCATGATTTTTCAAATTTGACATTAGATTCTTGGTAATGGTTGAAAGGGACCTTCAGATATCGATTTTGAAAGCAATCGGCCCATAAACAGTAAAGTTAAAAATGGCGGCTATGATTTTTCATAAATAGGTACAAATAAAAATATATACATTGACATTTTTACACGGCACCCTTTAGACGACTCATAGAACAAACGTCTATGATGCCACACAAAAAATAATTATGTTTGTTTTTGGTGAAGATCGAACCCACGACCCACGGCACGGAAGGGAGAGCTAGTACCGACTGAGCTGTGAGGCCTATCAAAATATTTTTTCATCTTAGCTCATCATCATTAATTTCTATTCTATTCAAGTACACGTTCTTCATTGCACTGCAGATTGTACTGTTTGGCACAGTACGCACAACGGATCTTCATCCCTCTGAAGTTAGGTGTAACAATCGATTTCGTATGTACTACACAAACATCCAAACATCTAAACTTTTGCATCCCATCCCACTAATATTATAAATGGTAAGATAAGATAAGATTTTAATTGTCCCCAATAGGTATGTACAGGTGTTAATGATTGTCATGAATAAAAAAGTTACTAACATCAAAACTAGGTAGTCAGTCACACTCCACGTGTACACGCACGGTTATGCTCGATCTTTTTGGCGCGGAGAAAATCGACACAGGTCCGCCTTCCACGAGCGCTGGCGCGCGTCTGAATTCGAGCTTTTTTTTTTTTTTTTTTTTTTTTTTCGAATGGACTAAATGCTGGTGGTCGTATGACGACTCTTACAGCGCTACCGAACAATGGTGAGCACAGACGGCGCTCAACCGGTAAAGTTAGGTTGGGGCAACTAGCACAAGGGCACCGCTATGGTACGACCTCTGCTTGGGCTGTTGCCAGGGGGGGAGTTTAGATCTAGATTAGGCCCCGAATGGGCGGGCACTAAGGGACGTCTTCGACCACGCCGGCGGGGTCGGTGTATCTGTGCAGTGTTTTGTCTAACCGAACTGGATGGCTCGATCGTCTCTGCGTTGGCAGAGGTGATCTTGTCATCGGGATCACCGAGAATATGTCTCGGTCTACGGAGGGATGTATCGACGGGAGGTTCGATGGGATAGTCGGGGAGTTTAGAAATAAGTGGGTTCGGGTGGTGGGGGGCTGAATCATAGTATCGCCTGGAGGCGAGCTTTATGTAGTCTGTGATTGACTCGAGACCCAAGTCGCGGTGGAGGTCAACGTTGCGCATGTACCAGGGAGCTCCAGTGGCTTTGCGACAAAATCGGTTTTGGACTACCTGAAGGGCAGGGATTGCGGGGGAGTGGGCAAATACTACAGATGAGTATGTCAGGATAGGGCGTATGCAAGTTTTGTAAAGCGTCACCTTATTTCTAAGAGACATTTTACTCTTCTTGCAGAGAAGGCTATGGAGGCGGCCGAGTATGAACTTGGCGCGGTTGCTAACTTTCCTAGCATGTTCCTTGAAGTTCAGGCGACGGTCAAGAATTACTCCTAAGTAACGTGCTGATCTAGCCCAGGGGATTGGCTTGTCGAATAGGGTAATGGAACGGGTTTTGTGTAAGCCCGCGGAGAAGTACACTGCAGTACTTTTCGTTGGGTTTACTTCAATGCGCCATTTACTGAACCATGCACCGAGTGCATCGAGAGCGGTTTGCAATTTTATACACACCCGACTGGGATTCCGGTCAGAAGCATACAAAGCTGTGTCGTCCGCAAACAAGGCGATTTCCACCTGATGGGTGCGAGGGATGTCGCTGGTATACAGCGTAAATAGGAGGGGGGAGAGAGCCGAGCCCTGAGGGACCCCGGCTCTAATGGGTCTAGGGGCCGAGAGGGCGCCCTCTACGCGGTAGCGAAAGCTACGATTGAGGAGAAAGTCTCGCAGGATGAGCACGAGTCTATGTGGCACACCGAGTTTAGAGAGCTTATAGATCAAGCCGTTGTGCCAGACCTTGTCGAAGGCTTTCGCTACATCGAGGAAGACTGCACCAGTATCTGCCGGCCAGGTATGGTGTCGTCTGGAAAGCACGTGCTCCGTGAAGCGCAGCACTTGCTGGGGACAGGAGTGACGGGGGCGGAAACCAAACTGCTCGTCGGGGAGGAGTTGGTGTTCGTTCGCGTGGGACCAGAGACGACTCAGAAGGAGACGCTCGTAGATTTTCCCCAGGGAACTGAGGAGACTGATAGGGCGGTAGCTGCTAGGCTCTGATGCCTTTTTGCCTGGTTTGGGAATGCCGATGACAATGGCTTCTTTCCAGGCGTCGGGGAAGGTGCAAGTTTCCATAGCCGCATTGAAGATGCTGACCAGGAGGTAGATAAGGGCTAAGGGGAACCGCTTGAGCACCTTATTGCTGATACCGTCAGCGCCAGGTGCTTTTCGCGGATGGAGATTCTTAATTATCGCCTGGACCTCAGAGGCCCTAACATGAGACAAGGGAGGATCAGATGGGGGCAGGGACGCTAGGCGTTCTACTTCGTCATCGACCGTAGCGAGGTGGTCAGGGTCTATGGGTTCGAGGCTCGGGGAGCATTGTGATTCGAGGCTTTCTGCTAGGCAGTCCGCCTTTTCGTCATCGTCGAAGGCTAAGGTTTGATTGTTAGGTCGGGAGAGAGGGGGCATGACTGAGATAGTGTCTGCTTTCATTGATCGAGCCAATTTCCAGTATGCCAGGTGTGTTGGCTCGATCCCTGAGAGCAGGTTATCCCATTCGTTATTAGCGTGTTCGCGGATGCGTCTCTGTACTTCGGTCCGCAGAGAGCGGAGTCGGTCACGGTTGTCTACAGAGGGCCAAGAGCTGTAATGTCGAGTGGCTGCGTTCTTCTCCGTGATCAGGCGTCTCACATCATCTGGCAGGGCTGAGCGGCGGAGTGCCATCGCAGGGACCTGTTTTGATGACCCGCTGAGAGCGGAGGTGACATGACTGGTCAGGGAGTCTACCGCAACGGTTATATCGTCAGGTGATTTAATGTCGTCGGGAATTCTGTCTAGCTCGGGTGAATGTATAGACTCGAGGGCTTTTCCAAGTTTATACCATTGCACCACGGTTTTAGTGGGAGGGGTCGGGTCAGTCGGGGGGCCTAAGTGCAAGAGCACGGGGCGGTGGTCGGAGTCTAGTTCGTGGATCGTTTCTATTGAACACAACCGCAAGGTAACGTTCTTTAGGAGCGCCATGTCGAGGATGTCAGGTCTATAGGAGACTTGATTAGGGTAATGGGTCGGAGTCAGGGGAGGGATGACGTCAAAGAGGAGATCGTCAGCATAGGTCTCGAGTCGTCTGCCGTTGGCGTTTGTCGTGTTACAGTTCCAAAGGACGTTTTTACAGTTGAAGTCCCCCGCCAGAATGACGGAGCTTCCAAGGCCGAGGAGGGCTTCGAGATCGCTCTTAATCAAGGTTTTTGTGGGAGATAGATAGCAGGAGGCTATAGTGATTGATTGATGACCGGTCATCGCTAACCTACAAATGGATACTTCTAAGTCGTTCAACGGAGGGCTGTCGATTGGAATGCAGTGCAAGGATCTCTTGTAATAGATGAGAGTGCCACCGCCTCTGCGGTCGGGTCTATCGTGCCGCACCATCTGGTAGTTGGCAATCCTAGGACCGCGATGGTGCGGTTTCAGGAAGGTCTCCTGCATTAGCAATACATCGACTTGATGTTTGATAAGAAAGTCTTGAACTAAAGCACGTTGTTCTTTAATACCGTTAGCGTTAAAAAACGCTAACGTGACGGAATGGGGTTTTAGTCTTTCTTTTTGTACATCCATATTGGTTGTTTAAAAAGAAAGTTTATTGACAGCGTCCAAAAGCGCAGCCTGATCCGCTAGATACAGACTCTTATGGAGTGGGCTGGGGAGCGTGCGGAACACGCGGGCGAATTCGCTGTTTCTCTTAAGGAGTTCAGCGAAGGAAAGGCCTTCCTCGTACAAGGGTTTAGTACGACGGGGTTCCTGAGACTTTGGCGGGGGGGGAGACGCGTACTCGGGTGCGCTCTCCTGCTGGTGGGGACGGGGTTGGGTTGCCTTTGCCTGCCGGCCGAGGCTGGTCGAGGGTAGGGGTTTGGACCATGCATTATGGGTAGGAGGATGAGGGGGAACCATGGCCAGCTTAGGGCTGGTCTTGGTGTATTGAGGGTAGGAGGCTTGCGCGCGCGCTGGTGCGTGCCTCTGGGTCACCCGCCTGTTCGCCTTGGGCGCCATGGGGCAACCGCGATAGTTCGCGGTGTGCCCCGTGGCACGGCAAAGCACACAGCTAGGTGGCTCAGTGGCGTCGCGAGTGCGAGTGCAGTCAGCGGTGCCATGGTCGCCTAGGCATTTGACACAACGGGCTTTGGCATAGCAGTTGCGCGCAGAGTGGCCATAGAGCTGGCATCTGTGGCATTGGGACGGGGTACCGTTACGGTGGGGGGTCTCAACGTGGATCCCGGAAAGATCATTGACCGTCTTCAGGTTGAAGATAGCCTTACCTTCCGGGGACAAATCGAGGACAACGAGTACTAGTTCGAACGGGGTTTTAGTCTTCCCGCTGTACATGCGGTGGACTTCCCGGACGGGGAAGTTCTGTGCGGTTAGGTCGGTTTTGATGGAGTCAGAGCCGATCTCTACGGGCACGCCGCGGATCACGACTCTGAGGAGTCGCTCATCTTCCAGAGCATAGGTGTGGAAACCTATTTTCTGGTCCCGAAGGAATGAGGTGAGACGACGATGGTCATGGGAGGTGGGAACCTGGACTTTGATACCGTCCTTGGTACTGCGGGCGTGGGTGTATACAATACCGCTCATCCGGCAGGCAGCGGCAACGTTTTCCCATTTTTCCTTCTGTCGAAGGAAGATAGGGGGTGGGGGTTTCTCTTTCCTCGCAGCAGTGGTCGCCGCGGGGGGAGAGGGATGGGCCAGAGAAGCTGGTGAGGTAGGACGCGAGGAAAGAGGGCTGTCGGTAGCAGCAACAGCTACTTTAGCGGGAGGTGCCGAGTTGGATGCCTTCTTGCGCTTCCTCTTGCCTTGGACAACTGTAAAATCAGAGTCCGAGGAGTCAGAGGTCGCAGCTGATTCGGAATCGTCTTCAGTAAGTGGAGAGGAGGGACGGGAGTCAGATTCGGAGACCGCTTCCATGAAGGATTCCCGGTCTGAATCCTCGTCGAGGGGAGGAATGGGGGTGGGCATACGAGGCTCGGACGGGCTGCGCTTTAGGGCGGGTTTTTTGGCCTGACGGGCCAGGGGGGAAGGCGAGGGTACAGGTGCCGGAAGGGCGGGAGTGGGCTTGGGTACCTGAGGGGCGGGGGCGGGTTTTGGTGCCTGAGGGGCAGTGGTGGGTTTGGGAGCCTGAAGGGCGGGGGTTCGTTTGGGTGCCTGATGGGTGGGGGTGGGGGTCTTGGCCTGACGGGCCAACGCGGCTTGTCTAGCCAGATGGGCTTTGACGACTGGCGGTGGCTCTATAGCCAGGGCGGGGGGATCAATGGATAAGGCCATAAGGGCCGGGGGGGAGAAGTTACCTGTGGGGACCTCATTGAGAATCCCTTGTACAAATTGGGGAGCCTGCTGGTAAGCTTTCTGGAGGAGAAAGCTTAGTTGGTCACGACTGAGGGCCGAGACGTCAAAACCTAATCCAGGGGGAGGGGCAACGCAATGGACCTTCGAGTCCATCTCCGCGGGGGGAAGCACCCGGGAGGTGTGTGGGTGAGTGACTCTCCCTGCCGGGATAGGCGAGGAGAGGGTGAGTTTCCTAGTGTCCTACCTATGGGTGCGTCCCTTTTGCCTCTCTTACGGGACAAAAGGGGTGTGTCCTACACGCTGTCTGGTGTCGACTAGGAGATCCCCCAAGGCCGGTGGTTCCAGACCCAGCCGGTTTTGGCGTTCCTTTGAAGAAGGAATGCCGGCGTAACCGGGTCCACGCCCGATCAACTTCGTATGGCACAGTGAGTATCCGTTGATCGACCACTGAAGGTGGATTTTGCAAATGGACCTTTGATTAGTCGTAGGAAACAAAACCACGCTCTGAAAAGAACGTGTCCTGTGAAGGGACTGGGCTACTGGTAGCCAAGCTTCGGAGCGACGCACAGAGGGCGCCTGTGCGTCGAACACGAGGGCGAGGTCACTCTCAGGCGGCGGGGCGCTCGTCCGAGAGTGCGGCAAGCGGAGAGGGCACGTGTGGTCAGCTCGGCGTCTGCAACACGAGTGATGTGAATTCGAGCGGCCAACGCATCGCATTTTATGCAGTTGTAAATTACGTTTATTCAAATTAATATAATAAATTATGTAAATAAAAAGTATACAATTTTATTGATTATGAACTAACGTTTATTTTGGTATATTTTTTACCTAATAATAATAATGTAGTATGGAGAAATTAACGGCTAATTCTGAACGTTTTTGGAAATTTTATGGTTTTGAATTGATTTTTTTTTGTACATATCCCATACTTATTTCTAAATTCCGGGGCCGCTACGGTCAATGGCAGTATATAAGAGATATTTGTTGATATTTTTCATTTCGTTTGCTTTGCAGAGTAGTTCAATCCAGGAGCTTGAAAAAGTGTCTGCGCGAGTTTTATTAAAAACTTGTTTCATTTTTAGGAGTAAGTGACACTACAGACTACAGACAGTCAGTCAGTATTTGCCAGAAATGTCAGAGTAGAGTAGGTAGGTACTTATGTAGGTACATTTTTTTCCTTTCTTCTCTTTCTGTGGTATTTTTGCCAAGAAACTCGATCAACAGTACATATTTACAATCTGCGCTGTTTGAAAAGTGTACTATTTATTTGTAACAAACAATAAAAAAATATAATGTTGAGATATCGCGGCAGAAAAAAAGTACTGGATAAGATGAAGGAGTTAGATGCTTTCCCCAAAGTTCCTGACGAATACGTGGACAGTACGCCGGTAGGCGGAACATTCTCCATCCTTACATTTTTACTAACTTTGTGGCTTATTTACTGTGAGGTGACCTATTACTTTGATAGTAACTTAGTGTTTAAATTCATGCCTGATACGGACATGGACGAAAAACTGCGAATAAACATAGATATTACTGTCGCAATGCCTTGCTCAAACATCGGTGCTGATATCCTCGACTCTACTTCTCAAAGTGTCTTCGGGTTTGGTGAATTACAAGAGGAGGATACGTGGTTTGAACTGACGCAGGAGCAACAGGACTCCTTTGAAGCTGTTAAGTATTTAAATTCATATTTGAGGGAGGAATACCATTCTGTATGGCAGTTACTTTGGAAAAAGGGTCATGGTTCGGTCCGGGCGACTATACCACCCAGAAAAACGAAGCCTAATCGACGAGCAGATGCGTGTAGGCTCCATGGAGTCCTAACTCTGAACAAAGTTGCTGGAAACTTCCATATAACTGCAGGAAAAAGTCTTCATTTACCAAGAGGGCACATCCATCTAAACATGCTCTTTGATGACACACCACAAAACTTCAGCCATAGAATACACCGTCTCAGCTTTGGCAGCCCTGCAAATGGAATCATTTATCCATTAGAAGGTGATGAAAAAATTACGAGTGATGAAAACATGCTGTATCAATACTTTGTGGAGGTCGTACCGACAGATGTCGACACAACATTTGAGTCAATAAAAACTTTTCAGTATTCAGTAAAAGAACTGGAAAGGCCCATAAGTCATACGAAAGGATCTCATGGAGTGCCGGGTATATTCTTCAAGTATGACATGGCTGCATTGAAAGTTAAGGTTTATCAGGAAAGAGAAAGTCTATTGCAGTTCACGTTAAGACTTTTTTCTATTATTGGTGGAATCTATGTTTTCATTGGTATTGCCAATACCATAGTGTTGGCATTGAGAACTAAACAAAAGCAATCTCCAGTAGTAACACCTCAAAAACCAACTTTCGAAGTCAAAAATTCTTACCAAAAGAACCCATTGTTAGTTATGCCAGATTTAACAGTTCCTTTTGTAAATCAATGATAGTTGTATGCCATATTCTCAAATGATGCTGTGCTGTTTGAACTCAGCATTTTTCTACATTCACAATGAGTTCTCTTCGCACAGTGTTGTTTATGAATCTGGCTCCTAGTCTCTAAGAAAACTATTTTGTATATAAGATTCTTTATACAGACTAGCATAATGTCTATTTTATTTAAGTATTTTTTATTAATATTTTTAATCACACCGCTGGAAGTGCTACAGTAGAAAGTAAAACTAAAAGAAAAACAATGTAAAAGTCTTGTATATTTTTTGATAAACACACGGTTTTACTATGTATGTAGGTAGGTTGTTAATTGCATTTGTAAAGTTATCGAGCATTGCTGATAATAGTTTTACAAAGTTGGCAGTTTTATCAGCATGTTATCCAATGTAACTTCACTGTACCGCGGTTAGTATACTACACCTGTTCCAAAGGGTATGTTATGTACCTACCGATTAGTAAGCACGTCGGATCTTTATCCCTCTGAAGTTAGGTGTAACAACTATTCAACTCAATAATTGGTTCTGCGAAGATACTTCAAAGATCCTATGTGACTACTATAATACCTACCTGTTATTTATCTGCGACCCAATCTATGTGCAATGAGTGCGGTCGAAATACAGACTTTTGAAAATACTAAGGCTTAAAGATGGTTTGATCATTGTGACATAGGTATTAATTTTTTAGTCAATGTTGTATATTTTAATTCAAAATATTTTTAGTTCAGACCTGTGATTTCTAGTAAGTTTACACTGATGTATACTATTATTATGTATTATTAGCTCATTAACAATTTCTCTGTATATATACCTACTTGGTAGAAGAGTAAAATAGGTATCTACTTACGATGCCTAGTACATACATGAACTTTTAAAAATAATAACTTGATATCGATGGTCATAGGTTGACACCTCGTAACTTACATTTTTATCGAAAATGAGTTATGCACATGGAAAAAATCGAATTTTCGCGGCGCATCGAACAATTGACAATTTGTAATTCGCAAAAAATGTCACTCGAACAAATGTTTCCAAAGCTGACACCTCATAATTTCATCACAGCATTTTTTCTCACTATAATGCAGTTACAAGGAAACAACTTTGAATTGAACGGCTTCGGTTTACGAACGGTTGACACCTCACTTCATAATCTATGCGTTAATTCTCATTTTCGCGCATTTACGAGTTGACAACATAGAATAAGTTCTTCTGTTTTTCTACCGGTTCGTTGTTATTATTTATATTAATTATTTAAAGTGTTAGTACAATTGTTTTGAATTAAAATACAAGTTAATAAGTCATTTAACAAATGAAAAGTGCCTACAACTTAAATACACCAGTGATAAGGTAAGTTTATGATTCAGATTCAATTCATAATCGTAGGAAGGATCTACCTTTAGTTTGAAATTGTAAAATTTGTTTGAAATTATTGTTTTGTGATGATGGATGATGGTGAGAGCAAGCTGATTTTTGTTTAGGTAGGTACCTACATAATCTTCAAATTGTGTTCTTTTTACAAGCTTTTTTGACCGAGCGAGCGAATCGTCTCAGTTTCGCGATTGGCCAAAAATGCTTTTGTCCGGCTGTCTGTCTGTCTGTCTGTCTGTCTGTCAGTAATCGCCTACAGGTCGCATTTATCAACCGATTTCGACGAAAATCGCCACACATTTTCCTTGATTTATTAAAATTTTTTTGTCGAGCGCGATTTTTGATTGGGGGGAAAATAGGGGAGAAAAAGAGTAAATTGACTTCTACCAATATCAATGAGACTACACAGTCCTCTTCGCCTTTACGAGACAAATCTGTAGACACCAAATTCGACCTCCTAGGACCAAGGGAACGCGAGTAATCGCTAAAACTTATACCCCTAATTTGCGCAAAAGTCTACATAGGTAGAGCCTATTGGAAAATTCAAGCACCTGAAATTCGAAAAGGGAATGTTTCAGTTATTGCATATTGGCTTGCGAGGTCTATGTTCTCACAGTACAACTAGTATTAATTTGCAATGTTTGTACCTATTTGTGTTTTTCCCGCGCAAATTTTGCAAGTTGAATTTGATCCACTTCTTGATGTCCCATTGAGCTGAATCTTGGTACACTTATGAGTCTTCGGTGACAATGCAATAATATGTTAACAGCGAGCTGATCTGACGATGAAGTCACGAGCTGCTCAACAAAACTCCTCAGTGAATAACAGTAAAATATCCGTAATTTTTTTTCAGGTGTCATAACCATGTAAAATGACAGTGATGAGGAGATTTTCAGCCAAGTTGTTACTAGTAGAAAAGAATTTGGTCTCACGATTAACGTTTCACGTCAAACTAAAAGTAAATATAGATACGAAAGCCAAGCTCCTTCCAGCCTGCCTAGTAGCCACGAAACATCAGCACGTTCTTCACTGAATCTGTTGAGAGATCAGGGACTTCACACCTCATTCCCTGCAAGCCAGCTTTCGCCTTCTTTCTGCTTAGATCTCTCTGCCGTTCATGACCAAGAGAATGGAGAGACTTCTGTGGAACTCACCACCTTACTGCCTGTAAACCAGCTTCCACCTCCTTCCAGCCTGCCTAACAGCCACGAAACATCAGCACGTTCTTCACTGAATCTGTTGAGAGATCAGGGACTTCACCCTCATCACCTGCAAGCCAGCCTCAGTCTTTTTTCGAGTTAGATCTCTTTCAACATTCTGAAAATACTGATGAAGTATACCTAAACCCAGAATGTGATACAAGTGCATATTTTTTTTAGTTTATAACCCACACTACTAAACCGATTTTGATGAAAATTAAATGGGTCCAATCTGGAAGTATATCCTTTCAGATAAAAAAAGAATTTTTGAAATCGGTTCATAAATGACGGAGTTCTGAGGTAACAAACATGATTAGTCAAAGCACTGGTGATCAAATTGTCCACTCGTAACTGTTAATTTGTTAAACTACTTTAACGTTGACAACTCGCAACTTAATTAAAATTGATTATTCTTAAAAAAACTCTGTGTAAACGTTATTGATTTTTTGAGCATTCGATTAATAAACAAATTATCTACCAACTATATTTTTGTTTTTTTTCAATACCAGTTATAATCGAAGTTAAACAGTTTTTTCTCTCTCCTGTAAAATTTTGAATTTGTATGATACGAGGTGTCAACATATGACCATCGATATGATAATTATTATAATACCTGACTTGACTGAATGCTGCACATTAAAAAAATCAACAAAGCATGCAGGTGTTTTAATTCCCCCTAAATCTCTGTGTGTGGGGCAGGGGGTGTGAGTGAACCAATGACTGAACCACACCACAGGACTGAACCAACCGAACCAACGGTTTTCTGTTCCATCTCCCTCGCTCGCATGCTTGGATACCTACATCTTTTATTCCGAGCGCACGCTCTGCTTCGCGTGATTGTCGCGATAATTATATTCTTGTGTTTTTTTGCGTCTTTCGTCGTTCGGTCCGTCCGTACCAGTCGGTCGGGTCGTGTTAGTTCTCCGACTGGCTGTCGTCGTCGGTTCAGTTTGGTTGGTCAGGTTGGTCTGGTTAGGCTGGGTGGGTTGGGCTGGACTGGGCTGGCTTGGCTGGCTGGCCTGGCCTAGCCTGCTTGCTTTGCTTGGCTCATGGCTGGCCAAGCCAGCAGGCAGGCCATTCGCGCGGCGTTCTCGCCCCTCGACGGACGTGTTTCCACGTTCGATAACGAATTCAAAATTCGAAAAGTTTTCCAACTTTTACATTACGTTCCCAAGTTTGGGTGACATTATTTGCGGACTACAGTGCGGTGCAAGTGTTTAGACGGCAGTGTTTGTGAAGTGTTTGCATTCCGTTCACCTTACCCACCGTTCGTGTTGAACGTTACTGTTTTTGATAAAAAAGCGCGCAAGCAAAGTCGCGATCTCCACGGAGGGCCGTTTATGGTAGAGTTGAATCTTGGGGCTACGTCCTCGTCGGCTGGTGAAAGTAGACCTTTGTTAAGTTCATAAGGACACGGGTGGCTGCAACTAGCTCGAAACGCCTCGTTTCGCCTGCAGTTTGCGAGGTGAGTGGCACGAGTACCTCCCTACTTCGTAATCTTCGTATTTTATACAGTAGGTAGGTACTAGTGGTACTAGGTACCTACCTACTTAGGTACCAACCTATTTTTACACTCTATTTTGATTTGATAAATATTTTTTCCATACCTTGATAGAATATATTATTATCTACCTACCTACTTATCTTACCTAGGTAGTCTATCCTGCCTATAGTAGGTACCTAACTACCTAGGCAAGCTCTATGGTCTCGTGGTGCTGGTCAATGCGCAATCACGTCATCTCATCGAGCGAGATCAAGGTTAGCTATCTATCTGTAGCTATCTACCTAAGTAGGTACTAGGTATCTAATCTACTTACTTTTACTGTTTATATTACTTACCAATCTGCAGTGCTTACCTATGCATTCCTCGCGTTTATCACGTCTTTCAAAGAGTAGGCACCTCTATACGGACAATAATCAATTTTCTCTTCATTTCTGCTGGTAGACTAGTACTTAGGTAGGTTAGGTATGTAGATTCGCCTTGACAGGCGTCACAGCTCAGTCGGTAATGGCTCTGCCTTCCGTGCTGTGGGTCGTGGGTTCGATCCCCACCGAGAACAAACACTTGTGCGTGGAAAACATAGATGTTTGTTCTATGTCTGGGTGTTACTATGTATTATAAGTATGTATTTACAAAATAAAAAGTATGTAAGTATTCTATCAGCCATCTAGTTCCCATATCACAAGCTTTGCTTAGTTTGGGACTAGAGGGTGTTGTGTGTAAAGTCCATGAAAAAGAAAAGAAAAAAAAAAAAGATATGTACCTATTTTCTCTTACATTTTTTTATAGGTAGGATAGGTACATTTCTTGTACCTGCCTAGGTACTTGCCGACAAAAGTAAGTGTAGGTAGATAAGTACCTACTGCATAAGCTAACGGTCCAAAGGCAGTAGGTAGATTTTGGTACCGGGGTGGTGCCATTCATGCTACAGGCATGAATGGTACCTACTGTACCTAGTGTGGTCGATGTGCACCACCTAGGTATAGGTACTGTGAAGGTCAGTGCCCTGTACTCATATTATGTACCTACCTACCTAATGTACAGCTATATTATGTAGGTGGTGGGTTGGGTACATATACCTACCTAGGTATCTACTATCTACCTGTTGAGTCGCTGTTCCCTGTCAAGCCGGTTCTCAGATCAACTGAAAAAATATGTCGGGTTTGCCCACATTCATTATGAAATTAACCACTGGGTTCTGCTTTCATCTCAGAGAAGGTTACCTATGTTTGGAAATTGATAAGATATGTACCTAACGTACCTACCTACCTATTTATTATTCACCTAACATATTTAGGTAGGTAGGTGTAGATACAAACCTACTAAGTGCCTAAGCTTAGCCTACCTAGTTAGTACCTACCTACAAGCTGTGCCTATACACGTGACGTGCATAATTTCGCAGTTTATGAATTAAGCCCATTGTTAGTCCGCCACATGTTGTTAAACACCCGCCAGCAGTTGAAATGTTTCTCAAAAACACGCCATATTACCAAATACTAAAATTAATGCGCCAATAATTAATGTTTGATTCAACGAACTTTGCAGCCGCAGTAAAGGTCGCTTGCAAACATATAAGAACTTTTTGTACCTACCTACCTACATATTCAATTACTTATTTCTTGCTCACAGATTTCTATATTCTAAGTTCTTGCTATACCTATGTATAAATTCATAACCTGTGTTTTGGTAAATAGACCATTTTTATCTATTACTTGATTTAAATTGTAAATATGTATCTTTTTAGGAATATGCAAAGCCTAATGACTCCAATGAAACGAACATTTTCTACAAATAAATGTCTACTAATACCTACTGCCAACCTACACCACCTACTTAATTAGATAGGTGCATTAGGTACGTACCAACTTTATTGGCTTCGTTTGATTGATTGGTTGGTTCGTACGAGAGAAAATAAACAAATCAGAACATTCAGAACCTCAACTTTCACCAAAACGGCTTACCGAAATGTATGTTCACCATAGTTTATGAACCACACGATTAAAAGCAATCCTTGTCATCTTCCCGCCAACTACACTACCATCTTGTTCTTCTTCCTCTTCTTTTTTCTCTATGCGCGCCAATTAGGGTTGCCCTCGCATATCCCGTAGTGTTGATCTTATTGCATGTTCATCACTAGGTACTATAATTTATATATCGATAGAGAGCTAATCTCATACATTTTGAGCCACTAAGTACTGTCATGTCATTTCGTTATCGTGTGTTGGTATATGACGGGAGAGAACCTTTTCAGAGTTAGGTATGTTTTCTTTTTGGAGGGTTTTGTATGTCGTTCGATTTATGATAGTGTTGCCCTGTTTATTTGCATTTGTAACAAATATGTCCCGAGATACGAAATCCGGTGGTTGGTATGCTATGACGAACACCATTAGGTGGATGACCGCAATGCTATGCTACTATTCTCGGTCCTCGGGCAGTCAACTGCGGCGAAGGATATTGCTTATCCAAACCTATACCTAATCTACCTCATTAGGGTTTCCTTTCATCATTACCACCTTCTGTTACGTTATCTACTTATTCTGTGCCTTATGCACACATTATAAGTAGCACCGTGGTCTAGTGGTAGCAATAGCAACCCCGCCTACCGAGGTCGTGTATTCAAACCCGGTCGTGTACCGGTCGTGATTTTTCTAAGCGAAACATTTATGTGCGCACTGGCGCCAGTGCTCTTAAACGGTGAAGGAAAACATCGTGATTTACTGTATCTAAAAATGCTCCAAGCACTGCAGCGCAGCTTCCTGTTCATCGGGGCATGAGTAAAAACTGTAAAAAGTGTCCCCTGACGCTGTATACAAGATAAAATGCAAAGGCCTCTTTATTATTACACTTCAAGTCATAATGCCAGGTTGAAGATATCCAGGAAGAAAACGTCGTCAAAATAATAGTCTGTGGTTTAGATAGCTTCAAAATGATAACTGTCATAATTTTAGCTATTCGAACGATAATTGATCAAACATGTCAGCACCTATCTTTGAGGTTTTATCTAAAACATCGGGGTCACCAATTACCTAGTCGAACAGAATTTTGTATGATTTCACGACGGTTTGTTACCCTCATATTTGTGAACATTCTTAAATGTTTAGAAACAATTTCTAACTCATTATCATGAGTTAAGTTGTTGAATGATACATTATTGTGTGCGTGACATCTTTTAATTCATAACGCAACAGTTATTGCCTAGATAATAGCTATCGTTTGAATTAATTCTCAAATAGCGGCAGCCGCCTAAAAGGACCGTAATGAAGCGGTATTTACGGCTTTTCTATTTGTTTTTAGTTATGTATTTCTACTGGGTACATAGATACAGTATTTAAATAAATAAATAAATAAATATTCAGGGACATTTCACACAACACCCTCTAGTCCCAAACTAAGCAATGCTTGTAATATGGGAACCAGATGGCTGATAGAATTCTTATACTATACTGAAGACTTATTACCTACTTATTTACTGAAGAAAAACCTCAAATTTTTTTCCAGTTCTCCATCTGTTTCTATTTTTACCTCTGCTACTTTCTTTGACTCATCAGCTCCAAATTCTAATGGGTTCTTATTATTATCTAGAAGTGGTATCGTTTTCGGATGATGTACTATACTTACGTCGTCTACGTGCCTGCCTATTTTTTCTAGGAGACCTGCTGAATAACGGCGGCCATTTTTTAAAACTCTTCAGTTGTGCAGTGCATAACTTACGATGTTATTACTCTGCTGTATCACGGTATCACAAGCACGCCATCGTTTAAGGAATGCCTTCATTAATGTCATCAATGATTCAAGTTCAAGGTACCCATAAAGAACACAATAGAACCAGACGATCTAATTATGAAACGTGGTTTGGTATACCTATACTTTAAGGACTTATGCGAATGGTTTAGTAAATTTTAAAAACCCCTAGATACCTTACCTAATGATCTTGGGAATAAATGCACTGCACGCACAGTTCCATAAAACGTGGCTAAAATAAACTTTCCTATTCAAATAAACGTTGTGGAGAACCGCGGTCATGAATACTCTCAAACAACAATGAGAAACCCAGAAGGAAGGAACGAAGGTCTTTGACTTTAACAACCTGCTTGTTGGTCAAGGTTGGAAAAATATGCATTAAATCCAAAATCCCGATATGGAGCTCGCTAAACTAGCATATTTCAGCCACTTTCAAAGCATTATGACTTACGGTATTTTATTATGGGGAAGTGCTGCAGATTTTTTGTTGCAGAAAAGTGTTACCGTTAAAAATTGACAGTCACCGAAGCCTTTTAATGTTTCTCTAAATTACATACCTATAAACTATGTTTTAACTATCGAGAAACCTCAGAATAACAACCAATTACTGCTCAATATGGTAGCAGAAACCTATCAAACGTGACCGAGTTGCGATTGTGACGTAGTATTTTAGTGTTTATCTAAATTACGCTGTACAGTTTGGTAGAGTGAACCAAAGTACCAACCTAGTAAATCGAATAACTACTTTTTAAAAACCTGTTTTTTGTTTTTTGAACCTAGTTATGTAGGAATTTGGTGTCATTTAGTGTGTCGTGTACCTACCTTCCAGAATCGCTTGAAAACCAATAAGTTTTGAAAAAAACTTATCACTTGTAATAATGGAGGAGAAGTCTTCATTATTTCAGGTGATAAGTGAGACGCCCTTGACCAAGACCAGCACTCTGGAAGAAGAACATCAACCTGTAGTTAGTAAGTTCTCAAAAAATGGGGTGAAAAAACACTGCTGCAATATCAATACCTGCAGGGGTATTCCAATCTCAGTTGAACTGCAAAGTTTTAAATCATGGTCAGTTCATACTAACTCATAGTTATTCTGTGACTAAATAGTGACATTACGATGTCATTTAATTTGTTTTCGCGCATATTTTGCTGTCAAGTGTCTAAAAAGAATGATCACGTGTTACAAAATTGTACCACGTGACCTGAAGAACTTACACTGGGCAGTAAAATATAACTTGACAGCAAAAGATTGGAATACGGAGGCAGATCGCTACTCGTATCTAACCTATGCCTTTACCGAGGGTTGAATACTGGTGACCGACAATACCTATTGATTTTTTTTTTTTTTTTTTTTTTTTTTTTTTTTTTTAATTAGCCTATTCTGTCCCACTGCTGGGCAAAGGCCTCCCCCTCTTCCCTCCACTCGTCACGGTCCCTCGCCAAACTAGGCCAGTCCTTGCTAAAAACATCAAGGTCGTCCCTCCACCGCCGTTTCGGTCTACCTCGGCGGCGATTTCCATCTCCGGGGATCCACTCTGTGCTAACCTTGGCCCACCTTTCAGGTTGCATACGGCAGATGTGGCCTGCCCAGTCCCACTTTAATTTGGCAGCCTTTGTACCTACATCAGCGATCCCAGTTTTTGAGCGCAGCCAGGTGTTACGGATCCTGTCAGTTCTCTTCACACCTAGAATACTGCGCTCCATCGCTCTTTGGCAAACCCCGAGTTTGGACTTCTGTAATTCAGTCAGTGACCAAGACTGGGCACCGTAGGTTAGGACAGGAAGAATACACATGTCGATGAGTTGACGCTTCAGTGACAAGGGAAGGTCGCCCTTCATTAGCGCCTTCATGGACCAGTAGCTCTTCCAGGCGTTTTCGACTCGGCGGTCGACTTCTTTATCGACCTATTGATTATGGTTCATAAAAATTCTCAAGAGCAATCAACACAATCGTTAAGTCCAATGTTTTGTAATCTGAGCGGAGAGCGTGCACACAACAATACGAATAGGTACAAGACTAGGGACAAAGGGCTTTGTAAATAAACGTTTACGGGACATCTGCGTTTGCTGTTGAGAGTAAAGAAATTTTTCAAAACCAGCTTCCGCACGCGGGCGCGGCTATACTCGTATAGATTTCAAGTTGGTACAGCACTTATCTCTCGCAAAGGTCTGAGGTTCTACTACACCGACACCGATATTTTTGCTCCAGCCACAGACATGTCTTTCTTTGTAAGAAGGATCATACAAAAAAAATCCTAGAACCAGGCCGTAGTTTCTTGCCCGTTCTTCTAGGCTCTGGTCAGAACTGGCACCTAGAATCACCTAGTTATGTATAGGGCGATTCTAAATAATCCTTGTGATTTTAATGAATAAAAGATTTTTGACATTGACTTAGTCTGGCTATGGAGTCGGTTTCGGTATCAATAAAAACGTCCATTGCCAACGAAAGACTGGTGCGTACTTTAATTTGGTTCATACGTAATGAGAAGCCCTACATATACCCAACTTATGTTTGAGCACTCGAGAGCCTTTAGTCCCTAAACGACACATTCATCCCAATTTATAAAACCTACATCATCGGGCAGGTGTTTGTTACCCTGTCTATCCTACTCAGACATTCATACAACCCCTGGCAACTCGTATTAAAAGCAAAAGTACGAAAAATACCTCGTTCATATTTTTGAACAAAGTCGATCGGCACAAACGGCATTGATAGTTCCAAATTTCAATACCTTCAACTGACAACCCTATTCGAGAGCATCCAGGAGACTATGCCATACTCTGACCTCTTCGTGCGCTAACTCCTATCAAATAATCGAAAAGGATCTATTAGATTTCGCCCGAAATGTGTCGTCATCTCCCCGTTCTGACTACCGTGTTTAGTTTTTCTCTAGAGCTCAGTTAAAAATATTGAAAAACGAACGAAATCTGATAGATTTTGTCCGAAATGTGACGTTATCTCCCCAGACATTGGTCAGTTTCTCAGAACAGCGGACTGATCACAATTCCCAAGCACAATGTTAACAAAAGGGTAGCTCCAGTGCACTTCTGATTTATTGCCTGTGCCATCAGCCGTGATGACATTTGAAGCACCATTTACCATCAGGCATACCATCGTGCCTTAAGCTCCTAGCCTTCTACTATCAGTTCTGCTAACTCACCTTTTTCTCACAATTTTGCTGTCGTTTAAGCTCGAACCATTTTATAACTTTCTCCGATTTATTATGTGTCTAAATAAACAGAAGAATACGAAGCTTGGTCTGTTAATACCTATAAGATGAGTATTGTTATCTGTTTTTATCTCCTTTCTAAATCACCTATAAAATAATATAGGTGATGGGGAATTTTACTTTTACGTTTTCATTCCGGTCTTTATGAAAAGTCTGTTTATGACTTGTGTCGACAAAGATCCGAGAATCAACAGTACATAGTACTTTCTTCAAGTGTTCACGGTCCACCAGTTGCTTCAGATTGCGATTGCTAATAGATTCTGTCTGTTCTGATTGTTAAGAATGTCTACAGAACGCCTGATTATAGACCGTTTGATTTATTTGCCATATACCTACTTACAATATATAATTGTTCCTATATGTAAGATCAATTTTATTGTTCCTATCCTAATGTTTTTTTATTTTTTACAGGAAAATATAAATCAAGAAGTTAATATGACTGAAAATACGAGTAGTATTAATTTGCTTAAATAAATATAAATCAATAAATATTCATGAACATAAATATCCTAATATTAATTCAGGTATGCGCCTTAGTCATGTTTTCGAATAGAAAATGCACTTTCCACAGTTTCCACTACTTGCTACCAACTCTGAAGAATTAGTGAGTGTCACACGCACGTTGTGATTTAATCAAGATGGACACCTAAATTGCTGTTCATTTAAGTCAATCATTTCAAATAGCTCTTATAGATCAACTGTATTTGAACAAAAGGTCTTATATTCTAAATAAATACCTAACAATGTACCTATTTAAAATCTTTACGCGATTTACTGAAGATCTACAAATATCCTATTAGAACGAGAAGCATGAAAGGAAAGTCTAGAGTCCAATAAAGATGAGCTCCCAAAAATTCATGCCTTAAAGGGTACAGTGGAGAGTTACACCTCATAAGTCATAAAACTTGAGTCAGCTACCATCACCGTGCCTGTAAAATATAACGGTATATATCAGGTTCCCTATAACAAGTACAAAATGACCTAACGTGGAAAACACATCATATTCTACGTCTAGTTACTTGATACATGTCAGACAGGATAACAAATTTAAGGGTTCTGAAATAAATCGAGGACAGGACTCTCGTGAACTGTGAACTTTAGCAGCCTCACAGGGTGTGGGCAGTTGTGGGCAAATGGGATGTATTTTTGATCGACCTTCGTCAAGTAACTGATTCGGTAAGTCCCTGGGTCCCTGGAAATAATTTCGGATGATCTTATGTGAACCATATTTTGTAATTTAAAATCACTAGTTTGGATTTTCTTGGTAGTATATTTATATATAACTAGTGGCCTTGCTACGACTGCTAATGTAAACTACACTCAAACAGTTTTCTACGCTAAAAATTAGCTTCCATAATCGAAATATGTATGAAATCCCTTGAAATTGCAATGATTTATTACCAAGAAGAGCCTTTCCTTACACTATGTCAATAATGTATTATCTATCTAGGTCTCCTTGGGTCTCTTGTATTGCTATTTTTTCTGGTATTTTTTATGTTCTTGCCAAACAAAAACCTTGGTGCAAGAAACCAGGCTAGGCATCTTGCATCCGAAGACTAAAACTTGACACAAATATCGCAACCACACACAATGTCTAACTGTTGCAAAGCTCGCCATTAACTTCAGCTAACAATAGATGACATAATGCGATGTATCGTGTTTCAAAACTGCAGTTGCATCGTTGGTGTGTGGTCTTATCGGTCCTAGGTTCTAGAATTGAAACTTGGCTAATACTATTAATCTTTAGCATGATCATAGTGAAAAGAAGTCCACGGCTGAACAAATCGATTTTCAAGAAAATCTATTTTAGCATATTCCGTCAATTTCCGTCCAATATGGGTGTTTGGATTTGCACGCTGCTCAATTTCACCGACATTTTTAGTGGTTTGAATAAAAATATACAGTGTGAAAGGATCTAATACTAAATCTATTGACGCTCATCGACGATATCGTGTCGTGACTCGTGTAGACATGTCTTTTAACGGATACTACAAAAAAATCAACAAACCTTCAATTCAATGTCCAATTTCTAATAGTCGATTAAATTAATCGCCACATTCCATCGACAGATCTCGTTACATCACTATGAATGAATCACAGGCGATTGATTATAGTGAGAGCAGTGTTGCGACACCGGTTTTACGAGCCATTGTTGATGTTATCGATGAAATTGAAGAAGATTTGCATATTGGCCGAATCGATATGTTGCGTTTGGTGAATGATAGAAAGTTAGACGGTACGGTGTAGTAGCTTTGCAAATAAATATTTATTGCGGTTATTTAGAAAGTGTGGGTTATGATTACAAAAAAATGTTATATTTAGATGTACACACACTTTACACACAAACCCTTTATTCTTTTAAAAAATATGGCCTAACTTCAACCAATAATAAATACTAACCATTGACTTTTCAAATTTTACTTAGCTCGTTGAATTATTTTAACGGAAAAACGTTCAACGGGTTAAACTTGCAATAGCAAGTTAATTAGTTAGTTAGTTAAATTAGAATACTATTTGTTTATTCAAATCAAAGTTCATTCAAACTTTGAGTTAAACTACATCTCATAACAACAGCTTTATGTGACACATCGTAAATCCCAATTCTACAAAACGTCGTTTCGTAACTCTACTGAATTAAATTTGAGACTCGCCAAGGTCCAATAAAAGCAACAATATTGAACCCTAAGTCGACGGAATAAGAATCAAACAGCAGCGAGATTTGGAGTCCAACAAGGGTCCGTTTCAGCTACTCCGCAATTTAGTATTTATACAAGCGATCATAAGGGTGATTTGTGTAGTAGTAATGTCTCATCTGCTAGGCAATAATAAGCTTTGTTACAAAGAGATAAGTGTGAGACAATAGTCGGATGAAAGGAGGTCAGATTTGCATTAGATTTTGGTGACAATTGACAATTGAATTGCGTTAGCTGTGATTGTAGTACTAAACTAGCTGTCAAGTGGCTAATAAAATACGACACACTTAGTTTTAGGATAATCTATAATTGTTTTGTATGCGTATTTATTTACTAAATTTACATTCTGCAATAGACAACAAATCAAAATGTGTGGAAATGACACTTCTAAACGAAAGGTCACGTGATCGTTTTCTATTCTATGGGCGGCTTGCATCAGAATCGCTAAACGCGTTTAACTCTTAAATAGTATTTAGCGAGTTGTCAAGTCATACAAATACGTCAGATTTAAATCAATTTAGCTGTTAAATACGTTTAGTGATTCTGGTGCAAGACGCTCTATGTATGTATAGCGCTTGGGCACGAAAATCAGTGCCTTAATCACGAAATGTGACAATCGTAAACGCATCGCAACACTAGCGTATCCGAGATACACTACGCGGTGACGCTACAACATTTGATAGTAAAGTTGGCGTTGACGCGCAATATGATTCGAATACGTTAGTTTCACAACACGGCGACTGTCAGATTTGTTCGTGATTACCCCTCAGCTTCAGGTTCTACAACAGATTCTAGACATTTTAAAACATCTTCACAAATATAACTACAATAAAGTAAAAATTTTCGCGCCTGGCTGGCACTAGCTTTATATTACAATCCGGATAGGTACGTAGTACGTAGGTAAGTAAAACATATATTTTCGAATAAATATTACAAAATTATGTAAAACATAATAAAATTTCACCAAATGTGTTTTTCCACAAGAAAATGCTCACGATGAAAGCAAACTTAACGAACTTAACTGGCAAAACGGTGTATTAACTAAATACCGTTACTGCTCTTGATTCAACACTTTGAATATGCAAGTAAGAGGTTTAACAGAGTGTAAAAAAATTAAGCAAAGAAAGACACCATTAAAACTTTCAAATTTAATCTGGGATATTCTTCTTTCGACTCAATTGGCTTATGACCTTAAATTAGACGTGCCTAATAAGGCTGACTAAGCTGAGATGACGGTATAGGTGCTGGGCAAGCCTACTCCATCTAAATATTTTTTTAAATTATTTTTATTTATAGGACATCCAACAAAGGTGACACGATAACAACAGAAATGTCATGGCAATGGGCTTAAAACTATTGTGTTCCTTCAATTAGAGGATGCCACAGCATGCATTATATAAGACTTATCAAACAGCAGGGGTATGCCAATCAAAGTTGAACTGCAAAGTTTTAAATCATGGTCAGTTCATACTAACTCATAGTTATTCTGTGACTAAATAGTGACATTATGACGTCATTTGATGTGTTTTCGCGCATATTTTGCTGTCAAGTGTCTAAAAAGAATAATCACGTGGTACAAAATTGTACCACGTGACCTGAAGAAATTACACTGGGCAGTGAAATATAACTTGACAGCAAAATATTGGCATACGGAGGCAGGTAGACAACAAATATTTATAGAATGTTATTAGAGCATCAATATAATGTCATAATGTCTCACTGCAGCTGCCCGTACATCGGGGCATGGGTAAAAACTTTTCCTCTGACGCTGTATAAATCATTTAGATTACACGCAAAGGTCGATGGTTTTAGTATCTTGTGGTCTCTACATCTACACAGGATAATAAAATAGGACGGGAAATCAGAGACTATTTCTTCAAAGGATAGCAAACCGTCACAAATCCTAAACAAGGAAAAGAGAATAAAAGATGTAAGTAACAGAAAGTAACCAATCCTAAAGCGAAAACCACTATTTGAAATATAATCATAGTAATTATCAAAGAACTCTTCGCAAATAAAGTCATGATAGTTTCACTACGTTTTCATATCAACAAAGAACTCTAATAGTAAGTTATTCCACCTATTCTGTCACATATGGTCGAGCAGCTCATTGTTATAAAAGTTATAAAAATATGTATTATTATCTGGGTTAATGTTTTATTTCATTCGGCTTTCTATGAAAGTTTTATTGTTCGTTTGATCACGACCGAATGACCAGATTTGTAAATTATGGTAACTTTGATGCTGGTTTGTATTATGTTCGAAAGTGGACCTTGATATTGCTCTCTGAACTGTTGTAATGTTGTAGAAAGTGTAAGTAGGAGTACTTATTGCTCACTCAATGGACATTAAGTCGACGAGATTGGTTGATGTAGGTAGAACTTGTGTCGTCATATTGATTTTACCCACCGTAACGTCCTTCTCGGCTACCTTATTATTGTGAAGTAGGTAAAACATTAAAACTGGTTATAAATTACGTTCTTTATCTATGTAGCCAACGTTCTCATTAACGGTACGAGTAGTTAGGCACTCTTTAATGCATTTATTAATTTTTATAGTGTGCAACTAAATTAGCTATCTGTCATATCGTTTGACTGTCTCATTACTTGTAATATCGGTAATAAGGCATTGATCAATTTTATTTCTTTGCAAGCCATTATATTACCTATGCTTATAATATCGATAGTTTGGTTATCTGAGATCTCTTCATGGTCAATCTCTCTATCAATCTATCTCTGGTTTTGTCATACTTAAGGTATACCATAGCAACATAGCTTATTTCGTCAAATGAATGACTCTAACTCAAATCACTCTTACGAAGTGCTACAATCTATTGTGTCGCTATTTAACCTTTACCGGCATAGAATACTTTTAGTAGGTATACCGTGAGTTAAATATTAGAGAGTAGGGCTCGTATTGTGATACGAATACAGGTCTATATCTCTAAGCTTCATTACTCAATTCATGTGTATGCGCAAGTTAATCAATTCCTCCAAAGGTCACTGTCAACGACCTTCGCCTTCCATCTGCTACTCACATGGTTTACCATAAAAATGTGGACAGTTTAACCGTTAATGGCGTTGGCGAGAAACGCGTTTATGTAATTACCTCGAACGAAATAGATATAGTGCTTAATTAGGAATACAAATCTTCGTTGACCGTGTCTATACCTAAAGTGGCTCTAAATAGAATCTCAATGGCGTTTCAAGCAAGTTCCAACAAATACAAAAAACCAGTTCCACGATTGCATCGATATAGGATATCTCGATGACGTCGTCTCATGCCTCAGCATCGAATAAATCCTGCAGTACGATCGCATCGATATGTTCATCGATATAGTTATCTCGATATTGCTTCCCCTATAAAACTCTCCCATTTCACCTCGTTACCTCTTACGTGGCTGACGTGCTTCACATCTACTCGATTTCCTTGCCGATGCAAATCTAATAACTAGGCTAGTTGCTTCCGTCCAATTCATGCATTCGTAAAACCTTCCTATTCCGCATTTTGTGTATCTGAAAAGCGACCACCGTCATAAAGAGGCAAGTTATCAATGACATGGCCAGTTACACAGTATGATGCATAATATGAGGCTTTCGAGGTCGCTATTCAAGTCTGTCAACGTATGTCTAACTAGGCTGCAAGAGCGCTCCTGATCTGAATACTATTCAAGTCATGCCGTGAAGCAAAAGATTGTCCAATTATGAATGTTATAAAGCAGACGTCGCTTCTTAAGGAGTCAAAAGCTTATGCAGTATTACATCAGCAGCGATGACCAGAATAGGCAATAAATTGTTATATTACGTACCAAATGCTAATGCTGAAGAGAAATCGTTGGCTATTCTAGGATTGCCAATCATGTAACGTTTGCCAAGTTTGTGTGGCAAAGGCTCCGGAGATGCAGTGGTCTTCCGTTTCTAAGTCGCCCAGTTTGAATCCTGGTTGTGCATCTACGTAAAGTATTCGCAGTTCCGAAGCTCTCTAACGTAGGAATAAGCATGATCATGGTTGATGATACTGCAATGCTATGCTACGTTTATGCTACATACGTCCAAAAATGCGGACAAAACATCCTTAGATACCTATCTAAAAAGATCCTACCATATCTAACCTAAAGAATATACGAGTCCATGATTAGGTGGATGGAAGAGCTGAACAGTCTACAAAACACCCAATCAATTAAATTACAGATCGGCATATTTATTTTTGAAATACAACATACAGGCATTGAAAGTACCTATTAGATGCCTGTACGGGATCGTACCTATAGTTGTCAATATAGTTGTCAGTGGTCACTTCACATTTCCAAGGGTCTGGTAACAATGATATCCCATTGCACCATACGTTATACGCAGTTGAATAGTAATAAGAACAGTGGCATGCTTATCACGTACGAGTTAGTGGATTAGTGCTTGTTTAATTAGTTGTAATTACGTGGTTATGATTTTAATCGTTTAGATATGGATTTACGTTGTTCTGTATGTATGATCTTCTGAATTTGAGTACATTATAAGAGTGAAAGAGATACCTGGGGGCTTAGGACAAGATTTGATAGTTTTGATTTAGTTTCGTTTTCTTTCATACATTTTTGTAGTTCCTAAAAGTTGCCGCTAGGGGCGCTGCATAAAGGGATAAAGATCCGTTGTACGTATGTAGGTATTGTAGCTGTTTGGATCTTCGTAAAAATATATTCAATCTTTACATTACGTACAGCCTCGCATGCGTTCAGCTTGTCTTCATAATATTTGTCTTCTTATCTGCTTACGTATGTTATGTATGACTCCATTATTATGTTAATAACTGTATTCTGTAGCAGCACTACTAACTGTTACACAATCTACGGTTCAGTTATCGCTCTCTATACAATGAAGTGTATATAAGTAAACTTGCTTTGAACATGTAAATATTTGAAGAATAAACGTTCCCATGATTCAAACAAATAACGTGAGGATTTGTTTAGCTTGAGAACAGCTTGCTGAGGCGTTGATGATGGAAGAAATAAATACGGTACATAAACAAGCAATGGGACAGGTTCACGGCTATAAATGCTATAATACCCAATACGAAAGATATACTTGTATATCTTTCGATACTATTCGGTACGTAACACCCGGCCATGTTGGCCGTAGAAACGACAATTGTTCGAGCAAACGAATACTTGAGAGGAGACCGCGTTTAGGCAAGTGTAGTGTAGGACGCCCTGTGGTAAGATGGGGCGACGATCTGCGAAATTTAGCGCAAATACTGGATGAGAAGAGCCAAAGACCGGGCTCAGTGGCGCGTCTTGCGGGAGACCTACGCAAGAAACCAGCAGTAGACTGACATAGGTTGATGATGATGACGTAGCACCCACCCCAAACCGTGATGAGAAGATAGACTAGGCTACTCTCGAAAACTGAACCAGTGCAGTTAGACCATGATTGTAATCGTGTAAAATAATTGCAATTTGTGTGAAACAAGCAATGTCGCCAGCTGGAGCTAGGTTTTGTACGAGTCTCGTATCATCCTTCACGGGTCGAGCGATGCGTCATATAAACAAACAATAATCGGCCTTGTTGTCTGCACAATGCCATATATGGGTACGGATGGTTGTTTTTGCATCATTCTATCGTTTATCGCCAGCTTCTTGTAAACCATAGGTACCATTTTTTAATGGGACAAACCCATGTCCTACCTTATGGTAAGGCCTATAACAATTCATTGTCCGAACACGTCCTCTGAGGACGTACCCTGTGCTGAATTGAACTGCGCCCTTCTGAGAAATAAAGTGTGAATGCAATTACGCCGGCACCCATACCCTTCATACCGGAACACAGTAATGCGAGCATCGCATTTATTCCTATAATTAATATAAATTCCTTTATTACGCATCAGCATTGCTATTCAGCTTGACAATGCAGCCTGTGTACGCTTCCGACTGGTAAATGGTTAGGATACGTTGAGCTATCTAAAGATCATTTGCGACGTTCTGCAGATAGCTCAACTATTTCATTGTGTATTTACCCTGTCATGTTGGTATTTCGGTAACGTGTTCTTGTGTTTTGTTTTCAGGTAAGATTTCATCGATGATGCCAAAAAGTTCTTTATGAAACATGAGAAAATAGTCCACTTTTGTGTGAGTATGAATGACTGAGTTAAGTATGTCTAAATTGGGTTTCATATCTTCAAAGTAGTCCCTGTTTATGACTGACTTTTTTTGTCTATCTTACGTGTTTGCTAAGTACTTTAAATATAATACTTACCATGTATGTAGGTTAGGTACCTATACCTACAAATTGTTTTGGTAGTCAGCCCCCGTATTCCAATCTTTTGCTGTCAAGTTATATTTCACTGCCCAGTGTAATTTCTTCAGGTCACGTGGTACAATTTTGTACCACGTGATCTTTTTAGACACTTGACAACAAAATATGCGCGAAAACAATGTAAATGACATCATAATGTCACTATTTAGTCACAGAATAACTATGAGTTAGTATGAACTGACTATGATTTAAAACTTTGCAGTTCAACTGACATTGGAATACAATACCCCTGCTGATTATATTATGTAGTACATTTTGAGAGATTCCAGCAACAATTATAGCGAAGGTTAAGGCTCCGAATAACAAATTGCGTCGAAACATGTTTCACACTCCGCTGGGTATTTGGATCACGGTTTGATGGAGGAGTTTCAATAGAAGGTTCAGATAATTAAATATTAAGGTTTAAAGGTTTAAAAACATTATTCATAAAAACAAGATTTTATTTTTGCGCAGAATCAAACAAGCCCAAATATTTGGGTTGGGTCGTTTTATTACAGAGTTCTCATGGCCACCTTCTGGCTCCATCATCATATCAGCTCGCTGTCACCATATTATTACATTTTCATCAAAGACAAAATGCCAAATTTCAGCCAAATTCATCGCATCGTCACTTACCATCAGGTGAGATTGCGGTCAAACGTTTGTCTATAATGTATTTAAAAAAAATTGGACTTCGGGAAGTGGGTCAAAAACTTGCAAAATTTGACCTAAACAAACAAACACTCAAACATTGCAAGTTATTATAAAAGCGTGTAAAAAACTCATTTCGTTGTAGAAATCGGCGGACAAAATCATTGACATGAATCATGCGGTCCAAAAGTTATGCTAAACGAATTCGTTCAAGTTGACACTAAGATCTTTGTTTGCTTCGTTCACTCGCTCAATAACCATATTAATAATAATTTGTAAAATACTTTCGAATAGCCGAAAATGATTATCTAGTGCACTTAGTGACCTAAATTTACATTTACCATTGCACCAAGGTCAGAGTAATTCATGGTTCCAAACACGCTTCATGTAATAAATATTTATAGTTTAATGTTTACTACTGTTTACCTTTAGTAAACATCTACCTGCACCTACCTGCTACTGAAACTAGGTTAGATGCCGTGGCTTAGTGATTGCTGGCTTCGATTTGGTCTAAAGATTGTGGGTTCTGCCCCCTGATTGTCTATCTTTTGATACCATCAGAATCTGAAAAATTACAATCCCTGGATTTTGCCTTGACAACTTGAAAACGAATTCTATTAAATAATAAAAACACATAATTCATTCGTGACAGGCGTCACAGCTCAGTCGGTAATAGCTCTGCCTTCCATGCTGTGGGTCGTGGGTTCGATCCCCACCAAGAACAAACATTTGTGCGTGCAAAACATAGATGTTTGTTCTATACTGGGTATTAGTATGTAAGTATGTACAAAAAAAAAGTATATAAGTATTCTATCAGCCATCTGGTTCCCATATTACAAGCATTGCTTAGTTTGGGACTAGAGGGTGTTGTGTGAAATGTCCCTGAATATTTATTTATTTATATTTATAATCACGGCTTATAATTTGTGAATCACGGTGGTTTTAAAAAATTTAAATTGAAGAAGTCTACACTTAATTCGTGTGACCAAGAAAATTTCAATACACGATGCTTATATGAACAGTAAATATTTCAGTTCCCAATCACGTATCTAGGTTAGTTGCGTTTATTGAAGCGTCAAATGAATGTTTAACGGTTCAGTAGGCCTCCACATGGCTTAGGTGGACTAGGTTTGGTCTAGATTCTAATCAGGCTGTGGACTTCAATTGGAGATAACTCGTTTTACACTCATTTCTGTCCAGCCCCTCTAGCCATTCTAAAGTTGCAAAGGAGAAAAAGTTAGTCTAAGTAATCGTGTAGATGCAATTCCTATTTTGATTAGTTTTTGATTGTAGAATTCACGGTTAGAAGGGCAGTACCATACGGTCATAGTTTTTATCTCGTTGGTAAGATTTTATTCTTACTTCCATTCTGTGTCTCATCTATTCAAGACATAATAAGAATATTCTGGGATATACTATCTTAAAATAGCGTAGCGTGCTGTCAGTTCCAATAAACTGCCTTCTAAACCATTACAAGTTCTAGATTCCGGCTCCAGCCAACTCTGTAATACATTGCGCTATTTCTAGAAAAGACAACAAGAAAACAAAACAACAATCTTCAATGTATTTCCAGCCACTCGAAAGCACTCAATTGGGTTTCTGTCTCGGTTTGTTGGGAAACACAACACGGTACTATTTTTAGTACTAGTTTTAAGTCGTTAAACACTTTTGATGAGGGTTTTTTTAACCCGTTTATGGTAAACTTTGAGCCTTGGGATAGTTAATTGATTCAGGCGTGACTTTGAGGAAGTTCAGATCCTTGGGATTTTATGGCTTTGAGATTCAAATGATATATCAAACTACCTATATATTTTACCTATAGATAATATGATGTTTAAAATAAGGAATTGTGAAGACGCTGCGACTCTTCATTCCGGAATATTCCGGAAACAGGACTCCGGCTGCGGAAGTCGCGTGCGGAATTGCCGAAGCTGGTCCATATAATCAAAATTATACCATCTAAAAACCTATGGATACAGCAAGATAAACTGGTTTTGTCTGCCCTTTTACCCGTTCCGCGATAATCTCCCGAGACAACATAAATATCTTAGCTGTCCTCGAAGACTCATTTGTCTCCTCCTTGAAAGCTGACGCCCCTTGTGGTGACCATGACTTTAAACATGGTTTTAAATTGATATTTTCAGGTTTTATCGCTTGCATAACTTAATGATTGTTAATGGTCAAGTTCGATGTGTAGTTTCGACCATGATTCATCTTGTGCGGTACGATGGCGTTCAGTATGTGTATTGGTAACATTGGTAACTTGTTCATATCATGTTTTTTTTTAAAATGCAATGGGATGTTTGGGAGATTAGAAAATATAGCTAAGGAGATTTCTATAGAGATCTTAGAGATTTCCTCAGATTTACTTGTATCCATCCATACCCTATTTGGATAACCATACTTTCATATTCATATTCTTACTAGTTCTGTGAATATTATGTATTTATGTGAATAAAATCGCAGTGTTTATTTCAGACTCTTTTAGTTGATATTCCAGTCTATTTTCAGGTGCATATTCAATGTCTCTAAAGATAAACGTTAGTTTTAGTCGGTAAACTGTTAGTTTTGTGATCCTTTCTTCCGCGATACAGGCTTGGCTTAGTGTGGAGACCACCGGTAACCAGGCTTCAAGCTTTTTGGTAATTTTTCTCCAGTAAAAGCTCCAATGTCTTATCGAAGTGCTATTCATGGTGACAGAGACTAGTCTGAGACATCCCTAGACATGCGGCTGCGAGTCTGTGACGGCGACCAATATAACTCGGGGTTATTGGCCTCGCATCTTTGTACAAACTTTGGATTCGATCTCAAGTTTTGAGGGCTCTACAATGCAATAATACTGGCTTGGGTATTGTTCATTCGCCAATTCAAAGTTTGGGATTACTAAAGTTGTCTCTACTGACTGATTGAATGTTGTTCTTTTTGGTAAATACTTTAGAGAACTTTAGACATGATCTCTCACTTTATTTAGCTAAATCTCGAGATACGAGATATTTATTTGAGCACATCTTCATTTTCAAAATCCAAACTTAAAACAATTGACTTCTTGACCGCTAATTACGTTTCTAATGACGACCACAAACTGGAAGCCATAGCGTAAGATAGTCCCTCCACCCGTTGGACTGACGATGTTGTCAAAATTGCGGGAAACTGATGGATGTAGAAGTCTCACGAATCGTTCGTTCTGGAAATCTATGAGAGCCTATGTTGAGCTGTGGACTTCTGCAGGCTGATATGATGATGGAATCATGTTGCTCATTACTCTTTGGGATGTTAATTCAATTATAGCAACTAACAAACATGTTTTGCACATATTTCCTGGCTTACCCATTTCATAGTTCAACAGATTCACAGTACCGTGCCAAAATATTGTCCATGGCCTTGGTATCTCCTCGGTTCAATGTTCGACTGACCATCTCCCGTAGATGGCCAAACAAGTTTTTATTACTTTGGTGAAAGTATTTCTTCTGTGGTCAAGTGCTGTGGGTCAAGTGATCAGCTTCCAGCGACTGCACTATTATTGCTACTAGACATTGCCTTCTTTGTGTAAATCAATGGCTTAAACGACATTGTATTTCATCCGTGTATTCATCCACTTTTATGTATTACTTTCTCCGTTGCTTGAGCACTAGTTCTGGTTACCAGTTCCCGTATAGGTATACCCTAATCGTGACGGCTTTTAGTAACTGACGATGTCTCCAACACTTTCCGCTAAGATTTCCGCTAAGTTTCGGCAGAGAAGAGGTCTTGTTACTCCACTGACATGTACGAAAAGTGTCTGTCTGTCACTCGCTGGCCTTAGCAGCTGTTATGTTGCAAGGGTTCCGTATGCAGCCGATCTCTTCTGACTTAAACCACAGACATCGTGTACGAAATATCAATCAAGACACCTTTCGACTCGATTTATTGCTACACACACATCGAATAGTAATGAAAGGCCAGCTACAGAGCATCACAAGTTACTATCGAACACACCTCCAGGTTAAACAACAGTTTCTACAGAACTATAAAGGTTAGACCACAGAATATAACACAGTCAGTATGAACCAGTGAGGAACTGGCAATAGAATAAGTAGCAGTTAGTATGGAATAATTTATGTTTGGGATAGGTTTTTATTGCTTGCTTTATTGGGTTTGGAAGCTGAAAGGCTAACATTATGGTTGTTCTGTTTGTTTACGGTTTGTATTGAGTATTGACTATTTAGGTTATGGGCCCAGAAATACTTCGGTTGTATTGTATGGCGGAACCTCTGCAATGAATGTTTATTGTGATAGGTTTATGTACCCAGTTCATCATCATCATCACGATTCTCTTTCTTTCTCCCTCTTCGTTATTCTGTAATCCTCTTAGCATCTTTCCTTCCTTATCCTGCGCTTGGTGGAAACACGTGTTTTTGTTACATAAGCCTCTTACATAATTATATTTAAGTGTAAATAAACGAAGGTTTATGATTGTTTTTTCATAACCTATTTCGATAATCTCTGGATTTTCTACATATGTTACCTCACTGAGCTGATCAATTATACAAGTATGTGTATGTTGCTATGTTGTAGGTATTTCTATTCTGCTGTAAGTATACAAATCGGAAACATTTTGTCGATTGAAAGTATTGAAACCAGGTCATCATGTCCTCAAATACCGGGGAGTACAGTAGGGCCATGCGTGGATATGGATACACTACACTACAGCTGTGGGTAGTTAGAAGTACTGTCTGTAGTCCAAGTTCGAAGGTGGTTGGTTTGGTGCTAGCGTGTGATTCGTCGGTTCAAGGTCAAGCTGCTGACTCCTTCAATTAACGGAGTCTGGAGTAATCTAAATGACGGTTAATTGTCATTTTGAGTCAGATTCTGATGGTATCAAAAGATATATAATCGAGGGCAGGGGGCCAATCTAAGTTGACATTCTACTAGCTAGAGAAGAGAATCGAAAGCGTTAGAAATAACAGTTCTAAACAATAGTTACTTTAACCATTTTTGGCGTTTTTTCTAGCGTTTTTATCTGCTCTTTTCTCATATTGCTTGGTCGGCCTTAATAACTGCAGAACTGTCTTTTCGGACGTTTTCGATAGGTCACTCTCCAACGAAACTCCTCAAGTATTTCGCAAGACAAGTCTTTAGCATAATGACTGCTTTGTCATCCGTTCATTAGGCACGGATGCTGTGAAGCTGCGATCGTCACTTTACGAACGTAATATAGTGGTAAATTTGCTCTGTGGCAGTATTTGTCTGATTGATAAATTGATTCATCATCATACAAGCCTGTAGAAGTCCATTGCATGGTTTTGGTCCGTCTCCATCATGATTGCTAATGGCTTCTTCTTGTGTCCTGGCAGTCGTTAAGCAATGACGAATCCAACTCAGCCTACGTGGTGACACAGGCCTTACAGCACCTCACCTCATATAAAAGGACTGCTTCACCGTTAATGGTTACAATAAGACGGTTGCGATTTCTTAAGAACTTTTGTTGTCAGCGGCGTTCGACATTATGGTGATTACCAGAATGGTGTCACAAATGATACGGTATTGCCGACTTGTTAATAACAACGGTACTGCTTTTGAAAGTTGTACCTGAACAAGAATTGGCTTTGGAGATATCATTATCCTACTAATCCTGCTAATATTATAAATGCGAAAGTTTAGATGTTTGGATGTTTGTGTTTCAATCACGTCTAAACTACTGAACCAACTTGGATGAAAGTTGGCATATACATATGTAGTTCGTAACCTGGATTGACACATAGGCTACTTTTTATCCCGAATAATTAACAGGACCTACAGGATAAAATGAACGAAAAGGATTAGCAGCGCCAATTGGCAAGAGGATTTCATTGTCATGTCATGTCACGTCAGTTTGACAGGGCGTAGTACTACCTCTTTGGTCTAACAACTAGCGTTTGACATTCCAGTAGGTACGAGTTCGGTGTAATGAGGTGTAATGTCAAGTTTGTCAAAGTATCCGCTCGGTACACGCACAGATAATGTACATGGAAACTGTAGACGCGTACGAAGTCGCGGGTAACTGCTAGTTGTTAATATAAATTCAAGGTAAGGAGCAGCTGGTTTGCTGTTCTTTTCGACTATCTGCTGAAGAGTACCAGAACCAGGAAACGGATCTTTAGTGCACCTATGTAACCAAGTTTCGTAACCAGAAGGATTTTTTAAGGGCATTTGAAATCTAGGAGTTTGGAAGAAAACTCAGTTGTGTTAGGTTCTTGGTGGCAGGTGTCGTCGTGAGCACGGGAGTGTCAATGGATGGCATTCCCGGGATGTGCTCAGGCAAACTGCTGTAGGGGTTCCGGCGTAGGTCTTTAGAGGACCCGGGGACAGGCAGAGGCCGGCCGCAGAGTGAGAGGCGGTCAGAACAGCATCCTGAGTGCCGTTGCAGACAGCTGGACATCTCCGCTGTAGAAAAGCTTCGTGCGGAGGACGATGAGTGAAGGAATTCTGTTCCTTGATTGATTGCCCTCTAGCTTTGGCTCATCTTTAGTTTTAAGTTCCTAAAACTCCGCATGAGTCTACACCTCGCTAACCGCCCTGCGGTGTCGCGGTGTAACCGGTACCAGGCACAAACGCCAGAGGTTAATCACGGGTTCAAGCCCCACGTGCAATCGGTGTCCAGCCACAGAATACATGATATCTGGTGGCCCCCGCAGTGCTAAAGGTCAGGGTATTGGGGGCAGAAGAGATGAGTCGCATAGATTTCGTGATAAATTGATTGGTGGGATGAGATTTGAATGGGTACTACTATAATTCAGATAAGCTGATGTCATAGGTAAGCGATTTTTCCGAAATATTGCTTAGATTTTTTAATTTTTGGGGAAGGCCTTCCTAATATAATTTGGATTTATCTTAAAGATATTTTTTGTGCCTGTACCTAAGTACTTATAAAGTTATCACCATTGACCCGTTTTGTCTTGATCCACTGGTGGGTTGGTTTTTTTTTTATATATTTATTTAGAGCACCAAAGAAATCTTAAGTAAGAGGTAGGTAATCAACGCTTTGTTGCCAAAGCGTGCGGAAAATGTTATTACATCGGTAATCACGATCACTGTTTTCTATAAACCCAGACCCATTATTATTGAAGCTCCTTAGGGCTCGATGACGTCACCGTCGGGCGATGTCTGACGTCACAAAGAAGCACTGAATATGGATCACTGCACGTGAGTGCTTTGCATGCATCTCCGCTCTTCATGCAAGCCATTTGCATGAGATAGCTTGTTTGACTGTTCTTTGTGCTTGCATTGCAAAAGTGTCTACAGAGGCAGCTCGTGTTAAATAATTCTGCATTGGTATGCCAATCAAAGTTGAACGGCAAAGTTGAACTGCAAAGTTTTAAATCATGGTCAGTTCATACTAACTCATAGTTATTCTGTGACTAAATAGTGACATTATGACGTCATTTGATGTGTTTTCGCGCATATTTTGCTGTCAAGTGTCTAAAAAGAATGATCACGTGGTACAAAATTGTACCACGTGACCTGAAGAAATTACACTGGGCAGTGAAATATAACTTGACAGCAAAAGATTGGCATACGGGGGCTGAGCATGAAGAGCTTCCTTCATGACGTTATTCTTGTTAGTTTGAGAAAAAAAACCTTACAAAAACAGTAAGTAACAACGGATCTTTATCCCTCTGCCTCCGTATGCCAATCTTTTGCTGTCAAGTTATATTTCACTGCCCAGTGTAATTTCTTCAGGTCACGTGGTACAATTTTGTACCACGTGATCATTCTTTTTAGACACTTGACAGCAAAATATGCGCGAAAACACATCAAATGACGTCATAATGTCACTATTTAGTCACAGAATAACTATGAGTTAGTATGAACTGACCATGATTTAAAACTTTGCAGTTCAACTTTGCAGTTCAACTTTGATTGGCATACCCCTGCTGAAGTCGGTGCAACAACGATTGCGCATGTACTGTTGTGCGGAAAAATTCTGTTATATCTTCAATACGGCTCCACCAAAACAAAGATCCGTTGTGTCTCTTACATAATTAGCACCAAAACACTGTATGTGCAACAAGGCAGTGAGCACCATAAAATTGGAATCAATAGTAAGATTTTCGCACCATTTTGAGAACCCCCCCTTTCTCCACAAAGAAAATTACGACTAATACAGTATTTACAATATTTATAATATATACAAAATACACATGAAGCAGTTGAGCTATCTACAAACCGTTGCAAACGATTTATAGATAGCTCAACTGATACAAATCAGTACCAATCGGAAGCGTGCCCAAGACACTGGCTTTCTTTAGAGTTGGTTAATAAACTCCGTCAATATAGTTGACTTATCTACCAACAGCAACCTTAAAATTTAACTACATAGTTATTACTTTCTGCACAAAAAACTCCTCTGAAAACCTAAGCAAAAAGGTTTTTTTATATTACCAGTGAGTGAGTGATATGCTACGAAGCTTTTTAATTTTACACTTCCAAGACCTACGAAGTCTACGAACACATAAATTATGGTC
Source organism: Gandaritis pyraliata (assembly GCA_947859175.1). NCBI lineage: Eukaryota > Metazoa > Arthropoda > Insecta > Lepidoptera > Geometridae > Gandaritis > Gandaritis pyraliata. The sequence continues at coordinate 8,354,903 of OX401869.1, read as the reverse complement.
TTCATAATGAGCTTTGCCCTATCTAGGACATTTCCACATTCCCCCACACTCACAGAATCATACTAATATTATAAATGTCAAAGTTTAGATGTTTGTGTTTCAATCACGCTGTAACTGCTGGTCTGATTTGGATGAAACTTGGAATATAATTATAGTTCGTGTAGTGCCTACCTACTCGCTGGCCAGTAAGTAGTACTTTAGGCAGCACCTAGTACCTAGATCGTCACAGGCTCGACAACAAGCGGTGTGTACAAGCGACACGTCCAACCTCGCCCGTGGCTTTTAGACGAAGACTGACGCACCGCCTTACTTCACTCGCGTGCCCGAGACCGTGGATTGTATTAGTTGTCTAACACAAACACTACATCTCTATCTTATTAAATTTATTTTATTGCGCTACTGCTGTTTACCGTATTAAGTACAGCTCGACCAATGAAACTAAAGTGATAGCAACTGTTGTACACATTTGGTCAAGCTCTAGTCAAAGCTAAATTGGATCAACCAACACCGTTCAATCAATCCTCATCTCAAGTATCATTTGACCAGCTTCCGTTCAGCAAATATTCACCAATCGAGTACATTCGAAGTAAACAGCTTCAACCTTCAACTAGCAACTAAATCTAAACCCAAACCGAAACATCTGGTTTGAATGTCAAAGCAGTTGAGAAATCAACTATCAGGAACCAGCACATATAAGTCTAAATAGGGCTTCACGCACGTTCTTTGTAGCCTTGTCTAAAAGCGATTCTAACATCAACACATCAATAATAGTCCAAAGCTCACTGTTTCTTTTTTTTTTTTTTTTGAAACCCTGTTGGACAGACTTTTTCGTTATATCAACACATCAATAATAGATCAAAGCTTCATCATGCTAAAGTCGTACTCATTGCGACTCCAATCCAACTCCCATGACGAAGAAAACGATGAAGACTACATTGAAATTCTACATTGACTCTACGTTGAAACTCTACAAGAGACTAAACGAGACTTTACATGATACTCTGCATTGACTCTACATCGACTCTACATTGAGACTCTACATCGACTCTACATTGAGACTCTACATCGACTCTACATTGAGACTCTACATCGACTCTACATTGAGACTCTATATCGACTCTACATTGAGACTACATCGAGACTCTACATCGCTTCGATACTTGCTACAATGCTACAAATCGTGTTCGGATCATAGATAGATTCGTTTAAATCTAAATGTGACCTTACCTTTGCCGAGTCCGAGGCGCCTCCCGCGCAAGACTGATATAACGAAGTTCGCTAAACTAGTCCCTGGAACCCGGAGTAGAACCCGGAACTGCAAAGACTACGTTGCAAAGTACGGAATTCTCCAACAGATCAATGAACACTCAACAACCAAGGGACTCGGAGAAATACCAATCCACCAAATCTACCTTCAAAACGAATACGCCTCAGGCAACAGGATATGCTGGAGACAAACATTGATAGCACCAGTCAGGCAGCCAAAACAAAAGGCATACTATCCAGTGAACTTGCGCGTACCATCGGATACTTGGTAACACGTACACCAAGACGGACGATGAAACCAGCGAACTTGAAACACACTTCCCGGGATGTCTAATATCAGACTCGTTCGAATGGGAAGCACACAGCGAACGAGCAACCAGTAGTCAAGATTGGACCACCGCTCAAAACCTGATCAACAAAGAGAAGGTAATTTGGGCCATCAACAGCTTCCTTCTTTTCAAATCGCCAGGGCTAGACGGAATCTTTCCGGGCCTTTTAAGGTGGAGTGGCGAATTACTAGCCGAACGCCTAGTAAAAATCTTCAGAGGATGCATCGCCCATCGCTACATACCCCAGAAGTGGAGGGGAGTGAAGGTTATATTCTTACTAACTTGGTAGGAGCGACTACACAATGGCGAAATCCTTCCAACCTATTATTCTACCATCGTTCCTCTTCAAAACCCTAGAGAGGATATGTGACCAGGAAATCAGAGGTAACACTTTCCTACGCCAACCGCTACATCCGCAACAACCCGCCTATAGCCCAGGCAAATCAACAGATTCCGCACTCCATAGCGTAGTCTCTCGAAATGGAGACGGTTTAGCCACAAAACAACCAACTCTGGGGGCCTTCATAGATATAGAAGGTGCCTTTGACAAAACAACCTTCACTAGCATAGACCTTGCACTAGCAAGATACGGCGTCGACTCTACGCTAGCAGAATGGACAAACAACATGCTTAAATACAGAGCAATACAACTCACAGTAAACACCACAACGAGGGGCATAGTGGTGAGAGGCTGCCCACAAGACGGCGTCCTCTCGCCCCTGCTATGGAACATAGTAGTGGACGAACTCATCCGAAAACTGGACGGCCGCGGGCTCTTCACAGTGAGATATGCAGATGATCTTGCTATCCTCACGACTGGATGCTTCGAAAACGTACTCTGTAGCCTGTCTGTGCAAGCAGCGTTTAAAACAATTGAAAGCTGGTGCACTAGCCATAGCTTATCAGTCAATCCCACTAAAACAGAACTGATCATGTTCACACACAAAAGAAGCCTGGGAACCCTAAAAGTACCAAAGCTCTTCAACACTGATCTCAAGCTAATCAACGAAGTCGAGTATCTAGGGGTAATACTGGATAGCACTTCTTTGGAACAAGCATCTTGACCACAAACTCCAACGCGCGAACTCCACATTCTTCCAACGCGGTAGAATGCTCGGAAAAACATGGGGTCTTTCGCCAAAATAACCCGGTGGCTCTATACAACCGTAATAAGACCAGCACTTATACACGGAGCAGTTGTATGGTCGACCAGAACCGAATTCACGACCGTGATAACCAAACTGCAACGCTTTCAGAGACTGGCATGCTCTACTATAACAGGTTGCATGAAGACCAAAGAGATCAATCAGGAATCAGCGAAGTACGAGTCTACACTGATGGCTCAAAACCCAAACAGGGTACAGGCGCCGGAGTAAACTCGCTAGATCTCAACATTAACATATCAATGACACTAGGCACACCCAGTTCCATCTTCCAATGTGAATGTGCAGCCATTTCCGAAGCAGCAACAGCAATCAACAGGAGAGGAATCGCTGATTATAACATGTGGATTCTTTCAGATAGCACAGCCACACTCAAAGCCTTGGAGAGCCACAACTGCACCTCCAGACTCATACAAGAAAGTCACCTTGCCCAAGAGAGCATCGCCTTAAGAAATGGGTTAATCCTACAATAGATGCAGTGACATAGTGGATCACTGGGTAATGACGCTGCAGACGAGTTAGCCAGAAGAGGATCGGAAACAATATCCGAGGGGCCAGCTCCTTTCCTTCCTCTACCGTTCTCTCTGCTACGCACCTGGGTGCGTCTGAAAACCCTACAACCACACAACACATGCTGAGCACGTACGACTGACTGCAGACAGTCAAGAGCTGCAATTCCAGCCATCACACCGAAACTAACACGCCGTCTACTAAGCCTGCAAAGACTGAATCTCAAAATCATTGTGGGGACCCTGACAGGACACTGTCCCTGGAACAAACACTTTTACAACATCGTAGCCACTGACAGCCCACTCTGCAGAGGCTGTCTTACCGAAGAAGAATCAGCTGCTCACGTAATCCTGGAATGCGAGGGCGTAGCAATACAACGAACAGAAATCCTAAGCAACCCCAGGTCACTCTTCCAAGCCTGCGAAGCCCTCAGGAAGCTACTGTACTTTTGGGAGGAGTTAGGCTGACTACACTCCTAGCCAGAACATCCCCCACGCATAATGGACCATCTTTGAGTCTAAATCCGGAAACGGGAGTCCCATAACATAACATGGTCTACGATTTAAGTATTTTGGGGTGACCTGTAAATAGAAAGGGATTTCCTATTTCACAGTGAACCGTTTCCAATTAAATGGGGGTGGTTTAGCCATTTTCCAATTTGCGGAGCTTTTTATGCAAATTTCCAATTAAATGGAGGTGCTAATTAGTACCAATGTTCCCAGTTAAGTGGGTACCTACACGCGACGCCAAATTCTCAATTAAATGAAGGTATCATTTTGTACCAACCAATCTTCCCAGTTAAGTGGGTACCTACACGCGACGCCAAATTCTCAATTAAATGAAGGTATCATTTTGTACCAACCACTCTTCCCAGTTTAGTGGGTAGCATAAGTTACGTTCCCAATTTAATGGAGGTATTCTTTACCAAATGTTCCCAGTTTAGTGGGTACCTGTTTCCAATTTAATGGAGGTATTCTTTACCAAATGTTCCCAGTTTAGTGGGTACCTGTTCCCAATTTAATGGAGGTATTCTTTACCAAATGTTCCCAGTTTAGTGGGTACCTTAACTTAATTTTCCAACATAAGTTACTTACAGTCATATTTAATTTACTGATTACGTAACAAAGGTAACAGAGTAAGTACCTAGTAGGTAAGGTAGGTAGTCAAATAGGCACTCAACCAATTTGGTAGGTAAGTACCACTTTTATTATTACTTTTAACTACCATGTCCTTCTTTTACCCTGTAAATAACGTAATTCTATTCACTGACATTTTATTACTATGTATTACTATGTATTATAAGTATGTATTTACAAAAAAAAAGTAGGTATATAAGTATTCTATCAGCATCTAGTTCCCATATTACAAGCTTTGCTTAGTTTGGGACTAGAGGGCGTTGTGTGTAAAGTCCATGAATATTTATTTATTTATTTATTTATTTATTTATTTTGTTCATTGAGATAGCTACACAGTTTATAACTTTTGCTGTCTCATCGTTTTATCTTGTAATTTAACCTATATGTACCTAGTTCTGAATAAATTACGTTTGAATTACATTTGTAATTAATTGTCGTCATAGATAGATAGATAGATAAATCCATTTATCCGACACTGAACACACATAAAAAATCTACAATAAAATGAAAGTGGGTAGGTAGTTATGTAACCAATAACTAAACTAAACAAACTGAAAATAAGAAAAACAAGACTACCTCCCTACATGTTCTCGGTTGTCGATGGTGATAACTAAGTAGGTATCTAAATAAAATGGTGCGTAATGCAAGCTTACGCTCGCGTTCTCGGCCAGCTGCGCCTGTGCTGCCAAGCGGTAAACAACAATACCTAGACTAGGTAATAAAACTGGTTTGCCCGCCTACCGGCATGAAACTGAATAGTTTTTATTTTCGTGCTAAGTACCGAATGCCATTTTATTTTGACACACCAACATCTTGTTTACGTTAAACATATCGGTATATCTCTATTTTATAAACATTTTTTTTTTTTAGTTATTTATAACCTTACCTTTTTACCTCGTCGCCACATGTAGTGCCTACCTACTCGCTGGCCAGTAAGTAGTACTTTAGGCAGCACCTAGTACCTAGATCGTCACAGGCTCGACAACAAGCGGTGTGTACAAGCGACACGTCCAACCTCGCCCGTGGCTTGCGTAAGACTGACGCACCGCCTTACTTCACTCGCGTGCCCGAGACCGTGGATTGTATTAGTTGTCTAACACAAACACTACAGTTCGTAACCTGAATTAACACATAGGCTTTTTTCGCTTATTTTTAGGTTATATTTTATTTTTTTTATGGACGAAGTCGCGGGTAACTGCTAGTGTAAAATAAAAAGGCATGGCACCGGGCACCTGTGGCTAAAGTGCACTCAACCTTCTTCCAGCCCCATGCAAATATCCACCCTATTCCTTTACAAGAAGACACAGAATCGAGGGTAGAAGGTAGGTTAAGAACAGTTCTTGAGGTTGAATTAAACGATGCATGTAACGAGTAAAGGAAATGGCGGGAATTTTTATGCGCTCTATGGAATATGCAGCTCTTGTGTTATGTTAGTTACTTTTGCATAAACATTTTTACGTTTGAAACTAGTTTTAGCTGAAAAAATCATTAAAATTTTTAGAAAAACATCAGCAATTAAAAAAGTTTAAGATGAAGTGTGGAAGTTTCTCAGTTGCGAGTCCCATACATCTTCCACATCCATTCCTCATAGTGCCAGTCACACTCTACTGTGTTACTTATCGTCACGTAGTTTGTGTCCCTCAGGCTGTTTTCCTAAAAAGCGGTCACCGTCACACTGTGCCGTCATGACTAAAATCTGTTGGGATTTCTCAACGGGGATAACTGAAATATATTACAGTGAGCAGTCTGTTACGGTGATCGAAGTCAAAGTTAATAGCATTTTTTTTTCAGTGAAATCTAAAAAATACATAAGTAGGTACCTAGTCTTTTCCAATCCCAGTTACCTACCGAACTGTTTAAACATGAGCCCAGGATGAATAAGGCAAATGAAAATTCGCGCTTTTGCAGTCCCAGTCAATAGGAACATTAGGAACCCCAAGATTAGTCTTGAAAATCAAACTCAGACTGCACTCTGTGGTGGTTAGATTACGTCCGTCACACAACGGCAACAGTATTCTAACAAAGCCTAGTCTTGTTACCAAATGGGCGGACGTGCAAGAGTGCAGAATCTCGACGTGGAATTAACGTTTCGCGAAATGTGCCCATTAGTACAACAATGCTAACTATTTAATACAGTCGCACACTGTTTTTCCCGTGACACTACTGGTTGAGCGAAGCAGTTGTGTCACGGGATAAACGAGTGCATCCAGAATTTAGAGACCACATCGTCAAGAATTTACATGACTTTCATCTGAGGGTATCAAATTAAATGTAAAAAAACTCACGACTTTATCCCCAAGCACGATAGACATCCTCTCAGATTTCTTGGTAGATAACTAAACTACTCAAAAAGTGGCTGTTTAAGAAAGGTAGATAGATAGAAAACTCTTTATATTGTACACAACAAGGAAATTGCATATTAGACACAGAGTTCTTATTCTTAAGTGATGTAAATGGAGATATACAGAGGCACGTCCAAACAGTACTTTAAAAATATTGTAATCTTGAATGTTTATAAAACTGAAATGTCTATAACTAACTTAATAACAAAGTTCAGAAGAAAAATGCGAAACTAAACTAATAACTTAAAGAAACAAAAGTTTCAAAAGTGCCTAACCTAGTCACTTGCAAATACTAAAATATTTAAACACAAGCCTAGGCTTTCTGAAAAACGACGACAGACTTATTTCGAGTCAGAATTAAATTGGACATTTCACACAACGCCCTCTAGTCCCAAACGAAGCAAAGCTTGTAATATGGGAACTAGATGCTGATAGAATACTTGTATACTTTTTTTTAATAAATAATACATACACTACTTAGAATTCGTATAGAATTTTTACGTAATCTTTTCGATCGGCTCGCTTCGCTTACTCGGTCAGTAGCTATAAAATGTAACTATCTGAGTGTTGTCTTTCATTTTGTAACATTTTCACAGTACCTAATAGTTCGTTCGTTTGTATGAGTTCGTCGACTCTGGTGACGGAGTTGTAGGCCACCTTAAGGCCTCCGTCGTGGCCTAACGACTGCTAGAGCCTGGACCGACAGTTTAACGTGCCCTCCGAACCACGGAAGTACTCAGATGTGACTGGTGTGACCGTGGAGTAGTCGTGAAGCTCTCGTGGCGTAGTTTGCTAGTCAATCCTCAAGGTTATTTTTACCTAAAAAAGATTATCTCCGTTGTGTTACACAGAGACTCTAGTGTGCTTTCACTGAATTACGGAGGTGAAATAACGGTGACAACTTTTAGGCATCAGTTCTGTCACAGCTGGCTGACAATCTAATAAAATATGAATAGAAAAATGTTTTGTGCTGGACTTAGAAAAGCTGGTGACTTCTTTTCTTTCTTCAGTTTCATCATCTTACATCAAACACCTTATTTAAGGCATACTGTCTAGGGATGTATACTAGTCAACTTTGGACTAGTTATACTAGAAAATCTTTCAGCACCATAAGGGTTCAGTACAACAATGCGTACCGAGCCCTTATGAGGCTGCCTAGGTATTGCAGTGCGTCGAACATGTTTGCTCAGGCTGGGGTGCCAGACTTTTTTGGGATTATTAGGACTCGCATTGCGTCTTTTTGGAGTCGAATAAGTCGCTCCAAAAACTGTATCCTGAAGGCTGTTTTTGACCACCTACATAATCCAATTTATAAACATTGGATTTCAGTCCACCTTAATGAAAACAAGAAGTGAAAGTGAAAGTTTAATCTATTTATTGTGTTTTAATATTATTATTTTTTTAACTTTTTATGTGATATGGGTGTATTTGTGCTTTTTGTATGAAGGTTACCTGCAATAAACAAATTTTATTTTATTTATTTATTTATTTATCATCATCATAGGCAGCTTGTGTTAACCCACTGCTGGGCATAAGCCTCCTCCCTCAAACGCCACTCGTGTCTATTTTGGACCTTTTGCCACGTCTTCCCTTATAAGTACAGCAACGTTGTCATCCCTCCATCTGGCTGTCGATTAGCCGTGGCCTCTCTTTTCCACTTCTTCATAGTCACGGAATGATACACAGAACGCGTGCGCGGCGCGGGTCGGTTGCGTGTGCTGTCATCTATTAATTCAACGGAATAAACGCGCATCCAACCCGCACACGAGTCGTGTGCGGGTTGGATGCGCGTTTATTCCGTGGTGCGGGTCGTGTGACACGACCCGCACCCGTTCTCTGTGTTTTTCGCACTTAATATCACCTCCATTCATAAATTATTCTATAGTTTTCCATCGAAATAATAATGAATAACGTCCTTTTTAAAGAAATATAGAAATAATATAATAATCAAATGTTTTATTGTATTGTTACAGGTAAGTTCGTGCCTTATCTGCTACAGAGAGTGGTCAATGGCTAGGTTACCTGCTACATTACTTTATACCTATTTTACGCTATACGCGCGTGACCTTTTGACAGAAAAATGGTATGGTATCTTTAGTTTTTTATTGTTTGTAGGTTAAAAATAATAATCTGTCTATAACAACTGCTAAAGTAAAATAATTAAAAGAGACCATTTTCTTTCTAACGCCCCACTACACTGGGGTCAAACGCAACATTTCGGCGAAGAATATAGTTTGATGGTTGGACGAAAAAGGTTGCAAATCGTTTGTTCCGAAACTATGAAGGAGGTTTATATGCGATATTGGACTTCTTCATGATAGAGAAGATGATGATGGTTAAAAAACTTTGAATTCTGTGGATTCTGCTACTTACGAGAATTGAAAGCATTTTGAGTTATGATAGATCAATATAAATTAGGTCTCTAATATTTATCGTATCTACCAAAACCAACCCAGAAAGCTTATTTCCGAAATGATTTCTGTACTTCCTCAATTGGGATTAATCGCCATTTAAATAATACAAAATAGATTTAGGGCGTCTTGCACCAGAATCACTAAACGTATTTAACAGCTAAATCGATTTAAATCTGACGTATTTGTATGACTTGACAACTCGCTAAATACTATTTAAGAGTTAAACGCGTTTAGCGATCCTGGTGCAAACCGCCCTTAGGACTCCGAATTGTGATGTAATAAATGATTTAAATATTCGTCATAAAAAGAAAAGATATAAAGCGCGACAAATAGTGAAAGGCTGCGTTCTGATCCGTTGATTATTATCGCCAAAGCAATTAAAGTGAGATCAGAGTGTCAAGCTGACTTGACATGTTGGGCTACTAAACTGGAAGATTTTTTTAATAAACTTATGCCGGAAATATTTCTCAAACACGTCTCTGCAAGGGTATGCCAATCAAAGTTGAACTGCAAAGTTTTATTTAAATCATGGTCAGTTCATACTAACTCATAGTTATTCTGTGACTAAATAGTGACATTATGATGTCATTTTATTTGTTTTCGCGCATATTTTGCTGTCAAGTGTCTAAAAAGAATGATCACGTGGTGAAGAAACTACACTGGGCAGTGAAATATAACTTGACAGCAAAAGATTGGAATACGGGGGCTGTAAGTCATTGCACATCATTCAAAGCGAAGATGCAGTGGGTGACATGTCATCATGCTCTGAAAAATGATAAATGTAGGTTCATATTGAGTTATTTACTCCTCTCCTCTTGTTCTCTTGTCAGGAACTTCACACTTGGTAATTGTACTCTAGAAGTCCAAAATACAAGCTCAACGCTTAGTTTGGCCTTCGCCGGTAAACCTAAGTAAGATTTATTTGTACCTACCTTTGTTGCTACCTATGTTTTATTTCTAACTAGTGTTTTGGTAAATAAACTATTATTTATTTATTTCTTTCTCGCTTTTGCAAGTGAATGTGGTACGATTCTTCTCTCTCAGGCGTTAACGTAATACATACAACGCGACTACGCGATTGTCGCGCGAACTAGCGATGCGACCATTGCACGTTCGCTTGTAAAAATAGGACGCCTATTCGACATCAGTGGTGTTCGATCGCGCGTTCGTTTGAGTAACATTTGCGCGATGATCGCGTAATCGCTTTGTAGGACAACGCCTCACACTCAGAACGACCCAGTGATAAAGAAAAGCGAATCAACTCGCTTATTATGACCTCGCTGTTTCCATAGCCTCTGAATTGAAGAGACTATCCGGACCGGGCCAGCTTACGATGGCTTTGCGAAAAAGATTGTAGAATTGCTAGTTTTATTATCCTTTTGACATCAAACTTCTGATGTTGTGAAGCTAGAGAGTTATTTGTAACTTTGAACTATCAAAAGAAACAAGTTATCATATTATTTTATAAGAAAGATCCTTCACTCTAGGGAAAAACTACTTCTTACTTCAGTTAGTTTGTTTTGTTGCCAGTTTTTCTTATCGTGATATTTTATACATAGTTTGACGACGCAAAATGATTCTTGAATACTTTATTAACCTTTGAAATCGTCGTAGTTTCGTTTTTATTTTGTCCTAGTTTTACTCTGTGTCCACTAGTGGTTTAGTATAGGTATCATTTAATTTAAATCACATCGTATTATATTTTAGCGACATCATACAACACGGAAGGATTGTCATGCCAGTCATTCATTCATGAATGAATGACATTCAAGGTTAGGGGGGGCCGCTGTGATGTGAGTCACCACGTTGAAGATGAGGGTCGATTATGTTGTTGACGGTACAATTGATAATAGCAAACTTGCGAAATTGATAAATACATTGTTAATGGATTCTTCTTCGAGTCGATTGGCTCTCATATGTATTTTTTATTATTTAGTAAGTACCTAGGTACCTACTAAATATCCCGTTTTGCCCAGAAACGGGCCACGTCTATGGCATTTTCCGTGGCGTCACACAGATCCTTCCGGGTGCAGGTGTTGGTGCATTCTGGGCAAGACAGGAGGTGAGGCATTGTCTGTGGGGCTCCGCAGTCACATTGTGCTTGGTCGGAGTTAATGTCGGAGTTAATGGATGAAGTCCACTTTATTGGTGATGAGGAGCTAGTCGACATGTTATTGAACTTTTAAAGGGTAGGTGTTAAAATACCCTTACTACCTAGTTAAAGCATATGCCATGGCATTCGACCAATTCTCGTTGACATCTTGAAGTAGTAAAAGTAGTATCATCACTGAAGTTTGGTGATTTTTATCAGCTTTAGGTATGTACTATTGACTTTTAAATGTCAATGAATAGATTGCAGTTGCAACAAAAGCTAGGTAGGTAGGTGTAATTATACGTTCCTACCTACCTACCTAGATAAGTAACCTACTTGCCTGATTTATGTATAATGTCATAACCATAACATAGCAATCCTATTAAGTAGTAACGACAATCCGTAAAACAACCTTTGGAAACAACACGAAACTAAAATCTACCACAATCTTGTTAGTGCTAAGTAGTTTACTTACTAGTTACCTACACCCTGAGGTATTAACTGCTAAGACTCTACCTCACAGCTCCCTCCCCTATTTTAGATGGACACTATTTTGTCTATAAAAGTAAATAGGTTTTGGCTACCTAGTAGACTTGTTCTAAAACGTCTTGCGATGTTCAAACTCACAACTAATGAATTCCATGAATTCTGCTGTCAATTTTAGTTTACATTCAATCATTCTCTCATTCACTCCTTTTTATAATAATAATAATAATAAATCTTTATTTCAGACACATGATCCATAATGACATAAAATAAAAGGTAGGTAGCTAAAATGTAAAAAAAAAAAATAATAATCTAGTAAGCACCTAGAATACCCGTAACATAGGTTAGGTGTCATGTCCACCTACTTAGGATGCAAGTTGCACCCAGCGTCTATAGACTCTCGTCAGTATAAGTCTATCCGACAGACTAGCAATGATCGCGTTTTTGCACTTACCGACTCTGGACATAAATTTAGCTATGCGATTCCTTTGGATGGCATTAAAGGAGTTGACTCGCGCCTCCAGGTACATGCCGGAGGCGCTACAGTACCGATCCAACCCCATGAGTTGCCTATAGATGTTATTGTAGGCAACTCTAATGCCATCATGCGTTTTCTTGGTGTAGTTCGTCCAGAGTTGGCAAGTATAAAATGTCTGACAGAAGGACCTAAACAGAGTGGTTTTTACGTCACTTGTGGATTTACAGAACTTTCTGATTATCATATTACCGACAACACACAAGGCTCGTCTCTGACGCTCAATGTCATCGTCGTCTCTAAGGCTTGCAGATACGATATGGCCAAGATACTTGAAACTGGTTGCAATCTTAACAGGCTGCCCATTCAGTAAAATATTGGGTACTACATCAGGTCCCTTTCCGGATCTAAATATTACCATCTCTGTCTTCTTAACATTGTATACGAGGTTATGTTCTTTGGCATACTTTTCACAAATGCTCACAAGCTTTCTCAAACCTTTTAATTAATGTCATTTTCTGATCTTTTTATATAATACATAATAATTCCATGATAAAATGCACTGAATTTTATGAAAAACCCTACACAACCCTGGTCTCGTTAGATATAACTTCAATCATTTAATGGTGTATTGTTAGCCGCAAGTCAAGACAATTTCCAGCTCAAGTAACTGTTCAATTTCAATTAATTCCAGTGGTCAAACTAGCGAACGGTACATTAGTTAATCCAGAAATCTGGGTCTTCAGGTACCTGGCGGGTTGCCAGCTCTTCGCAACGCTATGTGGGTTGCGAAATCGGACAACGCAGTGCTTCGACCAGACATCCTAAATGAATGAATGGAAATTATTTATTGCACCCAGATTGCATCTTACTACAAAGAATTTGCTCTTTTTGTTGGTTCCCGTTGATAGTTGAAAGAAGGGTTTAACTTTTTGTCTTTTCCGTCAACGTCCAATGACTTTTGGGGCCTTGGGGTAAAGGAAATGAAAAATTGATGGCTATTGCAGTGCAGTACCAATATTAGTTTCCATTGACCCCAAATGAAAAAACATGGGATATAAAAACGAAATAAAGTCGCAGGCAACCCACTATAGAAATAAAGAGGTTAGAAAATATGGTCATCATTAATTACTCAAATGCTGACTGATCAAATGGATTGAAAGCAACAAGTCCTTGTTGACGGCATGTCATTGTCATTCAGCATTTCTTTTGTGTACAGAAAACAATGAATTCATTTATCGAATTCGCTGATCAAATATTCGACCTTCCCGTTCTGATTTCAGCTGATTTGAAATTCCACTATAGTGCTGTAGTTTTGAAAACGAAACAAAAGAAGGCAGAGCTATTACCGACTGAACTGTGACGCCCGTCTAGTATTAATTCAAGTAATTGAATATTTCACATTTATTTCGAAAAATTTATACGTATAACACCTGCAATATTTCTGTAGATAAGTACGCTTCGAAGGCCGTTCTCTTGACTTGACCACACAACTAGCCACACCGCGGTTTCTGTAGTAAAATTGTCGCTTGAAGTACGCATACCAAGTTATTACCTCGCGATGATTAGAATCATCAAACTGCAAATTGATAAAATCATCGTTTTTATCGCGATAAGTATTGTTACAGAATGTAATCGTTTGTTTTTGTTGGAGCTCATTACTGTGTTTTCGCTTTTTGTCACGGCAAGTTGTGGTATTCATAATTATGCACTATGTGGACGTATTTGACTTAACTACTTAAGGCTTTGACTTAAAACAGTGCCCAAGTCTTAATCATGATTTTTTACAGACAAAAGTCTGTACTTGAGTCACGGCAAGTGTAAGTTTTAGCGACGAGCCATAGACATTTATCTTGCCACAAATATTTATTCATAGACAGTCATGCCTATAGAGATAGGAGGGAGATCTCTGGTTACCTACTCATGCATGAGGATAACTGTGAATTTATTTTACGCATATCGATGATCTGTGGTGTGGGTTTACTATCAGAAATGCGGCTAATATAAAACATTTTGTTTGTAATGGTCTCTAGGCTGTCTGAAAGATTTTGTCCTAGTGACTCTAGCACCTACAACTTTGTGCCTTCTAAGCACGACAGCTACACAACATCGACATGACGTCATGTCAATGTGAAAACCTCTGGTACCTGCTAAATGTATTAGATTATCTCTCGTTGATGTCGTGTCGTGTAGGTTATGTCGGAGGCATGTGAAAACGCCCAATAATGGTAGTTCAGAACACAAGGAATGCTAATATCTGTAAGGTAGCTTTTATAATGTTTTAAAAGTTGTAGTTTCGAACTATTTTCACAGTAGTTTCGCATTTTCATATCAAGTTGTCTAGTTTGAAATTTGCTAGCATGTTTGGCCTACAATAGCTACTAGCAGTCCTGCTTGAGTTCTAGTTTCTAGAGGGCTTTAGTTTCTGTTTCAATTTTGTTAGAAAGTTTGAAATTTCGCTCTATGGTATTGACACCAATACCATACAACATACACATGTTGTATATTGTACATTATGCTTCATCAGATTTTTGGGATCAATAGAGAATGAAAATAATAAAACTAGAATTATTGCTTAACCCCAGTGGGACCTAACTTCAGTGGGTTCAAACGAAAAACTACAAAGTAACGACAAGTTCTTGCAAATACGGCAAAATTACGTCCACGATGATACCAGCTTTCCCTCACGGTTGGTTAAGCGTCTCGGATGGCTGCCACTGCCAAGGTTACCAAGAATCCGGTGGTATTGACAATCCGTGATTACCTAAGTCGCGACAGGTTTGCGAACGTCAAGGCAATCATTGCTCTCATCTCTCTATCGTCGAATCGATATATCAAAAAAATGTTAAATAGTCGTCTGATGACTCTTAAAGCGCTACCGAACCAATTAAAAAGTGAATTGATTGATTCTAAATGTTTTTTCTTTCTTTCTTTCTTTCTTTCTGTTTCTGATTGGTTACGCCACCCCGTAGGTATTTTTGCTAGTGGCACCCACATTGACATTAAAACTGCAAAGAGACTACCTAGATTGGCTAAATCCACATTCGATTCCATAACATATGTTTTTTTGAAATTGCTATGTAAAGTTTGTGACTGATGTGACTGATCGTTCCCCGCTAGCTGTCGCTGTTGCTACTGCTTTTACGTAGTCACGGGGGTGTGTGTTACGCAGATATCCGCGAGATGGGATCGGTGACTGTGATATTAGAAATTTGATGGATTTGCCCAGATTTTTCGGTTATTTATCGGTAATCGGTGTGCCGTGGAGCGGAAACTCAGATTCTGTTCCGGTTTGTAGATAAGGTAACTGATGAAATTATACACGTAAGAAAAGAGTTATGGCGCTAAATTTCTCGTTTTATGGTTAGATTAGAATTAATTTTGTAGGCGTACCTTTTGTGTCCACTGTACCTATTCTATTATGTAGGTAAGCTAGTTTTGTCAGTAATAAACTGATTTAACAACGAAGTAGTCGTTTGCTTTACGTAATAATATTTTGATTAAATAGCTATATAGCTACATATGTACCTAAATAAAAGGTTAGCAATTAATTATGAATGGTACTCTACTAAAAATACAATACCTAAAAATACATACAAAGTTAGACAAAAATAAAAAATAAACACGATTGTGATCCTCAGTTCTACGTTTATATTATCTGTGGTTCTAGCTAGGGACTCATTAGATCTCTTTGTACCTACTATCTACCCATTTCAGATTTTTCAAGAATGTCTTAGGACCAAGGCGGTATGCAGAATTACATTCAGAATTTGAAAGCTAAATAAAGTTTATAAATCGTCACCCAAGTCAAAGTCAAAATTTCTTTATTCAATAAAAACGCAAGGGTCATTTAGAAAGAGTTGGTATTATTAGTCACAACACTCACAACGGGTATTTGTCCCTCTGCAGGGGTATGCCAATCAAAGTTGAACTGCAAAGTTTTAAATCATGGTCAGTTCATACTAACTCATAGTTATTCTGTGACTAAATAGTGACATTATGACGTCATTTGATGTGTTTTCGCGCATATTTTGCTGTCAAGTGTCTAAAAAGAATGATCACGTGGTACAATTTTGTACCACGTGACCTGAAGAAATTACACTGGGCAGTGAAATATAACTTGATTACTTGACAGCAAAAGATTGGCATACGGGGCTGAAATATCTGAGGTAAAGTAAGGTAAACGAATTTTTCCGCACAACAGTTTGTTGCACCTAACTTCAGAGGAATAAAGATCCGTTGTGCAAACAGCACCCACATTGCCACTGTGTGTTCTTCAAACATGACCTGTCTTAATCGAACCTGCACCTTTCACGCCACACTTACAGAGGTCATTATAACATCTATATCCGAGGACTTGGTCTACAACTTCGATCAAAGGTCTACAAGCAAGTTCTTAGCAACCTTGACCATGTCTTGCCAAAGAGCCGTTCATCCGAGACAACTAGCCAAGCGTAGGGGAAAGCGAGACGATCTCTTGAAGTGGTAAATCATTTGTTTCATCATTAGCATAGCATTTTTAAAATGAAGACTTTATATTACATGTTGTAATTACTTAGCACCTTGCCACCAATTAATGGAAATTGAGTTCCAGACCTGCCACCCTGCAGCAAAAAGGACAGCCCCTGTATTCCAATCTTTTGCTGTCAAGTTATATTTCAATGCCCAGTGGAATTTCTTCAGGTCACGTGGTACAATTTTGTACCACGTGATCATTCTTTTTAGACACTTGACAGCAAAATATGCGCGAAAACCAATTAAATGACATCATAATGTCACTATTTAGTCAGACCATGATTTAAAACTTTGCAGTTCAACTTTGCAGTTCAACTGAAATTGGAATACCCCTGCAGGATCGGACTTTTTGGTTCCATCTGTCCCGTTTTTGCGTCGGGGATTAAAAATGGCAAACAAAGTTTTTGATGACCATTTTGCATGAAGAGATTAATAGA
Organism: Gandaritis pyraliata; assembly: GCA_947859175.1. NCBI lineage: Eukaryota > Metazoa > Arthropoda > Insecta > Lepidoptera > Geometridae > Gandaritis > Gandaritis pyraliata. The sequence continues at coordinate 8,337,738 of OX401869.1, read as the reverse complement.
TTGTGTCGTGCATGTATTATTAAAACAATCGAATGGTCATAGACAGTCACTGCTGTTTATGAAATCTAACCTGTCTTACCTAGTAAACTCATCATAATATCTATTTCAAACAAATAGATAACTAAATCAAAACATGTTTGATTTGAACTTAATTTCAAACGCACACAGAGGACCGTCTGAGTCACTGACACAGACGTCTGACCCAATGAAATTGTTTAACTTATCGCTTTTCTAGGCGAAAAGCTCCCATTCATGGGTCGACTACTGGCGCCTAATCTGTTTATCAACCCGCTGAGCTTTATTACCTGGGCGATGTTGTTTGATATACAGATTAGACAAGACATCTGTTATAATAAGGGCATTTGATTTGGCATGTTTACTAGCAAACTAGCCTAGCAAAGGCTAAACGTCTAATATAGTACTAAGGGCCTGCATTGGTATGCCAATCAAAGTTGAACTGCAAAGTTTTAAATCATGGTCAGTTCATACTAACTCATAGTTATTCTGTGACTAAATAGTGACATTATGACGTCATTTGATGTGTTTTCGCGCATATTTTGCTGTCAAGTGTCTAAAAAGAATGATCACGTGGTACAAAATTGTACCACGTGATCGTGACCTGAAGAAATTACACTGGGCAGTGAAATATAACTTGACAGCAAAATATTGGCATACGGGGGAAGGCCCCAACAGCACGTCACGTCGATGTAACGTGAAAATTCACGTTGGCATCTTCGTGAAAAACCACGAAAAAGCAACGTTTTCACGTTGACGTGCCGTGGATTTTTCACGATACGTCGCCGTGACGTGGTTTTAGGGCCAGGCTTTTAGTCGTTCGTAGATATTTTAACTAAAAATGCGATATTACTATGATTTGTAATTAGTATTATTAGTCAACTTTACAATTGTTGAAAATATCATGTGTCAATTATAAAGATTCCCAGCTAGACACAATATTTATTTATAACTTATAAGGATCCTTGACAAAGTAGACAAAAGGTTGAAGCCATAACCTTTCCGTTATACCACAAACTGTCGTGATTATGGGCAAACTTTTTACAAAGTTTTATTCAACTGCTAACAAAGTTACGACACGACTGACGTCCGTACTCCATCACGGTTCACGGCGTAATGACATTGTCACTGTCAGTGGCTTCTCAGAAAAAAAAACGCAGACAAGTCGCAAAGTGAATAGGAAGCCATCGCGATGCAATGAGTCACCAGAGTCACCACTGTTGAACTTGTCCGTAGCAAGTTCATCGATTGTGACACTCACAGATGTGAGGGACTATTGATTGTTGAGTTCATTAGCCGATACTTCGATAGTGACGTTACCAAACTGCCTACTGCATCCTGTGCTGCCAACTCTTAGTTTTTAAGCTACGCTAAAGGCCTCATAATGGCTTAAAAGCTCTTATGGTCAAGACTGCGCATGCGGCATAGTAGTAACGAAATTAAAACGATGTCTTCCCATACATTTGCGATTTTTATCATCTCGTTTTGAATAGGAAAATAGAAAATTCAGCGTCATGCTACTGTGCAAACGCCTTAGTGACTATTATAGCACAGATAATATTATAATACTTAATCAGTATAGTTTCTCTACTAAGTTTTTTTTTTAAATATACTATAGGTACCTAGGTCTAGGTAAACTAAATATGCTCACACATAGGGACTTCGTCTAGACTCGTTCGCTGGAACTTTATTATTGCTCCAAGCTATGTCAATTCCGTTTAGAATTCGTATTATGAAGAAGGAATGGTCTACCCAGAGAATTCTACTTTTTCCTCTTCCTCATTGTTCCAAGATCTTTTGTCTTATTTCTTGGTTTTGGGGTTCCTTTTGTGACGTTACAAGTGATTATGTTAATTTGAAATTCATTTCCAATACAATAAACAAAGCATTTATTATCCTTTCGAAGATATTAGATATAATTTTATTATTCGCGGAAAATATTCTGTTTTATCACCTTGATATTTGATTTAATGTTAAAGATGATCTCGTTTTTGAATGTCTCTATTTATTTCGTTAATATTTCAAAATTCATGCATTCGCATTTATTATCTGTGACATTTGTTTATTCATAGTAAATGTCAAAATTATTTTGTACAGAACAGTACAGAACCTTGGATTTAATGAGTGCATTTGGCTTGACTGGTTTTTGGATGGATAATAGGATTACTCTAAGTAGGTAAGTATACCTTGCTAAAGCGATGTTTTGCGTCTGTCCCAAAGACGACATTGAAGTTAAATTCACCTAATTTGTTACAGTCATTTTGTTCCACTTCATGTCTTTCTGTTCGTTTGTTTGCCGTTGTTAATTGTAAATTGTGACGTACGATTTATTTTCTTTGTAGTTTTAGCACTTTTTATTTCCGTTTTCTATCATGTATGCTATATATCTATTTTTATCATTGCTATTTTTTTTGTTGTGTGTTCTTTCATGTAAACTTCTATCTTCGTCACAAATTAACATTATTTTATTCTTATTATATTATTCTTAGTTTTGCTATAAAATATATTGTTTTAATTTAACATTTAGCTCGTTTTGTATGAAGTAGATAAGTACCTAGGAAAAAATAAAACTCACAAAATCATGGTACTACTTATCCCGTTTCAAGTCTCTCTCTTCTAATTTAAGAGCTAGGCTCTCGTCGGCGTAATATATGCATTTCCCGCCGTTCTTCTTTTCAGGACAGCTTCCTTGACGTCGTTATACGACACGACATCTATCTTCGCCTTCACTTGGCTCATGTAGCTAATACGCGGTCTTCCTCTTCCTCTCTTTCCTTCTACCTTCCCTTCAGTGATATTTCCGATTAAGCTGTCATGTCATATAAGGTGTCCAATCATCTTTCCTCTCCTTTGTAAAAAGTTTGTAGAAAGTTTTCCTCTCCGTTTCTAGTGTTATTAATTAATTTGTAAACGTAAAGACACGTGATCAATCCCATAAATTGGCGTTTTCTATCTCTAGCGTTGAATGTCCATTTATCTAAAGGGGCAGAGCAATATCCCGAGCAAGCAATTTTACACTTCTGTTCTGTTTCTACTCTGAACCAAACCAGGCCAGTTGTAATTGCCATTTTGAAAGGCTCTACCAGCTTGTAACATGAAACCGCGTGTAGATTGGCAGGCGACCAAAAACTACATTTTACTCGCTGCCCAGACGCGTTCCATATCGGAAATTGATTCGTTGTTATAGATCTAGAAAAATATAGAATGGACCTAGATATTTTGAGACTAAGTTGTAATGAACCGGAGGGAAAAATTATAAGATGTAGTTGTACGGGGCTTCATGGTAAGATCCCCAATCTGACCCCTGAATAATCCATAGCTCTGTTATTCAATAAAAACACAAGGATCATTTAGAATCGTCGTATATAACTTGGTGATTCTTGGTGCCAGTTCCACGCGACCAGGGCCTAGGATATTGGGCAAGAAACTACGGCCTGGTTCCTAGCATTTTTTTGTACCCTACTCATCTAGGCCCCTATATCTGTGATGTCTGTGACAGGAGTCAAAGAAGACAAAGCCTAGTCCCCTAAAATTGTCTCACGTCACAGCTTGTAGTCCCCTGGTACCTCTCAGATCTCAAGAGATCTGAGAGGTAGGTACCTGGGGACTACAAGCACGGTAAAAGCAATATATGAGTCCTTGGACTCATAGTCTCCGTAGCTTAGTAGAGATGATATGGTAGATGTCTTAAGAGAGAGAGAGAGAGAGATAGAGACAGACTAAAACTTGCCTGGTGGATGCCACTTCTATACATTTGTAAGCCAGTTCCAAACCTACACCATTTCCTACGTATCGCGGCTCTGGTTTGATTGAATGAACTCTGGGTAATTTCGCGGAAGTATTTCTGCAAGTTTCTGTGCATTGTATTTTGTTTGAAGCTTTGAATTTGTTATATTATGTTAATCACTAATCGTTGGAGCAAACTAATACTTGAGTGGAGACCACGTTGGCAAGCGTAGTGTAGGACGCCCTCCGGCGAGATGGGGCGACGATCTGCGAAATGTAGCTGGCAGACACTGGATGAGAAGAGCCGAAGACCGAGCTCAATGGCGCGTCTTGGGAGAGACTTACGTCCAGCAGTGGACGAGTATAGGTTGATGTTGAATCAGTGGAAAGAGAGAGAGTTTGTTACAATTGTTTGTTTAAATGTAAGGTTACACACACATCAAATTATAGGCAAGTTTGAATTTCAGGGTCTTGAGTTTCCCAGTATTATACACAGTCGAGTCTACTAACATTATTTTCTTAGAATTGTTGAAGGTTATCTGTAACAATTCCTAGCTTTGGTCGTAGCTTCATATTTTAAACACCTATCATCAAAATATTTTTCAGTAGGTAATCAAGAGAAGTGTCGGTCGTCCAGCGGCGAGATGGGCTGACGACATCACTAACGTCGCAGGTCGGACTTGGATGAGAGTGGCGCAGGACCGCAGAGAGTGGCACAATGAAAGAGAGGCCTATACCCAGCAGTGGGAGAGATCGGGCTGCGGATGATGATGATGATGAATCAACTTCTCTCTCAGTTATTAATGTTATTATCACGATTTTTACACCAACAGTCCTCGTCATATAGCGTGTGAGAATACGTGATAGAATTTAAATTTATTTGCATGTGAAATTACGTGTAATTTGTAACTGTTCAGAGAACATAATGAGAGGTCTGAGAATTTCTTTAGATTAGATTCTGTTGCAATACCAAACGCAAGCATTTTTTTATGCATTATCTAATAGACAAACGTTTGACTGCAATCTCACCTGATGAGTGACGATGCGGTCAACGGTGTAGCACATTTGCCTAGAAGAAACCTATTCATTCTCCTCTTGAAAACATCCAAATTTTAAGTGTTAGTTGCATATTTACCAAAAAGAAGACGGCGCGACGAGCTTGACCGTTATTTATCAGATTGGCAAAGTATAGCCCAGGATCGGAGTGTGTGGAGAGAATGGGGGGAGGCCTTTGCTCAGCAGTGGGACACAGAGGGCTAAATATAATAATAATAAGTTGCATATTATAGTTTCAAAGTGTAGGTTACGTCACGTGTAGTAGTCACAATGGATCTTTATCCCTGTGAAGTATCTGCGCAGAAGCGATTTTTGGGTCGAATTCGAGGTAATCGATTTTTTTCGAACATAAAGACGCTACTTAGATATATTATTAAATAACCTGAGGTTAGTTTTGTTTCTTTTATTGCATTTTTCTAAAGTAACCTAATTTGACAGCGCTAAAGTTATAGCCGTCTTTGTCGTATTAGTTTATGAGAAAGAGACGGCAACATTTTTAGTGCTGTCATATTAGTTTCGTTTAGAAAATGCAACAAAAGAATCGACACGTCGTCTATTAGTTTTTTGCTAAATCCCGAATTTATCCATAGATTGTATTATCACAGAAAGTTAGAAAGAAAAGTATTTATTTACGACACAATAGACTTACAATAAACATTTATCATGTCCCTACTCCGAAAACTTCACAAAAGTTATTCCTATCATTACACGTCTTGTCGTTCGCTTTTGTAACCCACAAAATACGAATCTACAAAACAAAAGGCAACTTATGATATTGGTCCTAAGCCTTTACCCTGTGGAACGCTTTCAGGGGACTTCTTGTTCCTCCTCGTGACGGTTTTCCAATACGGAAATAACTCCTAGCTTATACGAAAAGCTCTTAGATTTTAAAACACGTCTCTCATAGTTTAAGAGCCATTTTACATTTGAAAAGGCTTCAACATTAAGTGATGTTGATGAAGAGTGAGCTTTCCGTTAATAGATTTAATCAACATTTTGACTCTGTCACTCTTTAGTTAGGCTGAAAAGGAAATATGGTAGACAGTTAAATTTTCGGCTTTTTAGCACCTTTGGTGTCGAAATGGGGATAGGGAGGGTTGAAAGTTGATGGGTTTATTTTGGAGTTTACTGTACAGCAAGGCTATTCCAATCTTTTGCTGTCAAGTTTTTTTCACTGCCCAGTGTAATTTCTTCAGGTCAGGTGGTACAATTTTGTACCACGTGCTCATTCTTTTTAGACACTTGACAGCAAAATATGCGCGAAAACAAATTACCTAAATGACATCATAATGTCAGTATTTAGTCACAGAATAACTATGAGTTAGTATGAACTGACCATGATTTAAAACTTTGCAGTTCAACTTTGCAGTTCAACTGAGATTGGAATACCCCTGCTGTCGGCTACACATCAGGTTTGACACCTAACATTTTTAATTACTACTTTATGCAAAGAATCGTTGGAAAAGAATCGCAATAGGTGTAGGCGAGCAGCGACTCTCACATAAGAACATATCGTCCCTCTTTCGCAACATTCAAATTTTAATTGTTCTAAGATCAAACAGTTGATATAGGTCCACAAGAAATATTTTTGCAGATCGTACTAACATTAGTAGGTACCTACAGGGGCTGAATTCATAACAGTTGACGTTCTATTCAGTTCCTCCGATCTTCTGAATCCGGAGCTAGATCGAAATAGCCTAAAAACGGATAAAAACAGATGATTTTCCCAGATCTATCCCGTAAATGTCAATAAAGTTCAAAACAAGATTACAATAAAACCGATAGACAAGCAAAAACATACCGAACCTTGAACTTTTGCAATAATACTACTAGTCATAGAAAAGTAAACTTTAAGAAAAGTAGATAAAGTTGTAAATAGATACGTGAAATGTAATAACCACCTTCATCTGAAATAAGCCCTATTCAATTGTAATAAAGATCTCAGATCACCTTTCTTTTGCTCACCATCATTCAACAATGTAATAGTAAGACTACAAGCGAATTACAGTCGTATCAAGTTACTATAGAGTTTAAACTCGTAAAATGGAATTGTAGTTCAATGGCATTTGCAAAAACCGGTATGGTGTGAGCGGGTTCCGTCGCGCACGTGCATTGTTTGAATGTTTTTTTTGTTGATAAGTTGATTCTTAGGTTTCTACTGGTATGAGAGTAATAGACTTATTGACAATATCGAATTCTTGGATAAATATCGATTATAGTATCTTACTTACCAACGAAAAAGATACTAAAGAAATACCACTCTCGAAAACTTTTTAGGAAGGGGAGTCAAAATCTTGCTCACAACTTTTTCTACGTAACCAACCATGTTACCGCGATTGAAAAAGTTTGTTGTTTTGCCAAGTAGGAAGGTATAAAAAACCGCATTTCAATCTGAGACCTACTTTCAGAGTTACTAGGCCACAGACAAACAGACACAGACAGTTGAACATATGTTCAACTCCCTGACCAAAAAAGAAGGGGTCTGAAGACGGCGTTGTGTACTGTCTGTTTGTCTGTGGCCTGGTAACTCCGAAAGTAGGTCTCAGATTGAAATGCCATTTTTTTAAGGAAGCTGGTTGATCTGGGATGGTTCTTAGTCATGTTTGGTGAAAATTGATGCAGCCATTTCCAAGTTATGAGGATATTCATCAGCTCTGAAAACCAGTTTTGAGGAATCTCAGACATAATAACAGTTTGATACATTTAGATCATCTTAATGTATTGTGATTTGAGATGAAGTCTATAACTACAATGTCTGATTATGATCAGCGACGATAAAAAGGATCTAAGGAGATATTCATGGTCGGGGTTCAAACAATCTTCACCAATCATGACTAGAACCAGATGAATCACCTTTCTTATAAAAAACCGCATTCAAATCTAAACCCTACTTTCATAGCTACGAGAGCACAGACAGACACAAAACCCCGTCAATCTTATAACACTCTTTCCGTTTTTCGGTCGGGGGCTAAAATGAGAACAACAGAAGTCCCATCCAATTATAAAGACACTCCAGATTCCCAAGGTCGAGTTATTGGCTTTTACTTCACGTAAATACGACGAGAATAATAGATACTTGAATCTGAAACACGATCCTTATTTATTATTTAATGGTTTTTATATAAAACCTCAAGTTGGGAACAGCTTAATTGATGAAATAGAAGCTTTCAATACTGATTTTAATGAAAGGAACCTGAATTTGTTATTAAAGTCTAAAATCTAAATAAAAATCGTGGACTAATAAAACAATAGACCATGAGGTGACAAAAAATCTCTGTTTTTAGGTAACGTTGGAAGTAGGAACATTTACGATCTTTATGCCCATCATCTCAGCAAAGTCTATTAAGATTTGCTTTGTTAGCCTAAAATAAAAACCAAAATATGAACCGTATCACAACGGAATAAAAGACATCATGAAAGGAATTTCGTCTAGACTTAAAAGCTGTTGAATAAAGGCTTTGTGGACAACCTCTGTTTTGTTGATAACAATAACTTCAAAATAGCGGTTCACTAACGATTATCCTTGGTTTACAGGTCGTGTCCGGGCCGACGGTAACCATGGCAACTGGGATTGAAACAAACCCTTGAAACCAGCGGTAAGTTACAACGAAGTACTTAGCTACTAGAATGTAGAATCGTTTCCTAGTACTTTCTGTAGAGATAATAAAATACCTTACCGTCGTCGTATACTTCTGAGTTCTGACTGATGATGGGCTGGAGTCAGGAGACGAGCCTGCTTCGTCACACGTGATGCCCAGATCAGTACCCACAATCCACATATCGAGGACGGTACTGCGGATCGCCTTGCGCTGCTTCTCTGTGCGGTGGGGACAGCGGATTGCTGTTCTGACCCCACTCTTGAAATCTTTGTTTCTTACTGGCTAAGATATATATATTTTGGTGGCCTTTTGTGGCCCATTTGTTAAAGATAACACCCCCAAACTGTTTTGCTGTCCCCGCAGGAGTCGAATTTGCACGTAGCTGTTTTTAAATCGAAACCTTGGGTGCCTTGTCTATTTGTATTGTACTTACCTGGCGATTTATTTTACAGTAAAAAGTCATTAAGTATTTATCTGATAATTTAAATTTTACTAGTCCTAATTATAAAGTCTTTGTCACGTTCCCAAAAGATTCGACTATCCTGAACAACTAACAAGGTTCTGAAGAGTTGAAAACACTAACAAGTACTGGTTTACAAAATACGCTGGAATTGCGAATCTAGGTAACCTAGATATGAAAGGGTCAGGGTTGCTGGATCCATACGGGATGAAGGTCGGTTGCTTCATGACCTTAGTACTAGGCTAGCAGTACCTACCGAAAGGAATTTGAAGGACGTCCGACGGCCTCTAACATCACTTAGTCTTGAAGCCAGGATCGCCAGAACTTTCTTCAGATACTGGCTTTGCTGAAGGTTGGTGGTGGTGGAAGCGAACTTTTCATAATGATCAGTCCTTGGGCGTAGCTACTACGTTGGGTCACGCACAACATCCCTTATATTTCCTCCTTCCTCGTGTCGTGTTTCAACGTCGATGGTGTCACCTAGGAAGTTTTGTTGGGTAGTGTGCGTCATAAGGTTTTTTTTATCCTGCAGGGGTATTCCAATCTCAGTTGAACTGCAAAGTTTTAAATCATGGTCAGTTCATACGAACTCATAGTTATTCTGTGACTAAATAGTGACATTATGATGTCAGTTAATTTGTTTTCGCGCATATTTTGCTATCAAGTGTCTAAAAAGAATGATCACGTGGTACAAACTTGTATAAAATTGTACCACGTGATCTGAAGAAATTACACTGGGCAGTGAAATATAACTTGACAGCAAAAGATTGGAATACGGGGGCTGAAGACTTTCAAGAATAAAGATATCACTGTAAAATCCATTATACCTTCTAACATTAGGGTCTAAAGTGGTCCAATGTCTCATGGCTCATATGGTTACATGAGTATTTAAGTAGACTGGTGTTGAGGTTTCGGGTTAGAATACTGATATTAGATCTGTCGTCAGCTGCCCTACGCTACCAGTGGCTCAGGAGGCAACAGAAATAGCCATCACCCCCAAACCACCCCTTCAGGTTGAATGTCAGTTGCATGGCGTCATCTACGTGTTGTATCGAGCGTGCATTTCAGTGAACTAGAACTAGTGAAGGACGTGAGAAAATTGGTGTGTTCTCAACGTTTGTATTCTAATCAAACGATGAAGGAAAACATTGTGAAATCCATGGAGTAGTTCAGAAAGTATTGACTTCCTAATAAGTTTTAAATAGGTGGCTTTATTTGGCTTGAAGAAGAATTACTATGTATTCTGCACTTCCAAAGATGTTTGAAACGGTGAAGAGAAACATAGTGAGGAATCCTGCAGATTAGTCAACTCTACACAAATAGTAATAAGAAGATAATAATAAAGGTAAATTATTTATTTTACCACCGCAAATATAGGAAAAACAGATAAACGTGAACATAAAACTGAAAATAAATACAATTAAAACCAAGAAACTAAATACTTAGGTAAGTACTAATTTTTTTATTTATTTTATCTAAAATAATATTAAATTTACTTATACATATACAGATACATCAACTCTGTCTGCAGGGGTATGCCAATCAAAGTTGAACTGCAAAGTTTTAAATCATGGTCAGTTCATACTAACTCATATTTATTCTGTGACTAAATAGTGACATTATTATGATGTCATTTAATTTGTTTTCGCGCATATTTTGCTTTCAAGTGTCTAAAAAGAATGATCACGTGGTACAAAATTGTACCACGTGACGTGAAGAAATTACACTGGGCAGTGAAATATAACTTGACAGAAAAAGATTGGCATACGGAGGCTGGTATTGAAGCGGCCTCAGCTCAGCTTAGTGCTGCAGTATGTAGCCATTTTGATCTCACCATCACCATTATATTTTAAGAAAATCACCCAAACCTGGGTATACCACTCGGTTAGGTAAACAACAATTTCATCTCGTAACACCCCCTCCCCCTCCCCCTACCTCGCATCAATAGTGCGTCAGGCAGTATTGATTGGGCTTGCATCCAGACCTTGAACCCAGACCTTTGTAACTAGGTCACCTGGGGACGTATGGACTTCATTATGAACTTTAAAAGTGCCATTTAAATTGCCGGTGAGTCGTCCATCTTATCTTTGTAAAGATTTAAAAAAATATTTGGCTATTTTGTTAATTAAATATCATTGAATATGATATATTGATTTGTCTGGGTGTTACTATGTATTATAAGTATGTATTTACAAAAAAAAAAGTATTTAAGTATTCTATCAGCCATCTAGTTCCCATATTACAAGCTTTGCTTAGTTTGGGACTAGAGGGCGTTGTGTGTGAAGTCCATGAATATTTATTTATTTATTTAATGAGATATAATTTTGAGTCACCATTATAGCAATTTAAAGTATGTTATAAAGAAACGGTGGATAATAAACGCTATATCGGAGGCCTTGGAGTGACCTAAAAGCTTTATCAATAGAGTGACCACTAACTAGTTCATAGCTTTTGCACATTTTAACTTTTAGTATAAAAATATTCAATCATTATTTTTTCATCAAATTATGGAAAGATTTGAAGCGTTTCTGCACAAGAGAAAACCGAATATATTACAGACGCATTTAAAATTTAAATGCGATGTTGTTTTAAGAAGTAAAATCAGTATAATAAATTATGCCTAGTGGTGGCATTACTGAATTCAGTTTCTGGTCATGCTAACACTGATACGAAAAAAGTAGAAATTGGAATTGCCAGAATTTATTATCTGCAATAGTATGGTAATAGTCGAATGAAAGTGGCACTATGACTATTTTTTTAACTATTGCTCGTGTATTAATTTTTAACTTTTATTAGCACTGTGATGTGATTTCTTTGTCATTTATTAATGTTAAGTTGTTGTTTGTTCCTCATCGCATGCTGTGACGCCCTATAAGTATGGGAGCACTATTATTATGACCCTCGACTAGCTCACTTGATACTAAAGTGCAAACCCGTGTTGGGAGTCCTATTTTAAATAAATAAATAAATAAAAATAAATAAATCAGTAGCGATAGCAACAAAAGAGTGCCGATGATGCTACAGAACGAACGGGCTTCTAGACTTTTTGTACAAAAATCCCCTGCCCGGCAGTCGCAGGGGGTGTCCACAAATCCCCTCCGTCGGGGGAACACGCAAGGGATTTCTGGATTAAGCCAAGATATCGTGGTGGAGAGGCTAAACATAAACAAAGGATAGAAATTTTGAAATTTGCATAACAATAGAATGTACCAACCATCACTGGTTTTTGAATCTGGAATAATCAAATGGGAATCTAAAACAGACTTTGAAAAAAAAAAGAGATTGTCTCAGCTTAATTTATTTTTAAGAAACTCTCCTATTTAAAAAATCTAGATAAAAATAATTCTACAAAATAAGGTCTTTGCTATTTTCCACTCAGAAAAACGTCGTTCCAAAAAACGAGGTCATTAGACGTCCTAGCAATGCCGTGCGCGATGCGCCCGCGCCCCATCTGTGTAAACAGACTTACATTCCTATTGTGTAGTTATATACGTAGTCAGTAGGTACGTGCACGTACTTGAAAACAACTGTTGTTCCGGTCATTGAATAATTATTTTACATAAAAATATGTGTGAGAGCTTTCACAAGTTTTATTTAGAGTCAAAATCCAGCGTGTTAGATGTGTACCTAGTTCAACTCGTGTGGTTTTTTCTGTTTAAAATAAAAACAAATAATAAATAAATAAATATTCATGGACTTTACACACAACGCCCTCTAGTCCCAAACTAAGCAAAGCTTGTAATATGGGAACTAGATGGCTGATAGAATATATAAATACTTTCTTTTTTGTAATTTTTTTGTAAATACATACTTATAATACATAGAAACACCCAGACATAGAGCAAACATCTATGTTTTCCACGCACAAATGTTTGTTCTCAGTGGGGATCGAACCCACGACCCACAGCACGGAAGGCAGAGCCGTTACCGACTGAGCTGTGACGCCTGTCAATACGAATCGTGACTACATTTTTTATACCAAAATGAAACAAAACAAGATCATTATATTAAAGTAGGTATACGACATTAGAATTCTTTCCAAAACATTACAAAAGTCTACCGGAGTCAAATGACCTCAATTTTAAAACCTCCGATCGTTCAATATTCAATTTAAATTCCTTCAAATAAAGCAGCAAATACAAGAACAAGGCCAATATAACTAGAGCATCTTATTTCCTACTCTAAGCCCTTTTCAAGATTGCGAAAAACTGGTCAAGTGCGTGTCACACTTTCAGACTAAGGGTTCTGTAGTTTGTATACCATTCGATACAAAAATCGTTTAAAATATCAATTTGTCCGAGTTTTCTTAAGACTTCGGCCTAGGACTAGCAATCCCCTCAAGTTTTTTACTAATGAGATGTATTTTGGAAAAAAAAAATAATAACTGTTAAAAAACACAGGTCCAAACAGTTTTTTAAATGTATTTTACATATCGATTCAAATATAAAAAAAAAATAAGAAATAACTGTTAAAAAACACAGGTTCTTAGTCCAAACAGTTTTTTTAATGTATTTATCGAATCAAATATTTGGCAACAGACGGACAGACGACGACGACGCGGCGCATACTTAGGGTCTCATCTCCTAGATACGGAACCCTAGAAGCAATCTTTCTAATTTATGTAGCAATTACTGAGGTAAATGGCTCAGAGTAGGGTCCATAAATAAGACTTTGTTTCTAATGGACCGGGAGCTGACATCTCATGATTTGAAGACTAGACACCTGAGAATTGTGCGGAAAGACATATCTTAAAGTTTTATCTATTATCCTAATGAAGTTGTATGCAAAATAAGCTGTACCACAGAATATTAGTAAAAAAGTTACATTGAAACAATATGATTCGAATACGTTAGGTTTACGTAACGCGGCGACTGTCAGACTTGTTCGTGAGAATTTTTTTCCTCGTAGATAACCGCGGTTATCTGTAAGGAAAAAAAATCCTCTCAGATAACTGGTTATCTCAAAGGAATTTTTTTTCCTCGTAGATAACCGCGGTTATCTGTAAGGAAAAAAAAATTCCTCTGAGATAACCAGTTATCTGAGAGGAAAAAAATTCCTCTGAGATCACTGGTTATCTCGTCTCGGTTATCTGTCAGGAATAAGCCATTATCCCTCTAGTGTTTAATCGATTGAACTGTGTAAAGTGCTTTTTAGTCGTGTCGTAATAGCCCGGTCCTATCTTATTTGTAGTATGTCACCTGTACTTACTTTTAGTAGCTTCTCTGCTACTCAGGGTAGAGAGCACCTGGCTCCTTAATTTATATTGAAAGATTTATTACTCTCATTGGCATTCTGAGACAATTTAACTTTAAAAGAATGACGGCTATTACCTGTCTTCCTTTGACTAGTAATAGTCGTCTTTGCATTATAAGGTATTAAAGTATTTCATTTGAAGGAAAGATGTACAAAACGTATCAAAGTTAAAGTCAAAAATCATTTATTCAATAAATCATAAGGATCATTTTAATTTCTAGATTCTAAGTGCCAGTTCGACGCGACCAGAGCCTAGAAAAATGGGCAAATTATGGTCGATGGGTACTGCAGGGGTATGCCAATCAAAGTTGAACTGCAAAGTTTTAAATCATGGTCAGTTCATACTAACTCATAGTTATTCTGTGACTAAATAGTGACATTATGACGTCATTTGATGTGTTTTCGCGCATATTTTGCTGTCAAGTGTCTAAAAAGAATGAAGAAATTACACTGAGCAGTGAAATATAACTTGACAGCAAAAGATTGGCATACGGGGGCTGGGCCTATGCGTTAAGGGCCAACGCACATCTATCGACAAAACTGTTTTGTCGCGTACTTAGTGACGTGAAAATAAATTTTCTGTCATAACGAAAACAGCATATGACGAATGCTTCCTCGTCATATGCTGTTTTCGTTACAACGAAACTCACGTCAATTGACACTACAGACTTTTCTCAAGTATGTTTACCTATCTATTATAGCATTGTTTAGTACCTACCTATTAAACATTGCTTTATACGCACATACCTAGAGAATGAACTGTGTTTTTTAATAAATAAGAATATAGAGTAATTATGTAGTGTACTTAATATTATTATTAAGTACTTAGGATGATTCTCATTAAATAAGCAAGTAACGAAAACAGCAAATAAAAAGAAGCATATCGTAACTAAAAAAGTTTTACTGAGAAGTTTCACATCACTAACTGTTCGACAAGACGTTTTGTCTTTGGTTTGCGTTCTCCCTAAGGGCCAACGCACATCTGACGACAAAACTGTTTTGTCGCGTACTTAGTGACGTGAAAATAAGTTTTCTGTTATAACGAAAACAGCATATGCTGAATGCTTCCTCGTCATATGCTGTTTTCGTTGTAACGAAACTCACATCAATTTACACGACAGTCTTTTCTTACGTTTTTTTATTAATAGGTTCGCAAACCAGCCGTTAAAACAATTTAATTGATTAATTAAATTGGCCGAGCGGGCTTCAAAAGCAAACATGCATGCATAAAATTATGTTTACCTATCTATTATAGCATTGTTTAGTACCTACCTATTAAACATTGCTTTATACGCATATACCTAGAGAATGAACTGTGCTTTTTTAATAAATAAGAATATAAAGTAATTATGTAGTGTACTTAATAATATTATTAAGTACTTAGGATTATTCTCATTAAATAAGCAAGTAACGAAAACAGCAAATAAAAAGAAGCATATCGTAACTAAAAAAGTTTTACTGAGAAGTTTCACATCACTAACTGTTCGACAAGACGTTTTGTCTTTGGTTTGCGTTCTCCCTAAGACCATGTGTATCCCCCCAGAGCTGGTATTCAGTTTCATTCACCCAGTAATTGGCACATGTCAGAGGCGGGTCAATAAGTTTCATAACTATTCAAAATTTCAAGCCAATAGCTTATGTAGTTATTGAGATAATCATCTGTGAGAGACGGACCGGACTCCGGACGGACGGAAGGTGCTTTTCCACCAGAGCTAAGCATGTGTTTGATATCAACCAATAGGGATTGTTTATTTTCATAGCATAACTTCGCTTAGCAATGGTGGAAACGGGTTCAACAAAGCTACTGGCTTAGTTGGGTCATATTGGGGCTTAGTTTTTGTGTCCATCAGCCAAAAACTCTTGCAAAATGCGCCAGTTGCCTTACAAAATGGTTCGTCCAACAATACTATGTTGTAACTTGGCTAGCATGGTTATAGTAACTGTTGGACCGTCTGTGAGACCGCAGTGTAGCCTAGTTCCCAGGCTGTGTAATGGCTGATCACCTTTCCACGTGCATTCGGCGAGGGCGACGAAGCTTACTAGTTCAAAAAATCTGCAGATCAATCTACACTTTGATGATTATGTTTTGGTATACCTTGGTATGTATCCTAATCGATGAAGACTATAAAATTGAGGACCAACCTAGAATTGTTTTCGTTGTGAAGTGATGTGGTGTAAAAGGGGGCCAAAAACGTGGGGTTTTAAGGAAAGAAAGAAGAATTCCCTATAATGCGGAAGATCGAGAGGGAGGATAATATGCTGAAATATGATTTTTTTGTATGTAGCAACTTCTGGTTACCTAAGCAGTCTGATAGAAGTCATGGCGGTTACCACGTGCATGTGAGAAGATACTGATACTATTTGTGTGGTGATGTGTGACCGCTAGGATTTCGTACTACTTGTTACTGGGCATGATTACAGTAATCCCACTTCTGATTTTAAGCATAGACCTTCTTTAATTCTTACTTGGAAAGAAATAACTCTTACAACGTTATACAGTGTGTAAAAAGAGATAAGTCCTGAAAGGCATGCATCCACGCAGGAATAGTGTGACTGGGCGTGTTTGAGAAAAAGTAACACAGTAAGCAGATAGTCCATCTGATGTTAAGAGGTTACCTCAGCATTGCCTACTGCGTCTCAGAGACAAGGAGTACCCTGTAAGCTGCGTTTATTACTTGGCATAAAGGTGATAAGGTGATGATAAGTCACATAACATGCCTGTCATTGTTCCGACACCCATACACCTCAAACTGGAACACGGTAATGCGAGCATCACTGATTGGCTGCAGAAAGGTGGTAGCACTTCTGAGACAAACTCTTTCACAAATAGCTCTACTCTACTGCTGTGTGGGTGTTTATTTGGATAATTTTGGGTGTTATCTGTTTATTTACCCCAAGGGGAAAATGGCGAGACAAGGGTCGTGGCTTGGTTCATTACACCCTGAACTTCGGCACATTTTCCTCGTGTCCTGTTTTTTCTGCCAAATGACGTCATCAATCACTGGCATTGAGCTTGAAGTAATCCTTCAGTATTCTGTTTATTTTTTTGCCTTAAAATATAACATTTTTAGGAGGTTGAAGAGTTTTTGGAGTCAACATATTGTAGGCATACATTTCATTTACAATTATATCTATTCTTTTATCTGTTGCGTTTTGTTCGGCGTTTCTATATCTAATGACATTAGTACACTACATGACATGTGATTAACACTTAAACCGGATGCTTTAGCTAGTTAGTGTAAGTGTAGAAAGTAAACCATGGAACTAATTCAAGATTGTAATTTGTAATTATCAGATGGCATTTGAGGAAGAAAAACAAACTGACGTTAATATTAATGCTTATTTAAGTATTTGCAGGTAACCAGTTTTTCGAGTGCCTTTCCTTTAACCCCGGCTCGTAAATAGCGGTATTTTTTTCGCAAATAGCGGTATTTTGAAGGCACTTCGCTTCCAACCTGTTTTGTGTACGGGCACGTATGAGTATTGATATTGATATTGATAGGACTCCCGTTTCCGCATTTAGGCTCAAAAGTTGGCCCATTATGCGTGGGGGGTGTTCTGGCTAGGAGTGTAGCCAGCCTAACTCCTCCCAAAAGCACAGAAGCTGCCTGGGGGCTTCGCAGGCTTGGAGGAGTGACCTAGAGTTGTTTAGGATTTCTGTTCGTTGTGTTGCTACGCCTTCACATTCCAGGATTACATGGGCAACTGATTCTTCTTCGGTAAGACAACCTCTGCAGAGTGGACTGTCAGTGGCTCCGATGTTGTAGAGGTGTTTGTTCAAGGGACAGTGTTCTGTCACTGAGGGCACACGTATGTGTAACGAGGCATTCCACAAAGAGCACCCAGATTTAGAGCACCTACACTTAATCCACGAAGCAAACAAAAAACAGGCCTTCGGTTCTTATTTATACAGCGTCAGAAGCCACTATTTACCTATGCCCGATGTACAGGACGCTGCAGCTGCAGTGCCTGGGACGTTTTTTAGATGGAGTAGCCTTGCTGGTACCTTTACCGTCCTCTTAGCTTTATCCACAGGAAAAACAAGGTCAATACTTGCGGAACTGGGATTCATCACTGTTCCCCTTCAGCATTTGAAAAAAATAGCTGTATCTGCTTCAAGTCATTTAAAGCCACATTTTTTAAAACTTATGAAACCAATGTACTTTCGTGCCATTGAAGTCCGTCTATTATCGTCTACATAATATCAGTTACGCACACCATCTCTCTTTCTATCCTATGCGTGTAGCATCTCGCGTCCTTGTCTCCAGCATCCGTATCGATTTTCCCGGCAACCTTGACCCCTATGACCTTGGTCTATGAAACCTTGCAAGTAACAGGGCGAGTGCAGTAGGGGTATGTTGGTTTTATACAGGATGGGTATATAGTATGGTAGGATTTAAGTTTGTGGGATCATACGTTCTTTCTGGAAAATGTATTTAGTTAACAGACGCCAAATTATGCCAATTAGTCCGATTCTTTGTTTCCGTCCGTTTTCAAAAACGGAACACTTGTGGTTTCACTCCGGTGTCCGTCTGTCTGTCACATCCACCAAAGCTAAATCATGAATCTATAGGCAACTTCTAAAATTAACTGAATTTGAGAAATTATGAACGAGTCAATTATTATGCGCCCAACATAACCTGAACCGTGCTATGATAACTAAAATTTGCTCATTTTATCTTAAACATAAAAAACACAAAATATAGATAAAATGATGATGATGTGTGTCTTTTAAATTATTTTTAAAGGTGCGTAATCCAGTTGAGATAATCTGGAGATAATCTTTTAAGTAGAACACAGAATAAATAGCAATTAGTACGGTGCTTGTCTAATTAAATCTAAAATACTGCTGGTTTTAATTAGGTTATTAAAAGTATAAAATCTCATATTTTGTGATTTGTTAGAGATTAGTTTTGATCCCCAAATTGGAGTTCATTGTAGATGCTATAACTTCTTCCACTAGCTGTGTGTTTATATGAGAAAAACACGAAACAAATGGCCCAGCTGATGGATTGCCTCTAATAAAACTGCATTAGTTTCTTCACAGAGCACATCCACCAAGGACGTGCCTGTATGATATTAAACCACACCTATAACTGAAACGTGAAGACAAACATTCCCATGGTTCCCATCCTCTTACGTTTCACAAAGGTTTCCACTTGATTTATATCTACCTGAACTACTGCTTGCAAAGGTCTTCTATAATAACGCAAGCACCAGGTGAACCTCCGCATATTCTGTCACTTTTTAGTGTTCCGGTCCAGTTTTGGAAAAACGAAACACTTATGGCCTCACTCCGGTGTCCGTCTGTCAGTCTGTCTGTCTGTCACACACATGCCATGCCACTAGTGCTGAACCGTAGAAACTAGAGAGTTAATAGGAATAGTAACAGTTTATTCTCATAAAACGTTTCAATTATTTATAAGCAGAAGTTATTGTTGCAGGCGGTCGGCGGATGACGGGCGGCGGAGGCGCGGGGCTCATGTCGTGCGTGCGCGAAGGCTCCCTGGAGCCGCCCTACCGCCCGCCCCAGCCGCACTCCGACACCAACAACCATGGTATGTATGTACTGCGTCCACTTGATTAGATAGTGAGATCGCATCACCACCGAGTGCTGCTCTGTACCACAAGATAATACTCTTCTTTAAAAATAACTTTTTACAAGCAACATGACCAACCAGCTTAGCATGAGCTCCCAAGACAGCGTTTGCAGATAATGCTATCGACAAGTCGATAGAGAACACGACGAAACCCCATCAGACAGGAATGTAAATCTGATACTCTGCTGTAGGGAAATGTTATACCATACTGTAGGGAAATGTGTCGTCTGTTCCTTCGAAAGAAGGGAGACTTTGAAGTGTGAAAGAGCAGGTCGTTATCTGTTGGTGCCTCGGTCTCCTGGGTTTATCGTCGATGCCAAAGAGCAAAGAAAACAACATTACTATCTGGTGATAACCAGAGCAGAGAAGACCCAGAAAACCCAGAAAGCCCAGAAAATTAACAATACATTAATTACAAGAAGTGCTGCTGCCTTGATATTCTGCAGGGGTATGCCAATCAAAGTTGAACTGCAAAGTGAACTGCAAAGTTTTAAATCATGGTCAGTTCATACTAACTCATAGTTATTCTGTGACTAAATAGTGACATTATGACGTCATTTGATATGTTTTCGCGCATATTTTGCTGTCAAATGTCTAAAAAGAATCACGTGGTACAAAATTGTACCACGTGACCTGAAAAAATTACACTGGGCAGTGAAATATAACTTGACAGCAAAAGATTGGCATACGGGGGCTGTATTGGTGCAGATCTGCAGGTGCTGGACAGTATAAGGCTCCTATTGAAAATAATTGTATGTTCTTCTAAACAGTTTTTTCTGTAAATTCCAGGCGAAGGACGCACAGGTCGCTTCCTGCGCGGCCTGCGACGCATGTTCAAGCGACGGGGGAGTGGCACGCGAGCTGACGCGTCTCCAGACCCCAAGAGCAGTTCCACCGGTGAACTGCTGCATGCGGAGAGACATGCTAGAAGACAGTAAGTCTTGTTTAGAAAATAGTGCAATTGCCAAGGGCATGGTATCGTATAGTCAACCAGCGCAGCGGCTTCCGAAGGGTAGATGGAACACCATCTAACCGAAGCCGCTGCGCTGGTGGAAATTAACACAGTGAAAAACTGCCCTTACGGTCAGGCCACAACATCGGTTGCTCTGGAAATTTATGAGAAAGGAACGTTCAGCAATGGCTCCAGAAATCGGCTTCAGAATGGAAATTAAGATTTGCGAATCTCACGTGATGATTCCTACAATACCCAGATCAGCCTGACCTAATGTTCCTACAGGCCTGTGTAGCCGTTCTAATCAATCATCTGGTATGTTCACAGGGAGGGCGTTTACGGCAGTGGGCTGTCGGTGTCCCACGACTCGGTGTTTACGGGCGAGCGGTCGGGCGACGAGTCGAGCGACGAGCGAGGGACTCCCGCGCACTCCTTGGCACACGTCGCGTCTCATAGGGTGTGTATGGGGAACTGTTTAGTACGAATTTATTCATGTAATGATGATTTTTTTTTTCAATCGTGTCCCACGTTGGGCGCCACTGTAATGATGGAAGTTTTTAGAGGTGATTTAGGGATAAATGAGTTCGATGCACGATTCCTGTTACTATCACAAATATATTAGGCTACTTATAGGAAACGCGGGATGACAAACATTTACGAAAGACTTCTCTACTCGCTCACCGACCGACGTAATAGTTTTTTTTTCCCGTTTTAATAGATTCTAGTTTTTTTTTCACTCATTGTTTGGTATCCCACGTCTCCTATATATTTGTGATAATTACAAGAATCGTGTCTCGAACACATTTATCCCTAAACCAACTAAAAAAACTTCCTTCATTACAATGGCGCCCAACGTGGTATCCTACGTTTCCTAGTTAACTTTAAAACAATGAGAGTAGGTCAACCATACTCCCCCGAATTGTCACTAAATCTGAAAATGAATTCAAAATCTCATTATGAAGTACAGCTTAAACTAAGCCCCTCCAAAATAAACTAAGAAAATGCGCAATAAAATCCGCTTAGAGCGTCAGTTACGTCAGCTCTCGTAAACTGATATTACACGGGTGGCGGTACTAAGCTTGTTTACTTGGGGAGCGACGGCATTCGCATTTGACGTCAGTGTAGAACTACACAGTATTCCGATCTGGATTAAAAGAGGGGTGTTATTTTCAGGCCAGAGTATATTAGCTCAAATTTTTTCTCGTCAACATAAATAAAAACATGGATATTTCACACAACGCCCTCTAGTCCCAAAATAAGCAAAACTTGTAATACGAACTGGATTGCTGATATCGTACTTATTAACTTTTTTTTTGGAAATACATACTTTCCTAGTAGTTGGGTGTTACGTAACATGAAACCTTTTATTACAACAGAATACAGAACTCAACTTCGCACTACTTCGCATGTTCGATAAGTCACCAATACGCTGCCGAAGTCTTCAGATTATCTGGATATGACTGTGACCGTTCAAAATACAACGAAAAAAAGTTGGAAAGTTGTTCATAATTTAATGTCATCTCATTGTCATTCTCATTGAATAAAGTACATACTTACAAGCATTACACAATATTTGTTCGCTCCGTACAGTTTCTTTATGAAGATGTGTCTGCCCATCTAAATAAGATAGGTACCTACTTAAGTGCTCATAGAGTTACCTATACTTACCTACTTAATCTATAGATTTCTAGTAATTTTATAAATAAACCTACGATATTATGTGCTCCGCTAATTTGAAGATGTGAGACTGAAGTGCTTGTTCACTCTTTCAAACACAAACGGTGGGGAATATAAGAAAAGAAATAAGATATATAAACTAGGTGACTCTATGGAGGGAGTGCATTAGTTCCATGCCATGTTCAGTCAAAACGTCAGTCATCAGTCAGTCAGTTCAACAGTGTTCCACGCCACCAATCACCAAGCCTAATAGAACTTGCAGGAAACTAACAGAATTTAAAAATGGAATAAAAAAGCAAACCTAGAAAATTCCGAGTTTGAATTTTTAAAAATGGAACCAGAATGATACATTTATAGCCCATGGAAAGCTTAGACTTGACTCACTCACAATCTCTGATTCACAGGCAGACAGACGTCCCGACTCCTGTGTTTGTATGTATGAGTATGGAAGGATATGAGTACAGTAATAATCTTAATTGAATACCATCTATTTGTGGAGCATTCTGTTCTGTTTGAGCTTATAGTAACCCTTTCTAAGCCAAACTCAGAAATAGATGACATCTCTTTATGAAAACAAGATCCTTGATTTCTTAGAAAGTAGTCAGAGCCTATAGGACCCTTTGCCCACCCTTAACAGTTAGCCAGTAATTTAGTGACCACTATTTAAAAGTTGACAGCTCTGATTTCGCCTAAGAATTAACTTTGAGCAAAACTTTAGAGTTGCTAGCTGTAAGTATACAGAAGTGTTGGTTATGTACAAACAAATTCTCCAAACGGTAAAGTTAAAAGGGAATTAAAAAGAGTTTAAACCTAAATAAATAAATAAATAATTGACCGAGCGAGCGAGGCGTCTCGTAAGCGTATTCATGGACATTTCACACGACGCGACGCCTTCTAGTCCCAAACTAAGCAAAGCTTGTACCTAATATAGGAACTAGATGCTGATAGAATTCTTATATACATTTTTTTTGTAAATACATAGTAACACCCAGACATAGAACAAACATCATGTTTACCACACACAAATGTTTGTTCTTGGTGGGGATCAATCCCACGACCCACAGCACGAAAGGTAGAGCTATTACCGACTGAGCTGTGACACCTGTCCTGTCACAAATAGGCACCTTCGAAATCTGAACGCAGCAATATGAATTCACATTCTGGAATACGGCCGGTTGCTTGAATCAAGCAGTTTGATTGATGTGGTGTCCACACGTTGCATTTTTTACTTCTAGAACTACAACTAGAATTAACGTCGCGCGCCAGTGACTGCAAGATAGGTAGGACTCCGTTCAGCTCTCGTGGGCATTGACTGTAGTGTGCAATAACAGCTTAATATACCTATTTTATGATTATTATGTGCTTACTTACCTTTAGTATTCGCAATAACCGCGGAAAGTACCTATGTGCATTTTATTTTGTAATAATGGGCGTATGAAAAATGTTATAAGAGCTAATAAATAAATACAACATCAGCACTGTTTAAAAGCACTGGCATTGCGCACATAAATTTTTCGAATAGAAATATCTGGTGCACGACCGGGTATGAATCCACGACATTAGAATTGGAAGGCGGGGTTGCTACCACTAGACAACCGGTGCTGATGAAAGGAAATAAAACAAGAGAGATATCTAAGTTATCTAAGATATTTCAAGATCGTTAAATCTCAGCTGGTATTAAATAAAGTACTTACCTAAATGATGAAGCTATAAGCATGGAAAAATAAAGTCTTAAAAATAAAGTACCTATAACTTATTCTAGCTTTATGAGACCGAGGTCACAAAGGCTATATTGAGATGAATACTATCACCTTCCTAACAAAATGAAGTAACGAAATACCACGCGCAAAAGGTTTTTATTACCCAAAAGTAGAGCTTTCAGCGATGCCGTCACAAAAGTCCACTACAAATCGTGCCGTTCTGCACAACACTAGTTATTTTTATATATATATTATTTCATCTATCAACTCGGATGGGATGAATCACGAGCGGACGAATGAAATCGCGAACTCAGTCTGAGAATCGCGACCGGTCGAGCCAGTACTGGCCAGTTTGAACGTCGAAAACTTTAAAAATCGAACGATTTAAAAACAAACCAGTTAGTGGTTTTGTATTTCGAAGGCTGTTTATTGATTGTTTCTGTATTTGAATTAATGGATTTGAAAATAGAATGCAATAAGTTGATTTTTTCGTAAAAGTTTAAACATGTGCATGAAAACTTTGTGGTCAATTTAAAAGTTTTGTATTGTGACTTGTGACTGTGAGTTATCAGTGTTTACGAAAAGAATTGATGTATTATTAGAAAAATCTGCAGAAATAAGAGAACAACAGGACAAAGATACTAAAATACTTAATATGGTTCATGGAAAATAAGTCCATGTGACTCACTTAGGGATGACTGGTTACTGTTTTTAGCAACACAAAGTAAATTGTAATTACTTACGTTAACCTTTATAAATCTTACCTCTGTTATCGGTTTCAAAATGATATTTTTGTTAATCTAAAAGTATGTCATGTCATACATGTATTAATAGCATGTATTAAAATGATTAGTCAACGATTATTATTGGTGGCAATTCTGTTGTTACAGCAAATCAACTAAAATTACGTAAACATGTAGGTATAAATTTAGGTCTTATCATGTTAATGCCAAGATCCAAATCAATGACAATCTGACTGACAATCTTAAGATTACCTAAAATTAGACTTTTTCTTTTCAGCTGTTAGTAGTTTTACGTTATCGACATCTTTTTGGTACTAACTTATTTGTCGTTAATTTGGTTATAAAATGATTATTTTAGGATAGTAATTCATTATCCCAATTTGTTTATCCCAATTTGAATCTTAGTACTTATTAACATAATGAGAACTTATATATTTTAAACATTTTTAGTGTTGTTTTTAGTTTTAGTGTTGCCTAAAAATTTTGTTTATTCGTCTAAAAGCTAAAAATAGTTAAGTTCTATCTTATTTAGCAAAAAAAAACAACTCTTGAACAGGTGTTATTCTAACACTGAACAGTAAACTTTTTTATCCATACAAGTAGGCTAAATCCTCGTATTTCAATTATTTTCAAACAAACATTTACAAACATACCTAAATAAAAAGTTTCTTTGTTTTAGAATTTAATACGTAAAGAATAACGTTCCAAAAACAAAAAAAAGTAAAGCTGAAAAATGTTTTTTATTCTTGCGTTCATTTTCGTTGCAACGAACAGCTTGTGGATTAATCCTTGAACTATTATGACTACTTCGGTTCACTATCAAATGTATCGTCTGATTATGTTGGCACTTCTTCAAACAAGGCAGTTTCGTGTGACTCATGCAATCGATAACTGGTTATTTGACATTGGACGCGAGTTTTTGAAATTCCACTTTTAAAATTGGAAGTTCTTTTCGCTAGGTTCGAAATTTGAATTCAGTTTTGAATTTCAAACTAGGAATACTAAATTAGCTCTACATCTACGGGACATTGTTATTGCTGTGGATTTGGCCGCTAAAACGTAGAATATAAATTAAATACCTACGTAAAGACTAATCGATATAGTTTACGTAACCGTACACTGTATTTAGCTACATTATACATAATACTTATCTATTTGATATAACTAAGTACAAGAGCATATAATATTTTGATTTCTTAAATATACATAGCTAAAAGTCCTCAGTACTTAAGCTCAAATCTGAAGATATAACCTCAAGTGATAATACTGATGCGTGACCGTGTCTGACTGACAATAAACGCACGAAAATTACAAAAAAAATAAAAAAAAACAGAAAATTCAGTAGCTTTCATGAAAATCTTATCAGTTTTTTTTTAAAGAAAACTTACACAAGTCCTAATAGATTTCCGATGTTATATAACAAAAATACCTACAAATTATTGTAGGTATTTCAGTACAGTGTTATTTTAGTTGAGATTTTCCGTTATTATTTGTAGGTACTGTATCCGTATTGGGTAGATGATGAACATTGATGGACACGTGGGTGTATGTGTGTTGGTTTGGTTATTTTGTTTATTGCAACAGACATACCTAATTGCGACTTTGATGAGCACTTTGCAGAGCCGATTCGTAACCAATATAACTACATACGTAATTTAAGATTTTATGTGTATGTAGGCGTAGTTCATTAACATTTTAGGATATAGTAATGAAACCGCCTTATTCGTAATCGCTTGTACATTTATTTTGTTGGTACCTATGTCAAAATCAAAAATTTTATTAGGTACATGCTAGCCTCCGCCCGCGACTTCGACCGCGTCTCGTTCGACAAATAAGGCTACTTTTTATCCCGAATATTTTTTTACCTACAGGATGTTAATGGAAGGTATTAGCAGCGCCAATAAAACATACTTTGACACGAGGACGACTTCACGTCAGTTGCTTCAGAGGGCCTAGTACGAGTTTAGAATCCGCTCTAGAAAAGCTCGCTCATAGAAAACGGTACACGCGTACGAAGTCGCGGGTAACAGCTAGTAAAGTTATATTTAGGTCTAGGACATTTAATTGGTCTATGAATAACTTGAGATATTTTAAACAAATATTGTTAAGATATAACATTTACTTATTCACAACCTTATAATGCATAATATTCATATCCAGTTTTCTATATTGCCATTTATTATTGTTTTAGGTTTAGTAATTTTGAAAGCTAATCGAAAAACTAAAAACATGTAGTAGGTACATAGTCGTTGTAAAATAAAGTTAGGCACACGAAAAAATCTACAGTAATAATTGCTACATAATTATTTGCTTTGAATCCGTCTGGTCGAGTTTTTGTTTCTTTTTATAACTTCCTTCCGGATTTGGCATTCACCCTCTCGCTCAGAATATTTACAATTTTAATTAGATTATCTAACAGTTATTAAATCTAAGTATATTATATTTCTCAGCCATTTTTATCCCACTGCAGGGCAAAGGCTTCCTCTTCTTTGCTCGCGAAGAGCGAAAGAAGAGGAAGCTTTTTTGAACGTTGTTTTCACTATGTTATTTTTTAATCTGTAGTCATTTGTTTTTTAGAAAGTATAATACAGAAAAACTTGAACTTTTTAAAATAAGAATTTAAGGTAATAAGTAGGTACCTATGTGCTTTAACTATGCAATTCTGTTTGATGTAGGTACCTATCTTGTGTATCAGGCTTGTGTTACATTAAATTGCCTCATATCGTCTCGCTGCTTGCGTCTACTTTCCAAAATGATCGTCTGTAGAGTAGGTATGCGCATGCGCCACAATTAACTGTACCTACAGTTCTCTGAGTGCTCTCAATAGGAACGAGCGCATTTTTAAGAAAACTTTTAAAATTAGAATTATACTTTACGTAATAAACCTCTTTTTCTGAACAGTATTTTGAACTTTTGAAATTCGAATCTAACGTCAGTTTTTTGTCAGTTTGTTCATTTTCGCTGTAAGTGAGTGAGTGAATGTGTGTTTTTGAAATTAGAATGGGAAAATCATTCAAGTCATTCGGGAAGTTATGGAACTTTGCCTGGCTCGTGGCGACGAAAGTGTTTTTGGTAATTTGAATAAATAATACAGGGTCTTGACTTGTTGACCTCACTTGTTGCAAAATATGATTTGTCATCGTTCTTTCAACTGCTTACATAAATATTACGACCGGATGCACCGGATACTATGACTGTCGCAAATTATGAGTGACGTAGCTATTCTTTTACAATTTAAGATGTTAATAATACTATTATTTCATAGCCAATTACGATTGCATCTAGTTATCTAGTCATTGAAGTAGGTATCTTTCGCATTTATTGTTCAAACATCGATAACATAGGTAAAACGTTGACCTTTGTCGATATTAGTGTTACGGCACTTATGTCACCCTATTTAGTATAAGTTTTTTTGTTTTTGTAATTTCGTGTCGTAATAAATGCTTTTTATTCTTATTCTATTCTTATTAGAGAACTTGACATATTATATGAAAACGTTTTAGAGCTTTTGGAAATTCGTACTGTGCCCATCACTCTAAGACATAAAAGGTATTAAGTCTCATGTTTAGTGAAATGTAATAATTTATTGAGAAAAATAAATCTTCTGTTAGGTGCAAATGCCTACTTATTATTATTTACTTATGTATAGTACCTACCTATTTATGGTGGTTTAGCTGGAAACCACTATTATTTTCCTTAATAAAATGCGATGAGTATTAATATCAATCATTTTATACCACATATTTTTTTCAAGTAATTTCTGTGTAATATTATGAGTAATAGTTTCAGTGTTATAGTATTGAAATATTATTTCAGTAGCATTACGAACCTTTTAAAAGCAGTATTGATCTACTGAAAGTCGGACTTGACAACGGTATTCACTAATAATACATTAGTTATAAATGAACTATCTATGTGAAGTCATGTTGTCAGCTTTTTCATCAAATTATCAAATAATTTACCTAAATATCAAACGAAAAATAAACAGCCATCAATGCAATATCATTGCAAACATTGTCATAAAGTTGTAAATATTAATTTCTTTGTAGAATAGCAAAAAGTATAAATTAAAACTGAAAGTGAAAAAATACTACGTAATAAAAAGCATGGGATTAGAAAAAGTGTTAAAAATAGTGATTTTTAAAAATTGAATACAAAAAGTGTTTGAAATGAAAAGTGATTGACCAAAAGTGTTTAAAAATAGTACTTATGTGTATAGGACTATGGCTCGAGGTTGGAAGAAGAGAGTTAGAAGGTTATGGGTATGTTGTGTTTATAAAACTTAAAACAACACTTTTCAGGTTAATAAGAATTTGTTTTTTTTTTACAAAATAATGTGCTTTTGAAGCCTGTTTTGTGGCGGCCTTCTAAGATTCTTCTAAATGCGATAAGTGTGCGAAACCCGTTCTTGAACAAAATTTTAGCGTTTCATATTCGAAACAATCATCATTCAAACTTTTCAATTCAACAATAATATGAAACGCCATAGACTGAATGAGACCGCGGTGGGACCTTTTAAAATTCAGGTTGGACCAAAACCAAAGTCAAATGAATTAAAATGACCTTTGGATATTAAACAGATTGCATGATCAAAATGAAAGGATGCTGGATACTGGGTCTGTTGATATTCCTATCTCACATCCGGTTGTACTAAATAATTGTAGGTAGGTGTATGTATACTGCCTAGATATTAGTTAATATTATCATGAATTCAAGGCATGAAATATTACAAATAAATGCCAGAGAAGTCCTTAGCGTTATAAAACGATTTATTTAAATTCTTCTATATTATGTGCCTATTATTTATCACTTTTATATCACTTATTTATCAATTCTTATTCTTATACACATTTATATGATCGACTCTATAAACAAAGTAGCGCAAATCACAAAAATAATTATATGTCACCGTTTTACGTGTTTACCAATAAAATGATTTTGATTTTAATAAAAAACATCGTGAAAAACCAGCAACTTACGTAGAAATGCACGTTTATTTCTGCATACACATGTTCTAGTTATTTCTTTCCTCCCCACCAGGGGGTTTCCCACTATATGTGGATCAAAAAGGTTAGGATGACCTACTGAAGTATTTAATCTTTATGTCTGTGAATCGACGGACGTCACTCACTATGTTCGCTTCATATTCATTTATTTAAACTAAAGGAACTTATAGAGAACACTGTACGTCATTTTTATAGAAAACAATATATGTAGTAAACATATAGTAGTAAACATATATTATAGTAATTAAATTAAAAATTTAAAAAACCCCCGAATCTTGGGCCGATTTTCATCATACATAGCTAAGAACACTCCCGAGTAATTCACCTTTCAAACAAAAAAAGCAAAATTAAAATCGGTTCTTCCGTTCAGGAGCTACGTTGCTTCAGACACACACACACACAAGCACATCAAACTTATAACACCCCGTCGTTTTTAAGTCGGGGGTAAAATGTAGAATCTGAGGTCGCATGAGCATGAGATGATGAGATGAAGTGTAATAAGTAAATGAAGATAAAGTCTTTGAGATCAAAGTTATAGTTCGATTACTGCTACAGTTTCGTTTGTCGACCTGAGGGCTAATCACGAACAAATCTGACAGTCGCCGCGTTACGTAAACCTAACGTATTCGCATCATATTGCGTGTCAACGTCAGCTCGACTGCCGATGTTGTAGCGTCACCGCGCAGTGTATCTCGGATACGCTAGCGTTACAATACGTTTACGATTGTCACATTTATTCGTGATCAAGGCACTGTACCTATACCTACAACTGTACAAAGTTTTTATTAGTTTTTTAATTAGTTTCACCTGTCCCTTTGCAAGTGTTTAACCGTTTAACCGTGGGTCAAACACTTCAATCAATCAATCAATCAATGGGCAATCGTAGGTCTACGGTGACAATCAACGATATTAGTAAGCACGTGACAATGCAATAAAATGGCGACAGCGAGCTGATCTGATGATGGATTCAGGAGCTCTTGAAAGTAACTCCTCAATGAATAACAGTAAAACATATGTTAAGACTCATTTAGAAAAAAATTAGATTTTTTTAGAAAAAAAAAGTATATACCTAGGTATAAGTTTTCTATCAGCATCTAGTTCCCATATCACAAGCTTTGCTTAGTTTGGGACTAGAGGGCGTCGTGTGAAATGTTCATGAATATTTATTTATTTTATTTGAATCAGCTTGTCCTTATTCAAAAAAGCATGTCTGAAATACTCACATATTTTTTATGTAAATAGGTACTTATTGATATCAACATAATTTGTTGATGTACTTAGTTACCTACGTAATGTTACTTCTCTAAATATTGAGTAGTAGGTAGCATAGAGGTTACTTATTATTATATGTTTCCCTTTGTCTCCGCCAGGCGGAGCTAGTGGCGGCGGTGCGCAGACGCGGCCGAGGAGACAGTGATGATGATGAAGACCTGGGACTTCCTCGGAGCCCCCCCGCCTCTCCTCCCACCGACAAGGTTGATAAGGTAATTCCTAGACAGTATTTTGGAAGGATATGAGGAGAGTAAAAGAGCTCATCTGAGGAATTACTTGCTACCTACTTACTTCTGCCGTCAAGCAGTGATGCTCGCATTGTTGTATGGTTTGAAGTGGGTGTCGATGCTATAACACGCACATGGGCGCAGTACAATGCCAGACATAGCACGTCCTTCTTAGTGGACGTTAGGTACCACTTAACTTCATTGGGTCATCTACACTTATTTCGTCACAAAAAAAAGGTCCAAGATGAAGCCGATTTTGCGAAGACTTTTAGTCTATCTCGGGTAGGTTTCGATGTCGGCCAAGATAGCTTGTTGTTCTGAAAAGATCAACAGTTGGTTTTGATTTCAAGTTCAAGGACAACTGTATTTTCAGACCAGTAGCGACATCTATGAATTAATTTTTAAAACTAAAATGCTCTACTTTTATTGTGTTTGAGACGCATTAGTTTAAGGAAAATATACAGACTACTTATTTATAAGTCGTTTAATACCTAGAATTACTATGAATAGATAGAGATACCTACCTACTACAAATATATTTTCAGCATTGTATTTTATTCCAACGTCGCTTTGTTGCTAGTTCCGCCATCTAGTGGCACAGAGCGTCTTTACAACATCATAGTAATAATAGAAACTATACGACTTTCTCAACAGATGGCGTTTTATGCATAGTCCTGAAAACTTTCTTTTCGCCTGAATTTATTTTCACTACGCGAACCAAAAAGAGGTTTTATTTTTATCACAATAAAAGGCTTTCTGCATTATCCAAGACTTTTCTCAATCCATTAATTTCCTGCGTCTTTCACAAATGATTTTGACTGTGAAAGATATAAATCTAATGTAATAATACAAAATTTGAATTTACGTAAGTACAAATCAGTGCAAAATATCGTAGTAAACAATCCTATTAGATAGGTACCTATAGGTACCGTAAATGTAACTTAATCTTGGAAGCCGTTTTTGGCATTGTAATATTGGCAGATACAATCCGATTAGGTATACTTATTAGAAAGATTACCGTATTTCAGCTTATTGCGCGTCCTTGGTTTTCATAATCTTGAAACTTAAGTAGTAGGTACTTTACCTTATTGTTAGTGCAATGTATAAGCTACAGAGGTAGGTAGGTATTATTGTGTTCATTTGTCCTACTTCCCTATCCTTACAATTTTTTTTTCTAATAGGTCGTTTTAATCCCACTCTTACCTAAATGTCAAAGTTTAGATGTTAGGATGTTTGTGTTTCAATCACGCTGTAACTATTGGTTTAATTTGGATGAAACTTGGAATACCTATAGGTAGGTTAGGTACCTATTATAGTTCGTAACCGAACACATAGGCTACTTTTCCGTTTTTTTTTTCTTATATATTTTTTGTTATATTATTTCGTGGACGAGATCGTGGTTAACTGCTAGTTTTTAATAATACTCTTTGCTCAAATTGACATTGAATTTGATTTTAGGAGTGGTACATAGGACAATGGTACAAATACGAGAAGTAGCGTTGCGTGCCACTGCAGCAAACCCGCGTGATACAGACAGTGGATAATCAGACAATCGAATTCATTGCACTCGAGTGTACACCACACAATGTGCAATGGATGTTAGTTGCACATTTATTATCGACTTATTTCGACCCCGATACGTATTCTCTACCTAACCTGCATACTTTCACTTGCATGAGCATCCAATGCAATGGCTCAATAAAGCCCGCATTTTGTAGTAACAATGGATATTACGAGTACCGGCTCTAGGTTCTATTCTACTTAAAATCTTGCCAGCTGGAACGCAGCTGGAACGCAATTGAACCGTAGCTTTTCATCATTTTTGATTTCATTTCATTTGTTCAACAACAATGCAGCAATTTTTATTTGAAATTAAATTAGTTAACAGGTACATTATAAGATTACTTATGCAAAATTAATTAATATGATAAGTAATAATTGAAAATTAAATACTGCAAAATAATTTATAAGTTAAAAAACTAGAAGAACCGATCTCAATTCGACTACCGGCTTCGTCATCAGATGATGATGATGATGGCAGTTCATCGGGAATGTTCTAGTGACCGTAAACATCACTAAAAAGTCACAAAAAAGCAAATAACGCAATTTCTTGCACGTGGATGGCATATTTTTTTCAGTTATTTTTATTTATAAGATGATGAAAATTGCATGGGAACCTGGAAGTTCTTCCTCTCAGATATAACAGAATTTTTCATTGAGAACCTCCTCCTTATTTGAAGTCGGTTAATTAATTGGCCTTTTTCATGTTATAGTTATAACTATTACCCCAAAACCTAGACGCTATATCTAAGTTTGGACTCTACCGCGACATATACCATTTTTAGCTGAGACAAACTAAACATCTTGACAGGCGTCACAGCTCAGTCGGTAATAGCTCTGCCTTCCGTGCTGTGGGTCGTAAGTTCGATCCCCACCAAGAACAAACATTTGTGCGTGGAAAACATAGATGTTTGTTCTATGTCTGGGTGTTACTATGTATTGTAAGTATAAGTATGTATTTACAGAAAAAAAAATTATAAGTATTCTATCAGTCATCTAGTTCCCATATCACAAGCTTTGCTTAGTTTGGGACTAGAGGGCGTTGTGTGTAAAGTCCAAGAATATTTATTTATTTATCTGTTTATTTTCATATATTCACACTGTGCATGGTAAAACTCGTAATCGGCCCTCTGCTGATTTTTGTTTACAAGTTTAAAAAAGAAATACCTGTCCCAGAGTGGTCAATCTAACGTGATTGTAAAGTATAACGTGGTGTCGTAGACTGGTGCTGTTTTCTCGTGGAATTATTCAGTGAACTTCATTTTATGCGTATAACAAATATTGTTGATACTTATTGTGAAAACGAAATACCCTCTAATACAACTCGGAACAATTTGTTGAGAGTACTCTCAGCCAATTCGCCAAATTGCAAGAACTTATAAGGTAGTACGCCTACGTGTAACTTGCGTGAGGTTTTAGCGGCCGACTAAATCACAAATCCACAATTTTATTAGACCTTTATTCACTGTTGTGACGACAGCTAGCGCCATCTATACAATATCTTCTGAAATCTTGGTTGGCGCCATCTAGTGTGGCACAGACGTACCACAAACGCACAATCTACGGAGATCTACGAACCCGGCTCAGGAAATGGCTAAGTGCAGCGCTTGCGGCAAATTTCTAAAAGGTGGCGTTGTCTGTCCTCTGTGCCATTCGCAGAGCCACAACGAGTGTGTGAGAATTCCCGTAGGCACGAAAGTATCGGAGACTTGGCGGTGCGGGGAATGCCAAGTCAAAGCTCCTAAAGGCAGAGACCCCTCTACTCCCGTGAGAGGGATGCAGGACGTTGTTTCGCAGGAGACCAAACAGGTCGGGCTGTTAACCGAGTCCGTGATGGTGCGGGACGACACGGCGCACAGGACAGTGGCGGAATCTACGGAGGAGTTGGGGATGTTGAGGGACAGTACTACTCCTGACTCCTGTGCTATGCAGCGGAGTATTCTGGCTGAGCTCAGAGACTTTAAGGCGGATTTTTGCGCACTGAGTTCGGAGATGAGGGAATTCCGCGTCGAGATGGCTGAGCTTCGGGTCTCCCTGGCGGGCATCACGTCGCGTTTGGATGGCTTCGAACGGCGGCTGGAAGTAGTCGAGCAGCAGCGCGCGCAAGCCGCGCCCGACGGGGCCGTCGCCGAGCTGGAACGCACCGTCGAGCGACTCAAGGGCGAGCTGAACGACCGGGACCAGGAGGCGCTGCTGTCCGATCTCGAAATCGGCCATCTCCCGGAGGCCAAGGGAGAGAGCGTGCTGCACGCCGTTTCAGTTCTGGCTGCTAAGCTGGGCGTGCCGCTCGAGGACCGTGACATCGTGTTCGCGGAGCGCGTTGGAGTGCAGCAGCTCGCGACGGCGACCGGCGAGGCACCGCGCGCTCGCCGCGTCGTGGTACGGCTGGCGCGGCGCCACCTGCGCGACCAGCTGTTGCAGGCCGCGCGGGTGCGCCGCACGCTGACCGACACAGACGCTGGAGGTGCGCAGGCTGCCCCTCCGCGACGAATCTTCGTGAACGAGCGGCTCACGGGTGCCAACCGGCTGCTGTTCTTCCGCGTCCGTGAGGAGTGTCGGAAGGTGCAGTGGAAGTACGCTTGGACCAAGCGTGGACGAGTGTACGCGCGCCGAGGGGATGGTGAGCAGGCCTATCCCATTAGGTCCGAGGTGGATATGAAACGGGTTTTTGGTTCCAACCTGGTTTGACTGCTCCCCCTGTAAAATAATTAACATCACTTTTATCTCTGCTTTATGTTACAGGCTGCTAAATGTCAATGCTATGTCTAGGTTGGGAAATATTATCTCTTATATTTCTTATCTTCACTACATGTTTTTATTAGATATTATTATAATTTTAGAATTGCTGGAAAACTTTTATGAAGTATATCAAACTATGTTTTTTTTAAGTCTGTTACTTTGTGTCGATTACATTATCAGGTCTCCACATACTCTCAATGAAGGTAACTCTGGGTACTTTTTTGGCCAAATTTTAATCTGCCTAAACAAAGTTCTTAATGACGTTATGACTCACACAACTACACCGTATTTCCTTGCTCACTATTTATTCATCCTCTTACGCTGTTATTTTGCTTGTGCAGCTTGGAAATTTTCTTACTCATATAAATCTAATATCCTAATGTCCTTCATTATTTATGCCCAAACCTTAATTTTTAACAATATTGCTACAAGTACTTTATCTCAAGCCAATCTTTCGGTTTGTGGTATTTCAAGTCCGTTACACTTCCTTTAAACCATCTGAAGGTTGGTATTTTTAATCCTGGGTCGCTGAATACTGGTCATGATGAGTTTGTTGTGGCAGTGGAGGAATTGGGTCCTGACATTCTTGCAATAAATGAGACTTGGATGAGAGAGGGTGAGGAGAGCAAGGCTCCGTGTTTATCGGGTTATCGGATGGTCCACCGGCCAAGACCAAACTGTATTAAGAATGGACGGGGTGGAGGGGTCGGATTTTACATTAGAAAAGGTGTAAATGCTCGTGTGTGTTCTCACCCAATTGCTCCTTCAGTAGAGCAAATGTGGTTACGTCTCAGTGTGATTGGGAAGAGTGTCATTATAGGCACTGCATACCGGGCTCCCTGGCAGAATGCTGTTGAATACCTTGATGTTATCACTGACTCTATTGTCTCTTTCGCTAAGTGTGATCATTTGATACTGGTTGGGGACTTCAATATAAATATGCTCGATCCAAGCAACAGTAAGTTTATATTGCTTCAGCAATTCCTGCACACTCTTAATCTCACACAGATTATTTCTGGGCCCACTCATTTTGCGGACGAGCATACCAAGACCCTAATAGATATTGTGTGCACTGATACCCCAGTTCGAAAAATTGCAATGAAGCATACCGAGGAGCTGGGACGGCACGCCATGATAGTGGTTGAATTTAACATAAAAAAAGAGAAACCTCTACCGCGTCTAGTCACCTACAGACCCCTTAACAATATTGTTATGGATTTATTCACTATAGATCTTAACGCAATCTCCTGGGATTTTTTTCATGCATCCATAGATGTGAATGATCTTGTTTCTGCTTTTGCCTATATAATTGTAACCCTGTTTGATTTGCATGCTCCAATGAAAACCAGTAAGTTTAAGGGTCCACCCCACCCCTGGATAACTGATACAGTAAAGACCATGATTAGAATTCGGGATGATTATCATGCTAAGTATAAATTGTTAAAAACTAATTGTCTTAAAGATTCCTATAAATTCATGAAAAAAATAGTTCTGGCCGCAATTGAGAGTGAAAAGGGAGCATATTTCACACAAAATATTAATGCAAATTATAGGAACTCAAAATTATTATGGAAAAGCTTAAAAAATAACATAGTTTTACCTAACAAGAAACAGGCATCGGAGTTACCGCCCCAATTTAATGACCCCAATCAGATAAATTCACATTTTCTTAACATACCTGGGGATGGAGCCATCGATTCCTCGCAGTTGGCTTTTTTTGGGCAGAACCGGTATAGTTCTGCTACTTTTACTCTGCTCCCTGTAAGCGAAGACACCGTTAATAAAATAATACATAATTTTAAGTCCAACGCCCTGGGAATCGATGGGATTTCATTGGATATGATACTATTGACCCTGCCTCACTCTTTGTCTGCACTGACTGCTATAATTAACCGGTCAATAACTACTGGCATCTTTCCTGAAGCTTGGAAGAGAGCTGTTGTAAAGCCTATACCCAAATCTGGGACTCCCTCCACCCTAAGCGATCTCAGGCCGATCAGCTTACTCCCATTCCTTTCCAAAATATTAGAAAAGGTTGTATGCTTGCAACTTGTTGAATACCTTGAACACCACAACATTCTACCTGAGCTCCAGTCAGGATTTCGTAAAGGCCGGAGTACATCCACAGCTCTCTTAGATGTAGTTGATCACTTGCTTGTGGCACAGGATCAGGGGATGTGCAGTGCCCTGGTTTTATTGGACTTTTCCCGAGCTTTTGACTCGATAAGCGTTCCCCTCCTTCTCTCCAAGTTGGTATTTTATGGTTTTGACACAGTGGCAGTAAATTGGTTTTCAAGTTACCTAGATCAAAGGCAGCAGTGTGTTGAGTTGAAGCAATCCAGTGGGAACACCCTCAGATCATCCTTCCTGCCAGTTTTGAGAGGGGTTCCTCAAGGATCGATAATCGGTCCAATTCTGTTCATCCTCTATAGTGCAGATATTGTTAAGGCAATTACTCATTGTAGGTTCCATTTGTATGCTGACGATCTTCAGCTGGTTCATTCGTTTCTGCCTATGGATTACGCTAATGCAATAATTAAAATTAATAATGACTTGGGACAAATCCTTCAGTGGTCGAAGTCTAATTCTCTTGTGCTGAACCCCAAGAAATCCAAGTATATGCTTGTTGGAACAAAAACTGGAATTGAAAAGCTAAAAAAAACGAACATACAGATTAATATTAATGTGGGTGGGGTAGATGTTGAACATGTTCCGGAAGCAAAAAATCTTGGGCTCACCCTTGATAGTAACCTCCATTTTGAAAGTCATGTAGCTGGGACTGTACGTAATGAGGAAGATGAGCGTATTTTTTTTTTAATGTAGATCGATAGATTTTTACGTCCAAAACACAACAGTGAAAGAATTTTGGCGATAGCTCAAAAACTGAATTTTCTACGATTTTTTAAAGTTTGGATTTTCAAAATGTGTTTTGAGCCCGGCGATTTCGCGTGTGACGTCAGCCGGTCCGACCGCTCACCCGCGCTTTCTAAGCGTTTTCTGCCTTTACGTTTCTATTTATATTTCTGAAAAATTGGGAGAAAAGTACCAATATTTTTATGTAATATTGTGCCTTTAAGTCCTAAGGACACGTTTAACGCTTCAGATAAACTTTTTAACCACCGACTGAAGAAGAAAGGTGTTCTAAGTTTGAGGCTTTTTTGTGTCTATGTGTCTGTACCTTTCAAGGCTCGTAGCTCCAAAAAATCACTCGAAATTTTTTTATAACTATTCTTGAAATGGAAAGCAGATAAATCTGGCATAGTTCTAAGCCAAGTTTGGTAGAAATCGGTGCAGCGGTTTCCAAGTTATGAGGATGTTTATCAGCCCTCGACACGCATTTTGAAGGGTTCTCAGGCATATATTGATTGTAGTTTGAAACATTTGGTTCTTATACCAGTATAACGTGAGCTACTATTTCTTAGTGTTTCATTGATTTTGTATATCAGGTAAGACTGGTAATGAGCAAGATTGTGTTATCGACGTGATTAGCAATGTTTTTAACCCCCGACGCAAAAACGATGGGGTGGTAAAGTTTGACTTGTGTGTTTGTCAGTGCGTGTGCGTGTGTCTGTGCGTGTGCGTGTGTCTGTGCGTGTATGTGTGTGTGTGTCTGTCGAATGCGCGCGTTGGTGCGCGTGCGGATGCGGATGGTAGTAGTCTAAGTCACATTGTCTACTAAGGACGTGCCTAGTGAGACATTGTACTGTCAAGTACAATGCCTCACTAGGCACGTCCTTAGTAGACAATGTGACTCGCTAAGAAGAAGAAGAAGAATGTGACTTACACTAGGACGTGCCTTGTGAGACATTGTACTGTCAAGTACAATGTCTCACTAGGCACGTCCTTCGTAACTAAGGACGTGCCTAGTGAGGCATTGCACTATATGTATGTGTAGGCATTGTCTACTAAGGACGTGCCTAGTGAGGCATTGTACTTGTACAGTACAATGTCTCACTAGGCACGTCCTAGTGTAAGTCACATTCTTCTTCTTCTTAGCGAGTCATATTGTCATTGTCATGTGACTTAGACTACTACCATCCGCATCCGCACGTGCACGTCCTTAGTAGACAATGCCTCACTAGGCACGTCCTCAGTAGACAATGCTTCACTAGGCACGTCCTTAGTTTCTGAGGACGTGCCTAGTGAGACATTGTACTGTCAAGTACAATGCCTCACTAGGCACGTCCTTAGTAGACAATGTGACTCGCTAAGAAGAAGAAGAATGTGACTTACGAAGGACGTGCCTAGTGAGACATTGTACTTGACAGTACAATGTCTCACTAGGCACGTCCTAGTGTAAGTCACATTCTTCTTCTTCTTCTTAGCGAGTCACATTGTCTACTAAGGACGTGCCTAGTGAGGCATTGTACTTGACAGTACAATGTCTCACTAGGCACGTCCTTAGTAGACAATGTGACTTAGACTACTACCATCCGCATCCGCACGCGCACCAACGCGCGCATTCGACAGACACACACACACATACACGCACAGACACACGCACACGCACAGACACACGCACACGCACTGACAAACACACAAGTCAAACTTTACCACCCCATCGTTTTTGCGTCGGGGGTTAAAAACATTGCTAATCACGTCGATAACACAATCTTGCTCATTACCAGTCTTACCTGATATACAAAATCAATGAAACACTAAGAAATAGTAGCTCACGTTATACTGGTATAAGAACCAAATGTTTCAAACTACAATCAATATATGCCTGAGAACCCTTCAAAATGCGTGTCGAGGGCTGATAAACATCCTCATTACTTGGAAACCGCTGCACCGATTTCTACCAAACTTGGCTTAGAACTATGCCAGATTTATCTGCTTTCCATTTCAAGAATAGTTATAAAAAATTTCGAGTGATTTTTTGGAGCTACGAGCCTTGAAAGGTACAGACACATAGACACAAAAAAGCCTCAAACTTAGAACACCTTTCTTCTTCAGTCGGTGGTTAAAAAGTTTATCTGAAGCGTTAAACGTGTCCTTAGGACTTAGAGGCACAATATTACATAAAAATATTGGTACTTTTCTCCCTATTTATCAGAAATATAAATAAAAACGTAAAGGCAGAAAACGCTTAAAACGCGCGGGTGAGCGATCGGACCTGGCTGACGTCACACGCGAAATCGCCGGGCTAAAAACAGATTTAGAAAATCCAAACTTTAAAAAATCGTAGAAAATTCAGTTTTTGAGCTATCGCCAAAATTCTTTCACAGTTGTCCTTACAATCTTCTAGACTTTTGATTTAAGCTATAAAAACAGGAAAAAATGCCTAACTCATCTTCCTCATTGCTTCTATCGGTTAAAGTTACTTTATAAGATACGTCCGTACCTAAGTGAAGCTATCAGAGTGACCCTGTGTGAGTCTTTGGTCTTATCAAGGCTTAACTACTGTGACGTTGTGTATGGCCCATGTCTTCTAGTAAGAACTGAGAAACTAATTCAGCGTGTCCAAAATGCCTGTGCTAGGTTCTGTTTCCATGTTCCTCCACGTACACACATCACACCATATCTTAATAGTAAGGGTCTTTTGAAGATGAAAGCCCGTAGAAACCTTCACCTTGCAACCCTGCTCTTTGGTGTAGTAAATGCTGGGAAACCTGCGTATCTTTATCAAAAGTTTAAATGGGCGAGGGAGTACTCTCGCTTTCAAAAGAGAGAGTGTACTCACGTATTTGTTTCGCCGAGACACAAATCAGTAGCCTTCCGTGGCTCTTTCAGATTTGCGGCATCTCGCTGTTGGAATGATCTGCCCCCTCCATTCCGTGCCATAAAAACAGTTGGTACTTTTAAATTCAATTTAAAAAAACTATTATTAGCGTCACAATTAAACTCTTAGCTTAGCCTAACTGCTGTGGGATCAGGGCGTACAGCACTGACTGATCCTGCTTGCTGGGTCGTGCTTTGATTGGAGATAAGTACATAATTATAAGTTAAGCGGACTTACCTTTGTTTTCACGCACGTCCTACAATGGAAGCGTCTTTTTCTTGCGAACTGCTATGTCTACATATTTTCACTCCCTGCTTCCCTTTCACATTTGATGTAATATAAAAATCTGACTCAACGAGCAGTACACCAACACAGAGTTGTTTGTTAAATTTACCTGAATGAAATACCTATTTTTGTGAGTTCTTATGTGCCTACCTAACTTGCTTTCAAATCGTGTTCAAAATGTTCAATCAAATCCAAATTTTCAAATATTAACAAATTATAATGACATGACCGACGGGACGCCACTTTGACTTTGACACTTCTTTGCTAACTGTGTTATGGTTGGATTGGATACTGCCTGCCCTATTATGGCTGGCCACAGAATGCGAATGTAGCCACAGAGTATATCTTTTTATTTTATTTTCATGATTGCGACAGACTGACGACTGACTGACTGAACAATATAATTTATTAATCTTATGAGTATCTTTATGTAATGTGAGTAGTGTGAGAACCAGTCGTTGACCTTACACAATTTGGCTATCTAGGTGTAAATTTAGTACCTATATAATAATTTGTAATGACGTCACCTCTTCCCCCCTTTTTTTGGCTCAGTCTGAAAAACAGCGCTGCTCCGCCTTTTGTGGAGCAGCAAACAAGCTGAGACTTAGCTTTTTTGGCATGCCTAGGCACCTACCTGGCATTAGATATGAGCGCCGACAGCAAGTCGGTCGGCGGCGGCGCGTCGGCCTCTGAGGGTCGGCGGCGGCGGCGTTTTCGGCGCGGCGTGACTCTATAGCGCCACCTAGCGCCCTACATAAGAACTACTAGAACTACGCCCTAATCGACACAGACAAATCCTAGATTGCGCAATCGAAGTTATTACAGAGTTTGAACATAAGTAATACCATCGAATACCATCCATTGGTCCTCGGACCCCAAGCCAAAGGAAGTAAAAATCCCTGTTGACGTAACTGCGAAGTTATGCATAGCAACAGCCATCATCATCATCATCAACCTATATTGGTCGTAGGTCTCTCCCAAGACGCGTCATTGAGCTCGGTCTTCGGCTCTTCTCATCCAGTGTCTGCCGAAACATTGACACATTAACATTTCGCAGATCAGCGCTCCATATCGCCGGAAGGCGTCCTATACTACGTTTGCCTAATGTGGTCTCCACTCAAGTTTTAGTTTGCTCCTATGATTGTCGGTGCTATCGCAAAATTCGCAAACATGGCCGGCCCACTGCCATTTCCGCCGGGTAAGTTTCTAAGTTGTAGCGACAACCTTGGTTCTCTGTCGGATGACTTCGTTACGGATTCTATCCTTGAGAGAAATTCTGAGCATAGCTCTCTCCATAGTTCCCCGAGTGACTTTCAGCTGCTGGACCGGCCGTACTGTCAGTGTCTACGTTTCAGCAGCGTAGGTCATGACAGGTAGGACGCATTAATTGAA
Organism: Gandaritis pyraliata; assembly: GCA_947859175.1. Lineage (NCBI taxonomy): Eukaryota > Metazoa > Arthropoda > Insecta > Lepidoptera > Geometridae > Gandaritis > Gandaritis pyraliata. The sequence continues at coordinate 8,294,754 of OX401869.1, read as the reverse complement.
GACTTTCATCTTCAGACATTGCGGAATGGGTGACTTGTCGGAGCTTTCAAAACACAAATCAGCCCAGCTGAATTCTCCGGTTTAGCTCTTTCTCAAAGTTGTGTCTACCCAAACGCAGGGTCTGCCCGAGGTAGACATATTCCTGCACAACTTCGAGAGACATTCCGACGACAGTGATTGGCTCTGGGGCTATACTATCATTGATCATAATTTCCGTCTTATCCAAGCTCATGCCAATCTGTGGTAAAGCATCAGCTAAGCTGTTTAGCATCTGTTGTAAGTCCTGCAACGATTCCGTAAATATAACGATGCCATCAGCAAATCGTTAGTGTGAGATATATTTGCCGTTAATGTCCATTCCATTCCATTCCAACTCAGCGTCTTAAACCAATTTTCCAACGCGCTCGTATTTAAACAATTTCTAGACTTGGACGGACATAGTGGCATCGATATATAAAGCGTCTCAACTCTTCGATGCGATGCCAATACATCGCATCGTTGTAAGAACTGTAGAACAGCCCAGGTTTCAACAGAGTCAAAAACCTTCTCATAGTCCATAAATGCTAAGCACATGGGCTGATTATACTCTTCTGATTTTTGTATGATCTGCCGCATTGTGTGAATGTGGTTTATGGTGCCAAATCCGCTATAAAACCCAGCCTGCTCCGTTGTAAAAAACTAGTCAAACCTTCACGCAAGACGGTTTGAAATAATCTTGGAAAACAGTTTGTAGACAAGGCTCAAGAGTGAGATTGGTCTATAGTTTATCAATAAAGCTTTGTTGTCTTTCTTGATAAACAACACAACGACACTCTTGCTCCATAGCAACAGTACGTACTAGGATTAAAATAAGAATTCCTGACTTTAAATGAAATGAAAAACTTTATTTGATAAAACACAGTACCTAGTAGGTACATTAGAATGTGTAAATCAAACATTCATAAATCTCTATAAAGGACTAGGCTCTGATATTTAGGTCAGAACCGGGACCTACTATGCCTCATTTAGGTTTGAATTGAACAATTTCTTTCGCTCGGCGCGCCGACTGCCATGGTCGGCGGCGGCGGCGCGAGTGAATACCCCGGCGGCGGCGGCGCGCCGGCGTGGCGCTCATACCTACCTGGCATAGGACCGCTTTTGTTTATTTTTGCTTTGTTTGTTTTGTTTTATTTAAGTTTGTGTCCTAGCTATATCTACCTACTTTGTTTTGTTTTATTTAAGTTTGTGTCCTAGCTATATCTACCTACTTTGTTTTGTTTTATTTAAGTTTGTGTCCTAGCTATATCTACCTACTTTGTTTTGTTTTATTTAAGTTTGTGTCCTAGCTATATCTACCTACTTTGTTTTGTTTTATTTAAGTTTGTGTCCTAGCTATATCTACCTACTTTGTTTTGTTTTATTTAAGTTTGTGTCCTAGCTATATCTACCTACTTTGTTTTGTTTTATTTAAGTTTGTGTCCTAGCTATATCTACCTACTTTGTTTTGTTTTATTTAAGTTTGTGTCCTAGCTATATCTACCTACTTTGTTTTGTTTTATTTAAGTTTGTGTCCTAGCTATATCTACCTACTTTGTTTTGTTTTATTTAAGTTTGTGTCCTAGCTATACCTACCTACTTTGTTTTGTTTTATTTAAGTTTGTGTCCTAGCTATATCTACCTACTTTGTTTTGTTTTATTTAAGTTTGTGTCCTAGCTATATCTACCTACTTTGTTTTGTTTTATTTAAGTTTGTGTCCTAGCTATATCTACCTACTTTGTTTTGTTTTATTTAAGTTTGTGTCCTAGCTATATCTACCTACTTTGTTTTGTTTTATTTAAGTTTGTGTCCTAGCTATATCTACCTACTTTGTTTTGTTTTATTTAAGTTTGTGTCCTAGCTATATCTACCTACTTTGTTTTGTTTTATTTAAGTTTGTGTCCTAGCTATATCTACCTACTTTGTTTTGTTTTATTTAAGTTTGTGTCCTAGCTATATCTACCTACTTTGTTTTGTTTTATTTAAGTTTGTGTCCTAGCTATATCTACCTACTTTGTTTTGTTTTATTTAAGTTTGTGTCCTAGCTATATCTACCTACTTTGTTTTGTTTTATTTAAGTTTGTGTCCTAGCTATATCTACCTACTTTGTTTTGTTTTATTTAAGTTTGTGTCCTAGCTATATCTACCTACTTTGTTTTGTTTTATTTAAGTTTGTGTCCTAGCTATATCTACCTACTTTGTTTTGTTTTATTTAAGTTTGTGTCCTAGCTATATCTACCTACTTTGTTTTGTTTTATTTAAGTTTGTGTCCTAGCTATATCTACCTACTTTGTTTTGTTTTATTTAAGTTTGTGTCCTAGCTATATCTACCTACTTTGTTTTGTTTTATTTAAGTTTGTGTCCTAGCTATATCTACCTACTTTGTTTTGTTTTATTTAAGTTTGTGTCCTAGCTATATCTACCTACTTTGTTTTGTTTTATTTAAGTTTGTGTCCTAGCTATATCTACCTACTTTGTTTTGTTTTATTTAAGTTTGTGTCCTAGCTATATCTACCTACTTTGTTTTGTTTTATTTAAGTTTGTGTCCTAGCTATATCTACCTACTTTGTTTTGTTTTATTTAAGTTTGTGTCCTAGCTATATCTACCTACTTTGTTTTGTTTTATTTAAGTTTGTGTCCTAGCTATATCTACCTACTTTGTTTTCTTATTTTATTTTTTTTCTTTGTGTACCTACTTACTTATGTCTTATTTTTTTCTTTGTGCCAAAATAATTTTTTTTCATTTTCATTTTTTCATTTTTCATTTTCATATCAGCATTTTGGTTTATATATCTGTGTTTGTATATTTTTGTTTTATTGTTAGTTTTAATGTATTGTGCTGTTGTGTGTGTGTCCCAAAATAAATGTCTTTTCTTTCTTTTTTTTTATTGTAAATTAACTTAAGTTTGTACTTGCAATATTATCGTGGATCGATATTAATACCGTTATTACCCGTCAAAGCCTTGTCCGGTGTCGAGGTCGGGTATTAAATATTTACAACGACTCATAATACGGCTTAGTTTACGTAAGTGGCAGTTTTTAACCCCCGACGCAAAAACGACGGGATGTTATAAGTTTGACGTGTCTGTGTGTGTGTCTGAGGCAACGTAGCTCCCGAACGGATGAACCGATTTTGATTTTGTTTTTTTTTTGTTTGAAAGGTGAATAGGTCGGGAGTGTTCTTAGCTATGTTTGATGAAAATCGGTCCAAGATTCGGGAGTTTTTTAAATTTTTAATTTAATCACTTCTTACTTCTTTCTTACACACCACTTTGAAATACAGTGTTAGAGTTATATTTTTTCATCAAAGACTTCAAAAGATTATCTGCAAAATCTACAAAAATCTATGATTTGAGTCGCAATGTTGTTGAATACGAGATGAGAAAAAAATACCGTGGTAATTTAGATGAGTCTTAAAGAAATTGCTGAAAATAATTTTTTTCCGCAAATATCTTAGTAGGTACTCGCCTCCTTGAAAAGTCTTGTTCCAGAAATCCCCTCAGCCCTGCGACTGCCGGCAGGGGATCTTTGAACAAAAAGTCCAGAAATCCCCTGATGGGCTCATTTACACTGTTAAAGCGTCCGGTTCGTAGCTACACTTGGGAGCTCTTTTGTTGATATCGCTACTGATAGTCAAAAAGCTACTAAATGGTCCATTCTGAATTGACAAACTCTACATTATAAATACTTTAATAATAGAACCTAGTAAGGTTAGGCTTCTTTCCATATTAATCTAGACTTTATTATGAAATAGCACGTATTATTCCAACACGTTCAATCGAAAATTAGTTCACACCCACAATCATAATGAACTCATTGATAACAAATTAAATTGTACGAACGACAATTTCTACGTGAACAAACCCAACATTTAAACAAAGAACACTTTCGATAATACCATAGACAATGTCATGAATAGTTCTCATACGCAGACCTGTAAATGGCGAGACGAAGATTTATAAAAACTGCGTCATACATTGCCATTTAAGGCTTCGATACACGGGTTCACCCCCACGCGGCAACCAGCAGTCTCTACGCGGCCTTAGCTGTAGATGCGCGTGTCAACATAAAAAAAACCTAAATAATTTATGGAAAAAAAAGTTATGAACTCTGTGTATTTTGTGCCTTATTTTCAGTGAACGTTAGTGGCCAGTTACAAAAAAAATATATTTGAAAAGTGGAGTTTGAAATGTTTGAACTTGGAAGCAGTGGAAAATAAAAAGTTTAATAAATTAGTGACGTTATGAAATTAAGTGAAACGATTAAAATATCGATGAAATATATTCATTAGGAATTTGGTGAAATCAGTTCGGTTTGTAACAATAAAAATAATTGGTTTCGACAAATATTATTACCTAAACAAGTCTTGAAAGGTTATTAATTAAGTTCATCAAAAATTCCTGAAAACGTAAATTACAAATTTTCTGATTGATATATTTATTAGTTGATATTTGACCCAAAAAATAACATGCCTATTACCTAATCTTTCTTGCAAACAAACGTGATGATTATCCGATTTTCCCTCTTCTTCCACAAAATCAAATAAAAACTTTCACACCTCATAATGTTGACTTTAACGAGAAAATGCAATGTTAGAAAAAATACCACAATAGAAAGTCGCAATTTGATTACTACGTTTTAACGATACCATTGATACCTCTACATAATGATAAACAACGCTTAAAAGACTTTAAGTTCATACTAAAATTTTTTTTTTTTTTTTTATTGCTTTCATGAGAGATAAAATGGTAGTATGTGTTATCGGTTTACGCGAAGACTACTGATTGTAAGAGTTAATTGATTGTAATAGTATTTGAATTTTTGGTACCATATATCTATACAATTTCTAAATACGATTGGGATTTTATCACGCTTGACTTCGCCACGACCACTAAAGAGTTTAAATATTTATTATCTGTCCAAAGTCGGGTATCTTTCCTAGTTATATCATAATGTAAGCAAAAAAAATTAATGTTCCCAGTTATTAATTATGATTTGTTGCTGTCGATAACGTATTTAACGGCTTTTTGTAACGATACACTCATTAAAAAAAATACACTCATTCATAACAATGCTATGTGACAAAAATACTTAGTATTCTAACGTTACTCACTATTTTGTCACGCAAGTGTTCATTAGTAGATACATCATTATTCACACGTTTTAATTTATTTTCTATGTTACTTTTTCTTACTGAATTTTAGGTTAATTGTAATTTACACGGCTCCTGCCAATTTTTGTGTTACTTTCACAAATGTCAGACTGACTGACATCGAATTCGCATTTTTTTCTGTTCTTTAGTTAAATACTTATATCGTTTTGTTCAAACGAAATGAAATCGTTTATTTGCTAGAAGTATGGTTGGTATGTTTGACATATAACTTTCATCGTAATTCATAATTCGTGTTATAACACTAGTTTTTTCACTCTTACTTATCTGTATGATGTTAAACATTTTCCATCGAATTTTGCTATCAATACAAATGAATGCCATAATTTTTGTGAATACTCATTTATTTTTTTACTAGCTTCCGCCCGCGACTTCGTCTGCATCCCGTTTGATACATTCCGACGACCCATTTTGTGCGGACCGCGAGAACACAGCAACTTGCACTACAGAGTACCTACTCCAAACTTCAGAAAGATAGTCCGCAACAAAAAAAAAAACATTTTTCTCTAAATAAATAATTTTTTTCCATAAAACGTTGTGCGCACCGCAATGGTCATTTCATTTCTTGAAACGGACCATGAGAGAAACTAATTGGTGACCCCTGCAATAGACAGTGTAATTGATTCACCCGTTCCAAGTTCAAATACCAGTTAGCTAACTACAGGTTATCGTTAAACTTGACAGTACCGGTAACGGTAATGCGCTTCTCTATAAAAACGTGTGTAACAACATGTTTTAACTTGTTCGTGTACTAATGGAACGTATGGTACAGGGTGTCCCACGAATAGTTTCGGTTATGACCATTTAGTACCTTCCTTTGTTATGGAAATTAGTTTAAACTTGTTACAGTTTTTTTTAAGAGATTTACTTATTAGTTTTAGCACGGAAGTCATAATTGTACAAGGTTTAAGTAGAACCTCAATCAATTCAATCGTCTATTGATGAGAACAATAATCTAGATTTTTCTTGTTTTTGACTAATTAGGGCATTTCAATGCTTTTTGATACTTAGAAAAATTCTATAAATCTGAACATTGCAGCCGTGCTATATTTCTAGCTTCCCTAGAACCATTTAGGTTTTAAGCGTATTCCTAGTTTTTTTATCTTATATTGCTATTATTTATGGCTGTTTTTATTATTATTTATCTTCCAAACTGTTTTTATTAATTGCTCAAGAGTTTTTTTGTGGAAATCCGTCATTTCCAAGATAAGTCCTTTATGTTTTGTAAAATTTAATTTTGTATATTGCAATTTACACCCTATACTAAAAGATCGTTTAATTAGATACTCGCCGCGTGGGATACTAGTGACCTTGGAGGTATACTGAAACATAGTCCTAGGAACCACATACCACCTTAATTGAACAAACTCCACAAAAAAATTACCTGCTATTCGTGTTTTCATGTAGGACTTAAGAGGGCTATCACAGTTTGGCCGCGATTCAAGGGCTGGCGCGCGTCTGAGTTCGTCTGAGAGTCTGAGATCGCATTTCATGCAGTTTTAAATTACGTTTATTCAATATAATAAAATGAATTATTTAAATAAAAAGTATACAATTTTATTGATTATGAACTAACGTTTATTTTGATATAATGTTTACTTAATAATATTAATGTAGTATGGAGAAATTAACGGCTAATTCTGAACGTTTTTAGCAATTTTATGGTTTTGAATTGATTTTTTTTTGTAGATATCCTATACTTATTTCTGAATTCCGGGGCCGCTACGGTCAATGGCAGTATATAAGAGATATTTGTAGATATTTTTCATTTCGTTTGCTTTGCAGAGTAGTTCAATCCAGGAGCTTGAAAAAGTGTCTGCGCGAGTTTTATTAAAAACTTGTTTCGGAATTTTGGCTTTATTTAAATATATAAGGAAAAATTGCAAAAAGCGAGGCCGCTACGGTCAATGCGAATAACTATTCTACATCATACAATAAATCGAAATTATCTAAGAGTTTCAGTTTCAGAGATCCAGAACGTCAAAAATGGGCATTTTCACGGGTTGACCGTGATATCCGCCTTAAGGCTTAAGGGTGCGTTATTTTAAGAAAACATCGTCTGAAAACCGGCGGGTTAGTCAGCTCCGCATGTACTGACCTTGTCTTTCCTGTACCGACTAGGCTGAGAGGTGCTAACAAGCCTAGGTATTCCAATCTAAATCAAGTTCCAAATTTAAAATTCGAATAAAACATCGCATCAGCCAGCGCAGCTTGCCAGAAAAAAAAAACAGACGCGGTTTTTCTAATTGATTCGAATTTTAACTCGAATTTAGTACCAAACAGGTATTATTGCAATCAGGAACTAGTTCAGTGGATCGCTGACTATTGATTGTGTTCGTTTTGTAAGGTTTCCCACACTGACACTGTAATAGTACGTTTTATGAAGACGCACTTTCATCGCGGGAGGTTGATGAATGGAGAATTTTAACGAGGATATATAGGTTTTCTGTATAATATTCTTTCTTTATAAATAAATGAACAGTACGCACAACGGATCTTTATACCTCTGAAGTTAGGTGCAACAACGATTGCTGATGTACTATTGTGTAATAATTTATAAGTTAAAAAACTAGAAAACCGACTTCAACTCGACTACCAGCTTCATCATCAGATGATGATGACGATGATGACAGTTCATTGGGAATGTTCTAGTCACTATAAACACCACATAAAAGTCACAGGAAAGCAAAATACGCAATTTCGTGCACGTGGTTGGTGTTGATTCTTTAGAGGAACAACTGGTGGGTTTTTGCTTTTCTCCAATTAAATGCGGTTTGAATGTACAAACTGGGTTTATTGACAAATTTAGAAAAATGTAAAAATTTAGGTGTGCACCACAAAGGGTCCATCGTTGCTAGCAGTAAAATGGTAGGCGCTACGCCGCAACTTGGCATATTGCATTGTTGCTAGCAGTAAAATAGTAGGCGCTGCGCCGCGCCGGGCATATTTTTTTCAGTTATTTCTATTTATAACCCAAACTACTCAACCGATTTTGATGAAAATAAAATGGGACCAATCTGGAAGTATATCCTTTCAGATGAAAAAAGAATTTTTAAAATCGGTTCATAAATGACGGAGTTCTGAGGTAACAAACATTAAAAAAAAAAAAAAAACATACAACCGAATTGAGAACCTCCTCCTTTTTTGAAGTCGGTTAAAAATGTGTAAAAATGGTTTCCGCGCAGATATTTGAGACGGACGTGGACCTCTTGGGAATAAATGTATGAACCGATTTTTTTTAAAAACAATAGAATCATGGACGGTTATTTAACGGATGGTTATTGCCATTTGGGCCCTTCCTTTGTTATGCACATTTCGATTTCTTTCTATCCAGATCGGCCCTTCGGTAGTAAAATTCGGCAGTTGAAGTAAAAAGTAATTTGTGAATATGATACTTGTACTAATATTCTGTGGTAACAGTAACTAGTTATTTCACCTATAATATTTAATCACTAATTTACTAGCTGCAAGATATGTATGTAGGAGGATTTTCAAGTACAAAGTAATTAATGAAGTGGTTCAAGTGAGCTCAAAAACCCTTTCAAATTGAGTCTATTTATACAGCACTCAACATTGTAGGTATTTTTTAGAACTCTGAGAACTAACGGGTAATTCTCTTAATAAAATATATTAAAAATATCATTGGGTTTTTTTGCGATATCATAAAAGACAAAGTCAGCTAAAGTGACTGTTACCCATGAGATCCCACCAAAATAGCAATGATATATTTACTTTGTTTTTTATAAGAGAATTCGCCCTCATTATATTACAGAATAACCTACGCAGTCAAAATTCAAAGCTCATATTTAATGTTATTCTTTAAATCACATGGATTATTTAGAATCGTTAAAAAATCTCGCATCCTAAAAAAACAGTCCTTCAATTCAAACAAAAAGAATGAAAAAAAAAACAATCTGCTGGCCGGGGCCTCATAGTTTCATATTTAAAAAAAATACAAAGCGAATATTTCGAAATTGGAATAATAGCCATAACGCCATTGAATCAGTGCTGCGGTACTACCAATAGGCGTTTTTCACACTACCACCGACACGACACCTATACGATATCGTCGAGGAGCGAAAGTATACTTAGTTCTAGACGATCTTGCACTGTATCGTGTCCGATATCTTCGTTCAAGGAACTGTTATGTCGGACAGTGTGCAAACGCTTTATGAAAAATCGTGTCACAATAAAACCTTGCGTTTTCCAATGCCACTCGCACTAGTGCGTGCGGGATATAGACAGTTAAAATACTTGTTAAATATTTGCCAGTGTTGTGTTTTATAGACCAAAACAATTATTTGGAGCACATTCCCCCTAAATCTTATGATACTGATTTGATTTACTCTCTTCGGTATTCGGCACGAACAATGTTGTGTTAAGATGAATTATTTATCATTTTTGTTGTATGGAATAGAATAGCAGAAACTTGCTGCAAAATGGTGACATGCGAATGTAACAAATGTGCGGTCTTACGATTTCCCTGTCACTATCAAAAACAAACGAGATGGCACTACTGATTAACTTTTGACAGAAGAGACGTTTCCAAGTAGAAATGGTAATATTTAGTTAAATGTGCCTCTCGCTCATTATTCTTAAGATAAATGTTCAAAGTCACTTCGGTTAGTTGTTCCAAAGATCTCTCCCTGAGGATTTAAGTCGTGAATGTCTATTAATTTTTTATGTTAGGTAAGTACTTAGTTTAATCTGTGGTTTAATTCACTTTGAAGCAACTTAAACGGCTGCCTTTTCATTTCCCCTAAATAGCACATATATTCAATTTAGTTAACAAATAAGTAGTAGGTATCTTATATAGGTACTTCCTTCCGTTGTACTAAACGTCAGCGTTCGTCGCAATTATTTTGACAAATAGCTACTTCCCGTTGATAAGTTTACTGGCTTCCCACCAATAAACACGGCTTTTCTCAATAAGTAATTTAGTTTGTTGTTATAAAACATACAGTTTCACATTGAAACGTAAAATAAAACACAAATAGTTATAGAACATACATAATTATCGTAATAAATACATGTTTATTTTTAACGTTTTATGTCATTCGTTCATTAACTTTTATCGTTCAAATTTACTGTAATTTATAAGCATTCCCATCACTAAACTCTGAAGTGCATCGAAAAACAAACATTTGAAAATAGAACAAAAGAGACTGAACGTTTCGAAATTTGAATTAGAAACTCGCCGGCCAGTTGTAAAATGAGTATTATTTTGTAGCCATTGCATAGTCTGTTGTTGCTGTCTAATGATGCTTACCTAAACGTACTAGTGCTAGTTACCTCATGGGTGTAACGTCTGATCGGCCATTTTTTGTGGTTTCGCCACAAAAAAATTAGGTAAGTAGCTTTCAAGTAAAAAAAAATCATAATTGTTATTATAAAAATACCTAGTAAGTAGGTACAGCCTAGCAATATTTTCAAGTAGAACAATCGTTTTCCATTAAAGTACTAAGCGGCTAAGCACATCGGCGGTATAATCTGTGGTTCGACTCTTGCGCACGCTTTCTATGCTTTCCATGGTTCAATTGTTTTCACAGTTATAACTTGTACAGAATTTATTTTTTAGCTTCACTACTGCGGAAAAAATAATTTTCACTTGTGTCTAGGCTTTTGGTGGCATTTTACACCACTTTCATTTTAAATTTTTACAAAATTAGAGTTATTTAGAACGATACGGGTAATAAACAAGATCATGGTTAAATATGCAACAAATAGGACTTGGCAAAAGGACAAGCATCCAGCGCCAGAGCAAAATTAAAAAAAAAAAGGTTAATATGCAGGATATGAAAAAATAGCAGTATTATTGACAGTTGAAATAACCGTTAAAATGGAGTGTTAAAATCATACTTATGAAAAAAATCATTTTCAATATAATTCGTCACGTAGGTAAATTTTTCAGATTTTGCCCCTGTTATTGTAAAACTTGAAGTATACATACCTACTTCAAGGACTTTGTTAAAGATCAAAGGAAAATACTTGGTACATCACTTGCAACTCCAAGTGTTTTAATCAACAGCGTTATCGATTATAACTTATCGATACCACAGAATAGTTAATCGATTCTTTGCAGTGTTTAATCTTGTAATCCCTAAATTGTTTTGTGAATGATAAAATCTTTATTAAAAAATATCGCGCAGACGTTTTGGAGTCGAAATATTACATCGATAAAGTGATGTCTACATTTATTTACTGTTGTCTGGATTATTTTTATTTTAAAATTAGGCACAGCAAATTAACTATTCGACAAATTGCAGTGGATATCAATATCAGGAACATCCGTGTTGCAACGGCACGTGAAAATATCAATCTCCCCTCATCCGCCATTTATCTATCGAGATGATAATAAACACCTACTTTACTTACGCGTGCTCGCTCATACTTAGGCATAGATTATCCGATAACTCGATTGTTCACCTTCATTTCAGTCATCAAATAGTTAATCACAGCGGATCTTATAATATAACAAATAATCAAATCAATCAAATATAACCAAATCAAATATAACAATATAATCAAATATAACATTTTTGCGATACCTGAAAAGGGTGAATAAGTTTTAAAGTGCCTCTGACTTTAGCATAAGACCAAATTGTAACACTTATTTTGGCAAATAAATGTATCTTGTATCTTTATTCCTCTGAAGTTAGGTGCAACAAGCGATTGCGCATATACTGTTGTGCGGAAAAATTCATTCATCTCCAATTACCCTAAAATGCATTCTGCGCCGATAATTCAGAGGGACAAAGATCCGTTGCGAGTACTATACGTTCATCATTCCCCTGCCCTTATCCCCCACTAGGTAGGGTCGGCACAACAAGTCTCCTTCTTCCACTCACTCCTATCATTCGTCAACTCTGAATCTACTCCTCACACATTCATGTCATCTTTCACACAATCCAACCACTTCTTCTTCGGTCTTCCTCTACTTGCATACCCAGTCACACTCATATTCATATTTTTTTTCGTAACATACTATGCGACTACTAAACATTATTGTCTGAAATCAAATCTACCGAATTCATTAAAAAGAAACTACATAGAAAATAGAATAAACATATTGTCGAAAACAGGCAACGTGTTCTAACCACAGAATGACAATTACCTACCTAACTAAAAAGGATACTATGTACAGTCGGCTACACATTAACCTATCCACTGTTTGAACTTTGAACTATTATAATTTGAATGTTGCGAATCAGGGATCGCAATAGGTGTAGGCGCGTGGCGCGCAAGCAGCGAGTCTCACATAAAAACATAATATCGTCCCTCTCGCATGATTCGCAACATTCAAATTATAATACTTACCTAATTATTAATCATTTGACTACTTTTTTTTAGTAATACCTACCTAGTTGTAAGATTGTATAAGGAAATAAATATATTGAATTGAATTGAATAGTTCAAAGTTCGAACCGTTGATAGGTTGATGTGTAGCCGACTGTACCACATACAGTGCAAAATTACATACTAATTTGCATTGTATTTTATTTTACTGCAGACGGAAGTCTGTCTCATATACCAGAATAATGACTTCAATGACTTCCGAAACGAGATTATTATTCAAAACACAAACTTTTTGCGACAAAAATAATTGAATTGCATTTGAATAAAATACAGGTGCCGGTTCGATGCCCTGACAAGTTCGCATGATCTGCGTGTTGTATTTTTACCTATGTCGTTGGGTTTTTTTCCCACAGTCGCGTCGCTTTGAAATACGTTCCCTATGGGCAGGTAATGTACTGCTTACATGAAGACTTCACACCTATCTATCTATACTATGAAGGGTTGTGGAATTAAATGCAGCTTTCGGTAGATATGGCTTGTATATTTTATATTAAAGGAAATACAGAAACGAGGCGACCATTGCTTTCTTTCAGTAAAAGGGAACAGATAATCTACATACTTCTACTTCTTTAAAACGAGCACATAGACCTGTCATATTGACGTTGACATATTGGATAGTTAAACCTTGTAGGAAAGGTCCAACATACTACGTATGCTCTGTATGCATGGTTATCAGCTGTGAGTAGTGGAGCTTCTTCTGAAAGATCTCGTCCGGGGAAGTACTAAGTATTTGGTGTTGTGCACAGTGATGCTCGCATTGCTGTGTTCCGGTTTGAAGGGTATGGGTGCCGGTGCTATTACACACACATGAGACTTAACACCTTTGTGTCTCGGAGTGATGGGCGCAGTGCAATGCATTACAGACCACGTCTTCAGTGGACGTGTGCAGTGAGGCAATGCGTTGTTATAGGCAGTGGCTACCACTTAACATCAGGTGTGACCTCGGCTTGTTCCATCATTTAGTTGTGTTAAAAAATTGCGACAATGATATGTATGAACGTAGGCATAGCTTATCTGTGCTACCTTCAAACTGTATGTACCTAACCTACCTACCTTACGTATTCTGCAACTGTCACTGGTCTGCGAGCCAGTAATAAACTGTCCTTGAACTAGAAAGGTTGTTTGCTTGCTTCACCTAGCATACCTACCCAGAGATAGACCAGACAACCTGCTAAATGTAGCGCAAACACTGGATGAAAAGACAGTGCTCAATGATGCGTTTTGGAAGAGTCCTATGTCCAGCAGTCGACTGATGATGATGAGAACTGTATCGTTATATATAAGCAATGTATATTATTGTACATTACTTACAAAGGGTTGGCTGATGAAGTGGTGACATCACTGTCGGGGGTGTTTTTAATTCAGCAACAGATAGCCAACCCTACTCTCTATTACACTGAGAGACAATCAAAATGGGGCGCTCCTAGAGAATAGAGCTAAAACTAATTAAAAAAACTCAGTATCACATATATATTCCATCTGATCTATATCCACTAGTAACCTGCCTAGATACACACTCAAATTAAAATGTTTGGTCTTTTTTAACAGCTAGCATTTAAAAGACATCTCTTTATATTATCTCTCCACTGCATTTCTCGTTTAACAAGTTTAACGCGAGCCTATTTTTGTCCGCAAGTGTACCAGTTAGCCTTTACAATATCGCGTTACAACGACAGACATTTTAACATTCGCAAAAACTAGACACCTCATTTCCCTAATTGATCGTAATTGTATTATCTAGCTATTCCTCACGACTTTGTCTGGGTAGACTTTGTTTTCACGTGGTTTTAATAAATAATTAACTAGCAGTTACCCGCGACTTCGTACGCGTCTACAGTTTCCGTGTACATTATATTATCTGTGCGTGTACCGAGCGGATACTTTGAGAAACTTGACATTACACCTCATTACACCGAACTCGTACTGGAATGTCAAACGCTAGTCGTTAGACCAAAGAGGTAGTACTACGCCCTGTCAAACTGACGTGACATGACATGACAATGAAATTCTCTTGCCAATTGGCGCTGCTAATCCTTTTCGTTCATTTTATCCTGTAGATCCTGTTAATTATTCGAGATAAAAAGTAACCTATGTGTCAATCCAGGTTACGAACTATATATATGCCAAGTTTCATCCAAGTTGGTTCAGTAGTTTAGACGTGATTGAAACACAAACATCTAAACATCCAAACATATAAACTTTCACATTTATAGTATTAGTAGGATAGTAGGATTGACCCCCCATTCCTGAGTGCAAGTTTTATGGTTTGGTTTGGGAAAACGTCTTCCTATTCACTGGCAGATCTAGGATTTCAGTTTAGTGAACTTGACCCAGATATTTATCCCGGACAAGTCAAAGTCAAAATTTCTTTATTCAATAAAATCACAAGGATCATTTAGAATCGTCTTATATAACTAGGTGATTCTAGAGTCATGAGTAGATGAGTCATGTTCCACTCCTGGACATACCCGATGCTTTTGGGGGCAGGCTTGAGTCCCCCCGAGACCTGTTTAGATCCGCTAGTGCTGTTATCTATTCTGTATTGTCTACCACGCTTTCGTAAGGAGCATTGTCGAAAACTGCCTCCTGACGCTGTATAACTACTTTCGTCTTTTTCCGACAAACAAAAGAGGAACGGAGCATGATTCCTCGTTCATTTTAACCAACTTCAAAAAATGGAGGAGGTTCTCATAGGTTGTATTTTTTAAAAAGAAACTATGCTAAGCATGCGTTGCATTATATTTACTATAGTTTATAATATCTATGGTATAACTAGCTAGCATAACATTATATTAATCTTAATTCCCTTGAGATTACTCCAAGGACATTCTAGAAAGCCACACGTGCGTACTTTCACGTTTTATAATCACGTAGATTAGTAGTTAGGTCACTACATTCGATTTAATGAAGATAACAATATTAATAAGTGAAACGTCTATTAATTTATTGAATAGCTATCGCTCTCAGGTTAGCAACGTCAATTATGATCCAGTATAATCACAAGAATCATTTAGAATCGTATTATATACAATAGGATTCTAGGTGCCAGTTCCTCTCGACCAGAGCCGAGAAATGATTCAAGTTTTCTTATTCAATCGACTTCAAAGCTTTAAACGCTTATTTGAACAAAGTAACAAAGATGTACTAACTCGACCAATAACGAAAATAAAACTTGCAAATTATTACAGTGAGAACAATGTGATCTTTTTATCTATTGCAGATAAGTAAATATACCTATGTAATAGACAATATCGGTTTTCGATGGTCTGATATGATAAGATTATGCTAATATCAACGCTGAAATCATTCTATGGGTAGTTTAAAAGAAAATGAGCAGGTGCACTGTTGTACAATTGAAAGTTTAGTGAATGTTTTTGAAAATTTTATCAAAATCGCATTATAACATGTCTACTTAATTGACGAAGTGTGTAACACTACTCTACATACCATTTATAAGTATAACACTTGTAAGAAACATACTCCTAGCAAATAAACGAATTCATTTCATTTCATTTCGAACAAACAAACAACTTATTTTCGTATAAATAAATAAATATTCATGGACATTTCTTACAACGCCGTCTATTAAAAAAATAAATAAATGAGAAAATGTGTGTTCTAAAAATAATCAAAGATGATGTAAGGTCTTTTCAGAATAACTTTTTCTATTTATTTTTATTTAACAATGTTATACCCCCTACCCTATATAACTCTCCCATCGAAAGTTTGAGTTTCAACGTGTTACAGCGAATCCACTGTGACTGAGACTCATTTGGGAAAAATCATAACCATACCTACTGTTACTCGTTGAGACTTATATTTTCATTATTGTCAACATGTCACACTCAATGTACATGTGTGATCTAGGTTCAAAACCCACTTGTGATACAAATCTTTAACATTAATTTAATTGCGATTCTGTCTTTGATTTTGTGAAAATGTAAAATACATTTTCTCGATTCAAGATTTAAAACTCTCTAATCTTTTACATTTATCTCCAAAACATCGATATAACATTCGTTTCACTTAACTTTATCTCATTTCAACAACAGCTCTAGGAAAAAGTTGAATAATATAAAACGTATGATATAACCAGTACTTAATATAAAAAAAATGTCCTATCAAACAATAGTGCTGTGACAAGACAACTGTCATGTGAGTCGATGAAGCTATCGATGAATCGATAGTCGATGTTTTAAATATCGATAAGATGATGTTGTATATGACGAAGATGCCGGAGGAGGTGGTGGTGAAGCGACCACCAAGGAGGAGGCATGTTAGTGTCAATATCAAGGTTTGTTCAAAAACTATTCATCATTTTACTAAAAAAAGTGCCTAGCCTAAGGAAATCTTTTGGAAGAAGAGAAGACAAATTATTACGTTATTATTGTATACGTTTTCTTTTTTTTGTTTAACGAAAAAGGAAATGGTAATAGTTTTAGTCTACTCTTCGCAGAGGGTAATTTTAGACCGTTAGACTTTCGCGCTCGTGCTAAGCTTGCTGGCTGCTAACAGAAATAAAAAATACAACTGGCGGTCACCCGTCCAAATAGTGACCACGCAGAAAGTGGCCTCAATGTCTTTTAATCCAGGTCTTAAAAATATATTTTTTTAGGCCTAATCCGACCTACTCCGAATAACACTATTCTTTAGATAAAAATATTTCCGTCCTTGTTTTTGACAAGTTTAATGTAGAGACAGACAGTATTTTATCGGACGGATAACGTTATTCGAAGTTGGTCGAATCCAGCTTTAAAAGTATATTTTAAAGCTGGATTAATAAACTTAGTTGATGAGATTTAAAGGCCGGTTTACGGTGCATTAGATACATTTTTGCATCACAGTGTGCACGTACCATTACATGTTAATAACATATCCGGCAGTGATTTATTTCCCCGATTATTATCATCGCTTTTTGTTGAATTCAGTTTCGTAATGTTACAGTCTGCTTTTCATTGTGTGATGCGATCCTAATCGGTTGTCGGTCAGTGGGTTTTGTTATATCTAACTTATTTCTACACTTTACCTACCTATACGTGTTTTGTATGAATGTAAAAATAATAATTAACTAGCTATAACCAAAGGGCTGGCGCTTACCATGGGCATAATTTAGTACAAGTTGGTGACGTCACCAACCTTTTGGGCACACTGCCTGGTCGGTGACTTGAGCTTCGTATGACATACCGAATTATCTTTCGCTGATGAACATCAGTTATCCGACAGAGAACCAAAGTTGTCGACATAGCTCAGAGGATTAGCAGGCTGAAGTGACAGTGGACCGGCCATGTTTGCCGTAGAACTGACAATCGTTGGAGCATACTAAAACTTGAATGGAGACCACCGTTTAGGCAAGCGTAGTGTAGGACGCCCTCCGGCGAGATGGAGCGACGATCTGCGAAATGTAGCGCAGACACTGGATGAGAAGAGCCGAAGACCGAGCTCAATGGCGCGTCTTGGGAGAGACCTACGTCCAGCAGTTAGCGAGTATAGATTGATGATGATGATGATGAACACACTCCCAGCTACTTTTAAAAGGTTTTTTTACAACTAAATGATGGAATAAGCCGATCATCTAATGTGGTAACCACTGCCTATAACGATGCATTGCCTCAGTGAGTATGTACAATGAGGACGTGGCCTGTGATGCATTTTGCACTGCGCCCTCTGAAACACAAAGGTATTAAGTCCCATGTGCCTGTAATAGCACCGGCACCCATACCCTTCAAACCGGAACACAGCAATGCGAGCATCACTGTGCCAAGCACGACATAGGTACGGTGGTAATACTTTCCCGGACGAGCCCTTTCATAAAGAGCCCTACTACTACCAAAATGTTATGATTAGCCGTATGATGCATTGACCTTTGATCCAGTTCCATCCAGTTTCCAGTATTAACAGTGATTTTCTCGTTTGCAGCGGCACCATGCTGGCATTTCGCAGTCGTCATGCAGTGACGGGTCGCTGCTCAGCGTCGGCTCGTCGGAGATGGACGAGGACAGCTCCGGCCACCACCTCGACTCTTCCGTCAGGAGTGACTACTTCGACACATACAGTAAGCACTCTTGGTCTTGGTTTGGTACTGTCAACAGTATTGGTAAACGAGATGAGAGAAAGTTTAAAAAAATTTACGACTGAAAACTAGAAACTTTTCATTTTCTAACAATGATTAAGAATTAGAAACTCTATTCTTGAAGTAGTATTTAAATTGTACAGAGCCCAGTTCGCTGGATATAGCCCTTACCGTGATCTTCACAAAGTTGTCTACTAATACGGGTTGTCGTACGCTTCAAATACGTAGAACACCAGCATTAAGTTTCGTCTTCCACGTGCTTCCACGAAGCGTGAAAGGCCGGTATTAAAAGAACGTATTTTTCGTACTTCCAGACACGTCAGAACCCCCGACAGGCGTGGCGCCGCTGTCGCACTCGGCCGCTAAGCACAAGATGGCGGTGCGGCCGCGGCGCACTCACGGCGCTCCTAGGCGGAAGAAAAACAACCCTGTAAGTACTTCACTACGTATTTCTGCTGGCTGTGGTGTTCTGTTCTGTTCTGATTGTGGATGCCAGCCAGCATGACGACAAGCACACGTGGCTTACAGCTTTACATTTCAATGTGATGGCCGCAGTATTCATTTATAAGTTTAAGCGCCCAAATCCATCATTTTTTGCGATACCCGCAAAGGGTGAATGTTTTAAAGTGCCTCCTTTAACATAAGCCCAAATTGTAACACGTTCGGCAAATAAACGTATTTTGTTATGTGTAATGCAGTTGTAGGCAGCGGTAACAGGATCGCCTCTGTTTTTAGATTTATACATCGACAAGGCCACTTTTTCATCATAGGAGTGTGAAAAGATCATGCAAACATTTGGTTTACAGTTGGATTTCTATTTTCTCCTCGACGACGATACTAGAGCCTATGCAACCACCGTGTCATTGACCCCAGAATTTCTTACGTTCCAGATCGCCGCATCAGCATTGCCGATTACGCCTGAACTCAACGAAGAAATGATACGAAGCGCTACTCCTGATGCCACCCACAAATCCACAGAAGTTGTTACTGGTGAGCACACTGATATAACCCTTATAACCGTTGATATAGAGTACAAAATAACCAATCTAATGTCTATTTTTCGTCTTTACAGAATCATTTTCTTCATCGACCACGACAAAGCACGTGATAATCAATGAACAACAAATACAAGTGAATCGAGAACTGCAGAGAGTGCTGGAAACCCCGAGCGACACCAAACTCAAGTCGTCATCGCTCCCCCCGGGGCTAGCACTGAACCAACTAGTCGGACAATCCCCAGCCAAGCTCAGCATCGCTGAAAATAACACACCAAGATCCTCCATCAAACGAAGCCAATCTAGTTCCCAAGGACAGTCTTTACGAGACTCACCAAAAATACAAAGCACGTACCACTCAGAAGATAGAATGACGAAGTATAGGACCGATAAGAAGTACGCCGAAGAATCTTGCCACGAAAAGAAAACTAAGTCAGAAAAAAGAACAGAAAATGAAGTCATACGATCGTCGAAGAAGGAAGAATCGTTCTTTAGCAGATTGCTGCTCAGAAAGAGTGGAAAGAAGTCAAAGAAGGACCAAGTAGACGAGGGACAGCAAGAAGTAAAGAAATGTAAGACGGAGAAGCCGCAAGGCCAATACAAACCCGTCGATGACAGTTTTTTTGAAGGACAAGGGTATAAACCTATACCCGCTGAAAGAACCCACAAATCTGCCGGCCAAAAAGCCTTCGCCAACCAAATGCACAAGCGGTTGGACAACAAAGGAGGGTACGTCCAAGAAGGCGCATACAAGGACGTCTACAGTGCTGCCAAGATACCAGGAGTCGAATACAACATTGTTACTGATCTCAAAATAGCCGATGAAACGGACAAAATGCTTAACAATGAAATGAAGAACCGATTCAGCAGACGAGAGGAATTTATAGAAAAAATGGAAAGAACTATACGCTCTTCTTCTAAAGAAACAGTAGACCATCGAGAACCGTTCCATCTGCCAAATCTTCCGGAAAAGGCGATAAAACCTACTGTCCACAGAATAGATCAGTTTTCATCAAAAGCATTTATTTCAAACGAGGCAACCACCATGGTGCAAGAAGAGGTTCTATCCCCCTCGCTAGTGATCTCAGACGACGAGCCGCCTATCAGAGCAATGAGAATCAAGACAGTTCCTCCTGACTACTCATTTTCTAGTGGCAGTATGCCCAAGAATTTACCCTATTTCAACCCTAACTTCAACATTTCCTCTGCGCAAAAGACCAAGCACCAAAGCTCTGACAACATCAAACATAGATCGTCCGAACTTATCCCAGATTTCAGCGAAAAAGTCGAGCGTAAAAGAGAAACGATTCACCACGCGACCAAAACTGAGGAGGCTTACGTGGCGTCGGGGGTGAGATCTCTTGGGGACGAGTTCATTGAAAGTCGAAGCAGCATTGGCAAGTCTCATAGCTTCCGCTACGCTTCGGAAACCACTTCAATCAGCTCCCAAGAGAGTCAGATGCCCAGTCTTCCAGCCATCGTCGGAATCTCCGAGCCTTTACTCGACAGTTGGGAAGTCAACTACAGAAGAAACTTAACTGACAAAACTGATTTTACAAAGAGAATATCCGCTCGAAACTACAATATCCTTCACGGTACCGCAGAAGCCAATTACGATAGCTTGCCGAGCACCGATAGTAGCTATCTAGACAGCCTCAAAGCTGACGTCAACGATGATAGGAAACTGTTCACAAACAGTATCCACGTCTCGATGGATATAAACAAGAGAGATAGCGATATCTCACAGATAGAGGCCAAGATTGATGATATTATTAGTTCGCCTAAGCCTATTATAGGGCCAATACTCAAGTCTAATTCCTTAGATAGCGTTAAAAGTAGCCCTGAGAAACAAGTTGATGATAGAAGGAAGACTATTTCCGTAGAAAGCGCTTTGAGCGCTAAGAATAAAGAAACGGAGAGTTTTGTTTCTGTTACCCACATCAATAAGGAACAAACACCGAACAAGACCATAGAATCCCCCAAAATCAATAAAAGCGATGAAAAGCTTCAGAAGTCAGGAAGCAAACGCGGCGTCCCGGAGTTTCTGAACATTCAACTAAATAAGGTTGACATCAAACCCGTTACTAATATCGTGTTGACCGCTAACGTTACGCCAAAGAAACAAGATCTACAACCTGAGAAAGACAATGAATCTATGCAAGATTCTTTAGAAAACACCCAGAACCAGGTGAAAAAGGAAAACGCGTTAAACAAAATCACTGACAACGTAATCAACAATACTCAAGAAGACAAAACTACTCGCCAATCTGTTATTCCTGTGATCCCTCAAAGCCCTTCAACTCCTAAAACTTTCTTCAAACGTAAAGCTGCCAGTGTTGATCTTCCCGACAAAACGGAAAAGCCTAGAGCGAACTCAGTCTCCACTGACGGAAGCACAGAAAAGATTTACGACAGTATATCCATCGGTCAGAAATCTCACTCTAGTTTTGGAAGCAAAAGCTCTATTCAAAGTTCCGATAGCAATGATATAAAAATCCCGGATCGTCATGAAGAAGCCGTCATCCTTAGAAGGAAACCTATATCTTCCAGGGGAGGGAAAAAAGATGACGAGCCGGAGTTAATGAAAGTGTTTGCGCGACGATCTCTGAAAATCAAAGACACTGAAGCTGATTCCATAGCTCAAGACATCGCTGATGCAAAAGAAGAAGGCATAGCCAAAACCAAAAGTTTAAAAAATGAGTTCAACGCGTCAATAAAATCTAGAGACAGTGACAAAGAAAATGAAGAAATCAAAGAAGAACAGAGATTGGTTGACATAGCAGCGAGGGTTAGTCAATTCGGACAATACCAGCGTAGTGTCAGCATACACAGCGTCAACCCTAAACGGGAAAGCGCACCCAACTACAGATCCGAAATCCACAAATACAAAAAGGAAGTGTCAGACTCTACTCCTGAAAAAAGACTACGTAATAGAACCTTTCCCGACTCATCAAATGATAGGGACGAGATTAAAAACATAGCTAAAGACGCATACAAAGCTGATACGTTAAAACGACCTTGGATGCGAGACGGGAACCGACTTTCCACTGATTCTGACAAAAGAGACAGTGTTATTGACAATGTTATAGACAAAGATGGAGCGATGGAGAAAGGGGAAGGTGGGAAAGAGAATGTTGCGGAAGAAGCAGATGCATCACCTCAGTTTAAAGGGATTTTGCAAATGCGAGCGGAGTGGGAGAGACGGGCGAAACAGGGCATGACCAAATAAAGGTGCTAACGGTACAAGGTATGTTATTTTGTCTCATTCTTTCATACAGATTTTTTTTAGGAAATATAAGAATCAAGTTGACATAGCTCAGAATTAGCTAGTTGAAGTGACAGCTTAACATCTTGCAGAACAGATAAATGATGAAGGTTCTGGAATGGTTACTGGCTCAAAATCATTTTGAAAACCTATGGGAATGGAAGGGATATGTCCCAGCAGTAGACTTCTTCGGGCTGATAATGATGATAACTTGTTACTTTTTCATAAAATACACCTATACTATTAATAACTACTTTTGAATTGAAAAATGCAAAAGTCAAGTTGCATGTTGGTGACTCCATCACGTCGTAGCGGCTGGACCAATTTTGATGAAACTTTAAAGATACCTAGTAGTTTTTTTGACGAAAAAAGCAGCATAAAGGCAACACGCGCATACAAAATCTATAAATCACAGTTTCATAGTCATAAAATATCTTAAAATAATGTAAGTATACTGAAATGTTATCTTTTTTTCAGGAATTTCAAGAAAGTACCACGTTGTACACACCATATTAATATTTAGTTTAGTTATTAATTATATAAGTATTACTTAAAATTAGAATTAGAAATCATATTAATGTTATTTGTAATGAAATCGATGTTTATTTAATGTTACGGAAACATTGTATTTTTGAGTGTTATTTGATAGCCAATAGTTTTATTTTATTAACAAGAATATCATTATTGTATTGAAAATTGTGAAATACAAATTTTATTCCTATAGTTTTTGGTTTGTTTCATTTTTCTACCCATTCAACGACTCAGAAGTAGAGGCTTGGAAACATTGATTCGTATTTCAAAAAGTTATGTACAATTTGAGTACAAATAGAACCTACATAGATAGAAAACTCTTTATTGGATACCACACCCAACACAAGGAAATTGCATACACAGAGTTCTTAGGGCCAACGCACATCTATCGACAAAACTGTTTTGTCGCGTACTTAGTGACGTGAAAATAAATTTTCTGTTATAACGAAAACAGCATATGATGAATGCTTCCTCGTCATATGCTGTTTTCGTTGTAACGAAACTCACATCAATTGACACGACAGTCTTTTCTTACGTTTTTTTATTGATAGGTTCGCAAACCAGCCGTTAAAACAATTTAATTAATTAATTAAATTGGCCGAGCGGCCTTCAAAAGCAAACATGCATGCATAAAATTATGTTTACCTATCTATTAATAGCATTGTTTAGTACCTACCTATTAAACATTGCTTTATACGCATATACCTAGAGAATGAACTGTGCTTTTTTAATAAATAAGAATATAAAGTAATTATGTAGTGTACTTAATAATATTATTAAGTACTTAGGATGATTCTCATTAAATAAGCAAGTAACGAAAACAGCAAATAAAATGTAGCATATCGTAACTAAAAAAGTTTTACTGAGAAGTTTCACATCACTAACTGTTCGACAAGACGTTTTGTCTTTGGTTTGCGTTCTCCCTTATTCTACATTTCATACAGTCAGTCTAACATACACTCGGTTTAAGAGGTAAATCTACATAGTGATTTAAAATTCCAAGTAAAAGTACCCAACAGATGGCGTTAGTAGTCTTGAAAACGCTTGATATTTTGAAGAATCAAAATTGTGGTAGCTGTACGCTATTTGAAGAAATATCATGCAAAAGAAAATAAAAAAAAAACGAATGTAGTTAAGGGCGTCTTGCACCAGAATCACTAAACGTATTTAACAGCTAAATCAATTTAAATCTGACGTATTTGTATGACTTGACAACTCGCTAAATACTATTTAAGAGTAAAACGCGTTTAGCGATTCTGGTGCAAGCCGCCCTTAGTATAGTACTTACTTAATTAATCTCGTCAGTGATATTAAAATGTAGTCTCTCTATCAGTCTACCTTCATATTTCATTCTGTTGTGGTTTGTAGTAAGTTAACTTTAACCTTAAACATATAAAAATAAAAAAAAATCTACTAGGAAAAAAAAGTCAGACAACCCCATTTTTTTTCACAACCCACCCTAAATATTGTGAACGCATTCCAAAGGGTAGCTTAACAAGGGTTGATCTACGCAGGCGCACTAGCATCTACCTAACCCCAATTTAGTCGCCACCATCTTACTTTCATTCTCTCAAAATTACACAAAAAACTAACATAAAATCACTAGAATCAGTGAATAAGTGTATTTTTGACTGTGTGTGGACCAGTGAAGTGAATTCGGACCTGCCATTTTGGAAATTCATAGACTTGATAGAAAATTGTGGCTTACGTAATATTTTTTCATCGGCGTTAGAAAATTGTGTCCTGTGTATCCTGATAAAGCGAATAGGTAAGACATTTTCACTATACATTTTCTCTAATTAAAGAAAACCATTTATTTTGAAGAGTACTTTGCTCGACAGACGCACTTTGGACATTGATTTTCAATTTAGGCATCTACACGTACAAGAGAAAAACACTGAAGTGTCTTGGTGTGCGTAAGGCCCTATAGGTTTCTAAGTACTTGCCTGCCTCCCTACCTTAAGCAAAGATACCTAAGTAGTCTTTGAAGGGAGTTTTTAAGTAATATCGGCTTTGTGTACTTGTACCTTAAGCTGGTGATATTAGGGAGAATTTTTTTTAGATTTGGTATTTACCTATCTTTCATGAAAGCAGGGTTGAATATTTGAAAAGGACCATTTTTTTTATTAAAACCTATATTCTGTGTACTTCAAAAGGTAAGCAAAAAACATTGAATCTATTTTTAAACGAGTGACTCTTTTTCGATCCAAAATTTTTCATCCCAATTGGAAATTTCCCTATTCGACCAAAGCTATTTGATTTCTTCTTTCATCCCAAACCTATTTTTTTCTAATTTCTTTAACCTTTTTTTTTCTGTAGCTATTTAAAAAATGACAATTAAATGGCAATGACATTATACAACGAGCTGGGAATCAATGGTTGAGACTCGCAAGGGACAGGAAAGAATGGCGCAATAAAGAGGTCTATATTCAGCAGTGGGTGCAAACGGGCTGAGATGATGATGATGTTGATTAAAAAAAACTGGATCCAACTTTGCCTACTGACAAAGTATATGATGTAGGTAAGAACTACAATAAGTCAAAGTATGTAGGAGATGTTACATAAACATCTCCTACATACGATACACATATACATACATACATATACATATAACACATATGATAAGATACATATGATGTTGATGTGTAAGTTAAATGAACGAGATAACTTCAGATTTTTATCTCGACCTGCAAAAGTGGTTACACTAGATAACATCTCTAAATGGTGTGTTGAGGTAGTATAATTGTATGGTTATTGTTATTCTTGTTGGCTGTTGGTTACCTAACGCTATGTGACGTAAAGATGTACCCAACTCTTTTAGGTAATCCCTCCAATGAACTACAACACAAAGAAACTACTTATACCTAATGTAATTACTGAAACTACTTATTGTCGAAAAACGCCAAAATTTAGACACTTTCGAAATGTCATGTTTTTAAAATTTGACTTCAAAACAAACGACTTGACGTATGACTCGACTTGACTAAACTTATTTCAAATAATCCACTTGACACTGGCAAAATTGTCTGTCGAAATGACGGACAGAAGCCATTTAGAAGAAAAGAAGTAAGTTTGTCGTGACAAACTTAGAATATATATAGTTCGTAACCTGGATTAACAAATAGGCTATGTACTTTTTATCCCGAAAAATTAACAGGTCCTACAGAATAAAATGAACGTACGGGATTAGCAGCAAGCGCTAGCTAAGATAGATAGATAGAAAACTGCTGATAGAATATTGCTGTGCCCTAACAGGGTTTGTTTGATACTCTACATACCTTTATAACACCTATTTCATCATCATTTCCCTGCCCTTATCCCGCGCTAGGCGGTCGGCACAACATGTCTTCTTCTTCCACTCGCTGCTATCATTCGTCAACTCAGAATCTACTCCTCTCACATTCATATCCTCTTTCACACAATCCAACCACTTCTTCTTCGGCCTTCCTCTACCTGCGTACCCAGTCACCCTATATTATAACACCTATTTATGCAACATAAAAGTGCAATAAAGATTTTGAATTTGAATCTCTTTATTGTAGCTGCACCTTGACGAAATTACATATTATTATAAGATACAAAGTTCTTATATACTTACATACTTTGACACGAGGACGACGTCACATCACGTCTGCTTCAGAGGGTTTAGTACGAGTTTTGGTGTAAGTATAAAGCCGGTGTAAAACGTCTGAAAACAGTAGGTACTTACACGCATACGAAGTCGGGGGTAACAGCCTGGTCATAAATAATTGACTATCGATTTGAATTTGTAGGTACTTTTTCTGTATTCCGAGTCGTATGATTGATTGAGTATCCGAGTTTGAAACAAAACTCTTTTGCCCATTTGTCTGATATTAGCTACTCATCTTTTATAATGGAGTTGGCAGATATCCAGTTTGATAAAGATGTTTGCGCCAAACAATTGCAATATCAATACGGGGTGTAAGACTAAGTACCTACTCCCAAAATCTTCAGAGGGTTAAAATATCATCACTTTCGAAAACTTCAAAAAAAAGTGAAAAAAATGTGGTGTTGTTTTCGAAAGTGGTTTTGTTACACTCTGTAAAAATTGTATTATGAACCTAAGTAGGTATAAAATACTGATACCTACATAAACATAGCTAAACGTGTAAACGTACCTACTCTTAGTTTCACCGTTCATAACAAAACATAACTTTACGAAAACCGTTTCCATAGACCCTTCCCTCTACTTTCCCTAACTCAATCAAGACAACAAAACTACCCTTCTGCAAATAGCTCCAACAGCAGCCCTGACCTTAGAAGGGCGAATTTGTTGTGAAGTGAAATGAAAATAAAAACACAATAGTCATAAATTGGACAAGGTGCAAATAAACGTACTTACATACAGTTGTCACAACGGATCTTTGAACCTTTGAAGTATCTGCGCAGAACCTATTTTTGGGTTGAATTAAAGATAAGCAAATTTTTCCGCACAACTATATACGGAATCGTTGTTGCACCTAACGTCGATGAGAGAGACTCCACTGTGTGACGGTGGAGACTCAAGTGGCTCCACAGTCACAGCGGAAACGCTACTCAGAAAACACCCTAAATCATTTAAAATTATGGACCTGTTTGTCTTAAACGAAGGCTTTTACTTACCAATTTTTCATAATAAGTTACTGTCGGCTGAAAACAGCAGCAAGGGTATTTCAGTCGTATAAAGATGTCGCTCGAACCCCATTTACATAATGAATCACCCCCATCAATCACAATATCCTCTTTATTTAAAGTTATAAAATAGAAGAGTGGAGTTCTAGCGACGTTTTTTTTTCATGTTTTTTTGTAACCATATTTCTGGGGAAAAAACTACACTGGGGATGTATTTGTGCGGATTTCAGGCATAATTGTATGCTCCTTGAATGTAAGCATACACAAGCACAAGAGAGAGAGAGAGAGAGAGTGAGAAAAAAGCTACAAAAAAGTCCAGAAAAATTACCAGCTGCAGTGACTTTTGCCAGCCACGATGGCAATTCCGGCTTATAATCATGTTCTTGGGCATGACAAAAGATAGATAGCGTAATCCTTTTCTTACTTCTAGAACCTTTGATTTACTTCCTACGTTCTACCAGCTACCAGTCCCACTAGCTGAGAAAATAAATAAATAAATGACATTCCCCTGACAACTAATCACGTGACCATTGACGTTTTCGATTCTCTAGTGAATGTA
Source organism: Gandaritis pyraliata (assembly GCA_947859175.1). Taxonomy (NCBI): domain Eukaryota; kingdom Metazoa; phylum Arthropoda; class Insecta; order Lepidoptera; family Geometridae; genus Gandaritis; species Gandaritis pyraliata. Next base: position 8,266,160 of record OX401869.1, on the reverse strand, counting down.
GAATATCAAATTGGCTATGATTATCCCACTTTTTCCACCAGTGTGTGGAGAATATGACTTTGTCAGTCAGTTCACCTTTTAACAGCTTTATATTTATAGGAGACTTATCGAGCGAGTCCTTCCTAATTATAATTCAGATGAGGTACCAAATATTGATGGGTTTCTTCAAACTTTTTGATTTGAATTATGAAAATGGCATGAAGATGGGATGTGTTTTCATTTTAGCCAAACCGATTTTGCAATGGAAAAAAAAATCATTTATGTCAAAAATGAGTACAATTAATTTTTACAATGACAATAAAATCCCTTTATATTGCTAATCACAGCTTTAGAGCATTTAGGAATGAAATTTTGAAGCTCGCCAAAATTATATTCATCATCAGCAACTCACTAGTCACCTCTCTCAAACGCCATTTCTAGTCAATTTTCTTGATATTGCCACGGATAAAATATACAATTTACAAAAGACGATAGTTGGTCTCATATAATGGTCGATAACTCACGTGCGAACTAAAAGCACAACAAACCATCAAACTCAAAAGTGGGGGGGCTGCCGTAAAGTGTGGTTACCCTGAATTATGTGCGGCTCAGCTAATGTGTTTGGGATAGTTTGAGGGCCCAAGAAGTGACCAGTAATGAGGAGAACAAAAAGGTTTTATACAAATAAAAAGTTCGTCTGTGTATCTGTTTATTTGCTCGAGGATCACGCCTTAACTACTGGACCAATTTCAATGAAACTTATACAATTTAGAAGCTACAAGGATCATCGTCTACAGAGGAGCGAGTACGAGTTGACAATGTAAAAACCGGTGTCAAACGTCTGACACCAACCACACCGGTGTGCGCTGCTTGGTATGGAAACACTGAGCGGATTTTTTGAGAAGCTTGGTTTCGTCAAGCTCCCGCTCAGTGTTTCCATACCAAGCAGCGCACACCGGTGTGCTCGGCGTCAGACGTTTGACATCGTTTTGTACATTGTCAACTCGTACTCGCCCCTCTGGTCACATATATTTTGGTGATGCGTAATAAAACATTATAAAAACAAAACTTATCGCAACCAATGTGAGTGCTACGCCGATGCTACGAAGTGCTACGCGAGTGCTACGTATATTTCAATCCTTTCAATAAAATTCATCATTGTGTCCTAGTTTCTTGTAAAACTCAATTTTTTCTTGTTCTAGGTCTCAGAATACATACCTATTTCTAGTAATTTTAAGGTGGTCCACCCAATCTGATGGAACGACCACGTTGTAACGTTTGTAGGAAATTTGCATAAAAGAAAGTTCAATTTATTTTTACTAGTTTTTATCAATCAGTAGACTTCTTCAAGCTGACAATAATAATGATTTATCTACCTCAATTAAATCTTTACAAACACTCTCAGACTCGTTTTAACTTTGACCCTGGATTAAGTCTAATTAATTCAAAAGCCTGACTTTGAAACTTAATCCGACTTAAGTTTAAGTGCTTATGTTTAGTAAATATCTGCAAAACGGACGATTCTAAATGATCCATGTGATTTTATTGAATAAAGAAATTTTGACTTTGAACGGTGCCTGTATAGTAATAGAGAAACAATAATTGAGAATATAATAATACCGTTATACTATGACACATAAAAATCATTATTTTATTAAAAACACGACAAAATGCTGACACTATCGAAATGTCATGTTAGTAATATGTTTGTCGTGCATTGCAGATGCAATACAGTTATGCGACGATTATAAGTATAGCGAGAGAAGTTAAGACTTACGGAAAATATCTAAATCATTTCCCAAAAGAATTCTGCTCTGCCTAACACTCCATTCTACGTAGGTACCACCATAAACAGAAAACACTTCTCCATTTTAAAATATTCACGTGAAAAGGAATGTGAAAACACCGTAGAAAGGTTACACATTCCTGAATAAAAGATAACACCTGTTTTGTTTATAAGAAACATCGATTTGGCTGCCATGATTGGACTTTTTATATTTATAAGGATTTTAATTATTGATGAACAATGAACATAATTGAACATAAACATAGGCCGAAGAAGAAGTGGTTGGATTGTGTGAAAGAGGATATGAATGTGAGAGGAGTAGATTCTGAGTTGACGAATGATAGGAGCGAGTGGAAGAAGAAGACATGTTGTGCCGACCCCGCCTAGCGCGGGATAAGGGCAGGGAAATGATGATGATGAACATTGAACATAAAAGAAAAACTTATGATTTGTAGGGACGCTTACCAACAAACCACCAACCAAACAAACAACCAACCAACCAACTTCCCAACTTTTTTGTTACCTACGTGAAGATTTCACTATTTCTTTTGCTCTGCTATCATCATCAGCAATAGAACGTCCACTGTTGAACATGAGTATTTTTGTTGTGTTTCTCACACTCCATTTATTTCTCTATTATTATTTTCAAAACAATAACAAACACGTCATTTCAATTGAATCCCTCACGCGAGCGAGGAAATTCCTAATAAATCCTATTACGTTGCCACCCTACGGGGGGTGACATAGCTTAAATATAACAGCTTGTTCACTAAAGACTTACCTACCCCTTTAATCTACTGTCATTTTCAAGTTTTTAAAAAATGATTTATCATTGTCGCTTGCATGGCAACGAAAGTGTGAGCCATTGGAATAAATGTGTATTATTGTTTTTATTGTTTGATGGAATTCTTTTTCAAGTTTTGAAAGGAAAATCCACCATTTTGTCTTCAAAATTTAAGGAAATAAATAAAAATAAAAAGTACTAAGTAAAAAAAAAACGACTTGACGTATGACTCGACTTGACTAAACTTATTTCAAATAATCCACTTGACACTGGCAAAATTGTCTGTCGAAATGACGGACAGAAGCCACTTAGAATAAAAGAAGAAGATGACAAAAAATTTAGCAGTCGTTTTAGCTAGCAGAGCTTTAGAACACCAATATGAATAAAGCTATTATTGTGCATCATCTGACTTCTAAGCTAGTGAACCAGCTACCTTGGATCAGCTGTGACTTCATATGAAAGAGGGCAAACAAACATCTAGGGTTATGTTGACCAATATTTGAACCGTCTGAGTTGTAATCTCGATTAAATTTTAATGGTTTTATATGGTTTATTAATAAAATTGCTAATTCAGGTTTCCTCCATAAAATCAAGCTTGTTTTATGGGGTAGATACCGTCCATGGATTTTATCCCATGATCTAAGCAGCCATGATTGAATGAAGCTTTTGCTTAGCTTGCTCTCATAATAGTTCTCGATAGAAGGATAGGGTACTTTTCTAAAACAAATAATTAATTTAAGTGTTCTAAAATAAGTAAATTACATAGTAACCACCACAATCTATACACTGTGATTAACTTTTGGTACGAAAACCCTAAAAAAGCCATATTGAATTACACGTCCAGTACGCACAACGGATCTTTATGCCTCTGAAGTCAGGTGCAACAACGATTGTGCATGCGGAAAAATTCGCTCACCTCCAATTCGACCCAAAAATCGGTTTTGCGCAGATACTTCAGAGGGACTAAGATCTGTTACTATCTGACTACTAAGTACTGCTATTTATTCTGTCACTTTTTAAATATTGCTGACCTAGTTTTAACATTTCTAGAATTCTACAAGCTTAGGGCCAACGCACATCTATCGACAAAACTGTTTTGTCGCGCACTTAGTGACGTGAAAATAATTTTTCTGTTATAACGAAAACAGCATATGACGAGGAAGCACTTGTCATATGCTGTTTTCGTTATAACGAAACTCACATCAATTGACACTACAGACTTTTCTCATGTATGTTTAACTATCTATTATAGCATTGTTTAGTACCTACCTATTAAACATTGCTTTATACGCACATACCTAGAGAATGAACTGTGTTTTTTAATAAATAAGAATATAGAGTAATTATGTAGTGTACTTAATATTATTATTAAGTACTTAGGATGATTCTCATTAAATAAGCAAGTAACGAAAACAGAAAATAAAAAGAAGCATATTGTAACTAAAAAAGTTTTACTGATAGTTTCACACTTTCACATCACTAACTGTTCGACAAGACGTTTTGTTTTCGGTTTGCGTTCGCCCAGGTTACCTACTTAGGTCTTTGTAGCAGATGGCACGTACTCGGAGCTCGAAGGTCGCGCCTCAACGTGACGGGACAGTTCGCAGTAATATTGACTGGCGTAATTACGAACAAAAATGCGTATTCCGTTTTGAAGTTGAACATGTTTTTGCAAAAAATGAAATAATACCTACCCCCGTATTCCAATCTTTTGCTGTCAAGTTATATTTCACTGCCCAGTGTAATTTCTTCAGGTCAAAGAATGATCACGTGGTACAAAATTGTACCACGTGATCATCCTTTTTAGACACTTGACAGCTAAATATGCGCGAAAACAAATTAAATGACATCATAATGTCACTATTTAGTCACAGAATAACTATGAGTTAGTATGAACTGACCATGATTTAAAACTTTGCAGTTCAACTTTGAGATTGGAATCGTCCCCCTAGGCTGAAAAATGTTGACAACATTGTTATGCTGTTTGGGATGCGCGATACCAATTTTTGCTTCGGCCACAATTTGTAGCGAGCCCAAGACTATTAAGTTTGAGTAGAACTTCGCTACATTTACCCTCTCGTCTGTGGCAACCTTTGTCATCCTTTGATTTTTTTTTGCCTGTGTTGTAAGTACTTGTGTTTTTGTGCCAAATATAAAATTCTCTTCTTGGTCTTGTGCAGGTGGTAGAGCACAAGGGGCAAACGACTAAATGAGACATCGTGATAATGTGATGAGGGTGACTAATTCTTTATTGCACACAACACTGGACATAAACAAAAGACAGAAATAGATGACATGTACAAAGGCGAGCTTAACCCTAACAAGAGTTTTCTTCCAGCAAATATGATATGATGGTGTGTTCCAGAGCGCGAGCTGCGGGCGATGCTGGTGCTGGCATGCTCTGCGGGGCCATCCTGAGCGCCGCGCCGCTGTCCCTCCGCGGTCTGGCGCCAGGCCTGCCCGCCGCGCGACCCTCGCTCCTCGCAGCCATCGTCATGCATGCACTGCATCGGGAGGACGAGCCCAGCTTCGTGGGTAAGTCTAAGGTTCCAACGAACAGCTGGGTTTTCAATGGCTAGAACTGCCACCAAGTCTAGAGCTACTATTGGAGCTAGAATGCTCTGCTGGGCTATCCTGAGCTATGGTGGGTAAGTCTCTAAACTTTAACAATGTCCGTAAGTCACTTGGAACATTGGGTAAAGGTGGAATTAAACTAATATACCACAATTTTAATGGTGTAGACTACAACTCAAGTGAAGCTGTGCAGGATACATGGCAAGCTCGGGTAAGGGCAGGTGGAATGTTATCATATAGGTATTTGTATGTCGGTACGCACCGTAACGCTGTGAAATGAACCCATATACGCGAAGGTTCCACCTATGACCTCTTTATTGAGAAGGTGAGTATACGTGCAGGTAAAGCTTACATGTCTAGGTACTCATAGCCAATAAAAAAAGCTTTTGAAATTGGAAAATGTTTTAAAACGCTTTTCGCAGACCAACTCGTTTGTGAATTGCTCCCAATCATCAGTTTGTATTCATATTATTCATGAAACAAGCTGAAATTACATCAAATTGCGTTATACTCTTTTCATCTCTGAATTCTTTCATCAAGTCTCGGTTTCCGAAAAAGCGGCAACCCTCTAAGAAGATCTCAATTTAGCGGTGCCGATTTTTTGCGTTCTTATCCAATTTTGGAAAATGAAACAATTATTTGTTCTCACTTAAGTGCAGTCTTCGGAAACTTATCTGTGAAAATCCTATCGAAATGTAACTAGCCACTTTTGGAGCAATCGAAGTACACTATAAAATGCACGGAATTAATTAATCTATCAATTTTTTTGATGTCTGTTAAAACGCTCTAAAAAGTATTTATGCAAAAAGTAAGTCATGAAGGGTTTACAATAGGGTTCAAAATGTAACGCACCTTTGTATGTCTCTTGTGGTTATCAATGGCACAGTGTAAATAAATACAGTAGACTTGCATGACCTCCGTCTACTCCTCTCTGTCTATTCAATACTCAGTACATCTATTGCTTTCACATGGTAATACTTGTTCCATTGTAGGTAGGTATCACATATGAATCCTGTACAGGGGTATTGCAACAGGGAAGTAGGCAGACAGAGGTTTCAATATCCAAGTTGAAGTTATTCCAAAATTGAATACCGCGTTCTTTACGTTTGCAATACAGATCTATGTTTCGAAATGATCCTTGTTCGTTTAGAAATAAGTCGTATTTCACTTTGAATGACTAAAGTGGGTTTTAAATATTAGGTTAGACGGTATTTACCTACGTTTTCAATGCAGTGTGTGCGTCACACGGCGCCAACGCCAAGATGTCTGCGATAGTGTTATACTAACTATTACCTAAGGCATCGGCTATTGTGGCGGTACAGTCAGAGATATAAGTTGAGAAACAATTTGAGAAATGATTTTATTTACATAAAATCGTCCTCGTCACTTACCATCAGGTGAGATTGCGGTCAAACGTTTGTCTATAATGTATAAAAAAAAAACATAAATCTTCCAAGGCCATATCTATTAGCGGAGATCCTTCTTCGACTAACGTTGTAGCATGTGGCGTGGTAGCGTCGTAGCACTACGATTTCACAGAGAGGAGTTTTATCTCCCCATGGGAACTTGATCATGTCATGTCACGTCATGATCATGTCATGATCATGACGTGTCATGACTAAGACCTCGTTCCCACTTGTCGGATCCATTGTAATCGGATGTTGGCGCTTCTATTCAAAACGGTGTCATGTAAGTGTGAACAGCTTCATACAATAATGTTCTGCCCCTAAAGCATTCGATATTTTGTCGGACCCGACACCGACAAAACAATTACACGAATTTATTGATGTACATTTTGGTGTTTTTTTTTTAACTTTATGCTAAAATTACTGGGCAAAGGTCTAAAAGGTTTGCCCAGCAGTGGGACGAAAAAAAAATGCTAAAGTTGAGTCTGTTCTCAAAATGATTACACTTCTGACATCTTAATGGCTATTTATCCATAAAGAATGATTGTAAGAAAAAAGTTTACCTATTGAAAATGAAAAATTTAATATCAATATTATAGGAACAAATCGAAATGGCGGCTACATTACATTTAAATAGCCTCCTATTATTCATAAGCTATTTTAGTAGCTGACAGAACTTCAGTTGCCTTTCCATACTGAATAGTTTATTCTGTGGTCTCGCGTGACTGTTCTGGCGAAATGAGCCGACGTAGATCGAGGGAGCTTTGATATCCAAATGAAAAAGCTGCTTCAGAATATATAGACGAGGGATTTTCAGAAGTTTTATGTCGCTAGAGCACTGATTTTTCCAGAAACATCTTTCAAAACCTTTACTAAATTCAGTATCAACATTCATTTGTAATTAATAATGAGTCAGCGAGGGATTTTTACAAGTTTCATGTAGACCACTGGATTTCTCCAGAAATATCTTTGACTTTACAAAATTTTTATATCATATCATGTATGTAGGTAAGTATTATGAAATGCAATTAAATAGGCTTGCATCTGTTATCCTTAGCACGGTAGAAATCTTTTGGTATTTTTTGGCAAAATAGCTTATTTTGTCAAAAAATATTATTTTGACTTAGAGCTACTATCTCTACCTACCAGTTGAATATTCATAAGCCTTTAGTGGCCACCCATATAAATGTTAACCACGCTGAAAGTTGCACAACGTAACTTAGGGCCTGTTTCACAATCTTTGAGTAACGCTATCCGTCAGAATCATAAAATGATACTCGTCAAAATTATACCCCTCTTTGCCTTTGACAAGTTTAATGTCGAAACGGACATATTTATGACGAATAGCGTTGTCATGAGATGGTGAAATAGGCACTTAGTCTAAAGTCAAAACAACACGAAACAAAAGGTCAAAATATGACACACTGCTCATAATTCAAGTAGGTAAGTATGACCTTGTACATACCACCAATGTCGACTAATTCCGACGAACAATCGATTGGTATTCGTCAAAATCGGATTAGTCACGACTTGGCTGTACGATAGAATATTATGGAAAAACGTATTCTCAATGATTTATCTTTGATGCTCCAACATCCTACTGCTTCTGGGTCTCGACTCTTCTTCCTGGTCGTCAATCTTGACAGAATGGACGTAATCGTCATATCAATCATTCATTTCTTTCGTCCCTTTTACAATTTTTTTTTATACAATTTAATGATGGAACAAGCCGATGGCCCACCTGATGTTAAGCGGTTACCGCTGCCAAAATGTAATTTTAATAATTTCTGTTACTCTTAGAAAAGGCACACGATTGTTTGCCACGCACAAATGCACAAATGTTTGTTCTCAGTGGGGATCGAATCCACGACCCACAGCACGGAAGGCAGAGCTATGCCGACTGAGCTGTGACGCCTGTCAATCAGAATGGAAACATTTTAATCTAAAGGATAGCGTTATTCGGAGTCGAACCCGGTTTAAACAGTCTAATCTGTGATTTAATTTGCGAAAGTAGACCTTGCAAGCCAATATAGTAGTATTCTGGTACAGAATAGATGTAATAGGTACAACGGTGCTCTGGATGCTGTGTCAGATGAAGTTAACAACTGCGATTTCGAAATCGTAAAGTATTTGTTAGTCAAGGCTAGATACTTATAAGAAACTTGAGGATTTTTTCTTATAAATAAATAAAATAATATAATAAATAAATATATAATAATATATAATAATAAATATTCTTGGACTTTACACACAACACCCTCTAGTCCCAAACTAAGCATAGCTTGTGATATGGGAACTAGATGGCTGATAGAATACTTATATACTTTTTTTTTGTAAATACATACTTACATACTACACCTAAAAACCAGCGCTAAAGGAGCCACCGTGCACCTTTAGCATTTGCTGAGTGGGTTCCTTTTTTACGCATTTTATTGATTTATTATTAAGTAAATATGTACCACATAATTGTATGTTGCGTAAAATAAATAATTTCTATTTCTACTTATAATACATAGTAGCACCCAGTTATAGTCTCACTTAATGCTGTCCAATCATATGGATAATAATTTTTACCATAATCTAGGTAGCTACTAGGTGAGAACATCTTCTAATCCGAGTGCAATGCATAAACAAACTATAGAAAAAACCCGTTCGAAAGACCAAATAAATATTTTATATTCTACTTTGTATTTTTGACCTATAGGTCCGACTAAAGTAAAGGATAAAAAGATGTCTACCTTGACTAGGTTGAGTCGAGGACCTATTTTCATTTCATTCAATAAATCAGAAAGTTTACCAAAACAAAGTTGGTAGCACAAAGCATAGAGTCACGCACACTGGCGACAATTCGATGTCGACACCTGATTATTCAGTAATGTATGCTACCACTGGCGCCAGCACGGCTTTCTATGACTCACAGTACTTTCCACCCCTCAAAACCCCCTCAAATACCCTCTGAAAACCCCCGTAAACTTCCAAAGAAAATTAAACCTTACGAACTTTCCAGTTTTCCATGGAACTACCTAAAATATTTGATTTTCAACTCTATTGCTTCAACATAAAAGCGTCAGAATCAAACCTGAAAAATACGCAGCACAACATTCATTCGATTTTCAACTCTATTGCCTTAGCATAAGAGCTGCCAATCTCACGGCTTTGAAGCTAACTGGATTTTCCGAATGTGAACTACGCAATGCGAAACATTCATATTTCGACTTTACTGTGCGAGCTTAGAGCTTAAAACTTTCCTACAGCAAAACCTCTATGTAGGTTTTATTCGGAAAATCTGCAACACAAAAATGTCGACCTTACTGCGTTAACATACAAGCTAGAAAACTCTATAGAAGTCTGTTGTGTGAGTATCGAATTTTACAGTCGTTTTTCGCGTGTAGGTTTCATTCATGTAAAGATTACTAGATTAGTGCTCGCGTTTCGGTCAAGCCTCGTCGTGTTTTTTTCTCAGTATTTTCGTGGTAATTGGGGCTATGTCCTTGTAATGTGTAGATTTATTATACTAACTGGGTTATTGAGTTACGTGATCAGGCTGAGAAGAAGTGAGTAAATCTAGTTTAATATAGAGGACCATTACAGAATTTGCGTCATCAAATTGGTTGTTGAGATTCACATGAGTGATGTGACGGGTTGAGTTTTTTCAAACTCGACTTAATTTTGAGCTGAACTGTATTGTCTCGAGTCGCAACTCGAGTTAACTGAACTCGGTTTATGTGCGGCGTAAGTGGTTAGATAAATAGATACTAATTTTTAATGTGTCTACTTGATTTGTAATAATTCAGTCTTCAGTCTGTTCAATATATTTAGGTCGATACTTCTTCAAGATTTTTAGGGTGACTGACCGAGAATTGGCTATGTTTGTGCGTGTACAGACTAGATTATGTACTTACACATAATTACGATTGGTCTAATGGTTTGTCTTTGCCAGCATTTGATAGATATACAGACCATAGGACCACTATAAAAGAGCAGAGTCATAGTCATAACTCTTTATTCAATAAAATCACAAGGATCATTTATTTTAGAATCGTCTTATATACACTCTAGACTTGACAATATTACCTACTATGCATAATAGTCAATCTTCACTGATTATCTTAGCTAAGTGACGTTCTGCGCGGTCACTATTTGGATGGGTGACCGCTAGTGGTATTTACGTCTGAGTTATCTGCGCAGAACCCATTTTTAGGTCGAATTGGAGTTTGATTTTTTCCGCACAAACAGTACAGACAATGAATTCAATCAGATAATAACACATACTTAATACAAATTTATTCCAATGACTCCAAGCAATGATGACGTCGAGTATTATTGGTTAAAATTCCACAAAAATTAAACATTAACACCAAGAAAAATATTTAAAATAATGTGCTATGTTGCTTCTACGAATGACAGAACTCGAATCAATAGTGTCATAAAAATTATACTAATTTTGTTTAGAAAACGTCGTGAATCAAGGTAGAACCTGCATTATTGCAACTGCATACCTCTTATTATGCAATAACACTTAGTTGGGTAATAGTGACGCTCCGGTTGTTATCGAGCGCTGATGTCACAGTATGTAAATAAGTTAGTGCAATCAATTGTGAACAAATTACGAAAAGATTCACACGGTACTCAGAAATGTCTATGTATTACAATTTAATCATTGTCTATGATGGACGATTTTTTGATTATGTGTAAATATTATTGTTCCGGCTTATTATGGTTACAGAAATAATTAATTTAGGTACATAGGTAAGTGCTGAAAACTTATTTTATTTTTACATTTAAATGTCATTATTAATAATTAGGACATGATGATGGAATGATATTTAATTAGTTTTTAGGACAAAAAATAATATAGAAAAAATACTGATTTACAAAATCGTGGAGTACGGATACCGGTCTTATATTTTTTTTACGGACACAATTGGTTGAATTCGTACCAACACTAAAGTTTAACTACGGTAAGATTCCGTTGAACCTATTATTCGGTCAATCCCGGAAAACGTTGCTCTACTTAGCTAATAAACAGGATATCGCAGCCATTTGCCCACAAAAACACAGCTAAGGTCGTTTGCTCCTGTTTCATTCAGGCCGTTTTGTGGGAATTGGAGCGTGTCATTATAATTACGGACAAATTAGGCTGCAAACGCACTACGGCGGTCAAGCCGTGGCGTCCAGAGATATTTTCTCTTCTTCTTCTCTTCTATATAGCTTCTGTCTGTCATTTCGACAGACAATTTTACCAGTGTCAAGTGAAATATTTGAAATAAGTTTAGTCAAGTCGAGTCATACGTCAGTCAAGTCGTTTGTTTTGAAGACAAAATGGTGGATTTTCCCTTAAAAACATGGAAACGAATTCCATCAAATAATAAAAATGTTAAATGTCTGGCGGCCAGTTCCGGCGACTGATTCTGACAGTTCTAGCCACCACGATTGACCGCGATGGCGTGGCTTGGTCACGACCACTGAAAATGTATGTATGCATTATACACTTTGTGATCACCGTTCTGACCGCTTGTCGTTTACAAGCGCTTGAGTCGCCCAGCCGTATAGACCGACATTTTGAAGGTAAAACGAAGATTTCTGGCAGTTCTCTTGGCCGCAAAGTGCGTTCGCAACCTTACGGACAATTACGGATAATTACGGACACGTTGCGTGTGGTCGCTAATGTTTACAATTTGCCAGGTGTTAGAGTTTTTGACATTTTGAGTGTTTGTTAAGTAATGTTGTTTGAGTTCGATGCTGAGTGAGTATTTATTATTCGTCATGGAATAAAGGATTTTATATGAATGGAGGGTCCTTTTACCTCTATGGCGGTGAGTGATGATGATACAGATCTAAATTCACTACTGCCAAGTTAAAATAAGTGCGTTCTACATTACTAGTAAACAAGTCACGAATAAAACCTTATTCAGAAATTCCTTAAATACGCTAGTAATATTTTATAACCGTTTGGCCTAATTCACCACTCCTCCGGACGTCGCTCCTGTATGCATAATGAAGGTACACATGCATAATTTATGTCAGGAAATGTTTATTCAAACAAATTGGAACACCCGAACATACTATTAAGTTGTGGATTGGTATGATGATAAGTACCTAATACCTACTTGAACACGGGTTTGGGGCATGTTAGATACATAGATACTATAGATAGCCTTAGGTATAGGCTAGTACTAGGGCGGGCGCCTCTCCCACTATGTCCTCCATCGCCCCCCAGTCTGCCTGCCCAGCCCAGCCAGTCAGTCAGTTCGAACGCAGCCGCAACTGAGGTCGTACGTATAACCTCTGTGCATAGACAATTAAAAAAAAAAGTGAACGCGAGGATTCCGCGTTCAAATATTCAAATAAAAAGTGACGTTTGTGATTGATTGGTGTCGTATTTCGAATTTGGAAGAAAAAATTGCTATCGATTTTTTTTCTGTCAAAGGTTATTACTGCGTATTTGTGACGTGCTGAAATGCAGTGGAATGGAATGTTCCAATTTTGAAATTGGTTTGTTTTTCACGGTTCACTAGTGATGGGATAATTGCGAAAATAATTAGCATTTGTAATACGGTTTTCACGTAATGTAAAAATGAAGTGATTTATTGTTTAAAGGTTATATAAAACTATCGTGGTTATATCGGCATTTTTTTAAGTCGTGGTTAGTGTAAATGAGTTTTTAATCGTTTATTAAGTAAATAATATTGCGAATGTCTCTAGTAAAACTAGTTTGATTGTTAAGTTAGGTATTACACAAAGCATTGACGACCAACAAATTAAAACCTTTATGACTCACCAGTTACCTTCAATGTAACTGAGATATTTTCATAAATATCTCGCTTACGTAGGTAAGGTATGTAGCTGGATTTTAAAATACCAACGTTTCGCTTTATTTAGTTCATTTAGGTCTCGATTATGATCTATAAACCCAAGGTTCTGTAACACAAACATGCAAATACCACACGCTAGCTCACTCGAATCTATGAATCTTTGGCATAATAATACTGTTTCATTTGGCATAATTTATAAAATTTTGTAAAATCTCAACGTATACGTAGAGCAATTAATTAGAAAACAGATTTAGTTGATTTTATTATTCTGAGTACCTACCTTAGTTATTTTTTTCAAACAAATTGTAAGTAAATAAAAATAAATAGAAATAATTGTACCTACCCGTTTTGATTGAGTAAGTAGGTGCAATTTAAAACGGATTATAATGATTAAACGTTTAATAGGGGTAGGTGAATACTTAAATCATTTCAGTAATTGGGGTTAAACGGAGGTCAGACTGGGTTTAGGGTAGGTTGACCTCAGTAAGCTCTAACGACCCTTCTTTTTAAAGCTACTCAATTTAAATAATATCACGTACGCAGCGCACGCGCATTTTTTCTTCAAGGAATCAAATCGAGTCTAACGTATTTTTTGTGTTTATTTTATATATACCTACTTAGTCTAAAATGCTATAAAAACATCGAGAATATTATTTTTACACCTTGTACAATTTGGGTAACTCTCTTTGTTTCTATTACTACTTTTATGTTTTACTTCAATTGGGACTTTACCTGTTTGTTTAAAAAGATTTTCTACGTCTACGAACTTTGCTTTATCTGTATAATACATATAAGTACTAAAATAACTATTACATAACACCTGAATAATTTGAATCAGTACAAAAACAGAAGAGCATCGCAAAAACTAAACACGTTCTTGAGAAAACAAACCAAAATACAATACATTGCAAACTTTTAATTAACTTTTTCTTTTGCGTCTGATGCTTTGTTGTTTGCTAATTAAAACGTAATTATTTTTGGTTCTTTATAATTTTTTTTTATTTTGTTGGTTCCTGAAGAACTTTTTAAAGTAATTATTATTACGCATATTTATTTGTATTTAAACCATCCTCCTGGGGGTGAGGTGAGAGGTGGCTCAAGAGAGTGTGAATTAGAAGTCTTCGGGGGAGACCTTTGCTCAGCAGTGGTACGAAATAGGTTGAAAACAAACCATTTCATCCATCAATAAATATTTATTATCTTTCAGAAAATAATGGTTTAAAAAGCCCCTGCTACTTCAAATTAAGGAAGTAGGTACGGAAAATGATTGATCACGCATAATATATAGAACAGCTTGATCCACGGAATGGGGGAGTCATGCCATGATTGATCGGAGTCGACCTCGATTCAGAATAGTATAGTATGGTACCTATAGATTACAGGGGTGGTTTGATAAGTGGTGCCTCTACCCTCAATGGTCAAATACAGGCTATTCCATAAGTATATTTCTTTGTAAAAAGGATTAAAGCTTACATAGAAGTAATATAAAAAAAAAACTACAAACCAGGCCATAGTTTCTTACCCGTTTTTTTAGACTCTGGTCACATGGAACTGGCACTTAGGATCATCTAGTTTCTAAATGATTCTTGTGATTTTATTGAATAAAAGAATTATGACTATGACTCCCGAAAACTTTGGGGGGTAAAAACACCCATCAATATGAACAACTTTTTCTATTAAACCACCAATGTTAGTGCAAGTAAAAATCTGCTGTATTTACATTTTTGCCAAATTATTATTTTTATATTAGAACATGTTTTTTTTTGCGCTGCCAATGATAAGTTCTATATTAACTAAATACTTAGGTACCTACCTACCTACTTATAAAACACAAAAGCCATAAGTAAACCAAAAAGTTGAAGTAAAAAATAACACTACAAATCTCAATGCGGTCATTTTTCAGGTACCTACCTACTTAATTTGTAAAAACCAGCCTTGGTTATGTTTTCTCAAGCTAGTAAATATAAATTCAGTATGTAACACTCCCTAAGACAGGTGTAAAAGAGAAGTAAATAGGACGAGAATAAAACGCGGTCAATGACCCCACGAACATGAACGTGCCATGGTTCAAAGGTTTATGTTTGCACCAAATTGGTGCAAACACCAATTGGATCGAGGTTCACTGCCGACCTACCATTTTTATTGTATTCTGATTGCTATAGTAACAATAAAATAGACTAATTGCAGTCTAAGGATATTCCTAAGTTAGTAACCCATATTTGCCACTTGATACTAAAATAAAAAAAATATAAATAGATGATAAAAATTGAAATTCATAAAGAATCTACATTCACAAACTCTACAGTAGGTCAAGTAGACTACGTATTTCGTAATTTTGACACTTGGTATACAATCTTATATTACTATAAAAACATAAAAGGACCCATTTTGACCCATCATCTAGCATAAATAAATTATGACCTCCGATAAAAACTACGATTATGACTAGTGATGGTAACAAAAACAATACAAGGTTAAATGTCTGTTTGTTTGTATCATTAGCATCCTAATGAACTGACACTCAAAAGGTTAATTTGATTTAAAATCAGATTATTCTAGCTAATTATAATTTAGAAATCTTAAATCATTTTAATTGTGATGAGATAATTGTTGCTAAACCCGTTTTTAATATAAATGCTAATATAATACAAATCAGTATAATTAAGTATTGTAGTTATACTTTGCATGTTGTTTGGAAGAAAAAAATCATAATATCAAGTACCTAACAGAATCAAGAAATAAATAATAGTTTATTTACCAAAACACTAGTAATGTCAAGTATTTATTAAAAAAATAATTCAATTCCTTATTAATTATTAAAATTAAGTGGTTTGGCATAATTTGTATCATACAAAATAGCAAAAAAATACGCCTGACCTTTCTTCTTCTTTTTTTAAAATAAGTACTAACTATGAAAGACGTAAATAACTATAATGTCAAATCGACTAAACTCGATATACAACTGCTTCAGACAGTTTTATTTTTAATTATAAAAGGTGAAATCAAAACAAAAAAATTTACTCATGACTGCAGGTAATAAAAGACCACAAAAGACGGTATACCTACCTACGTAGGTATACAGAACCAATCTTTTATTTTAGTGTAGTGTAGTACCTACTCGTATTATATCTAAATCATATCTCAGGTACCTACCTACTGGTTGCAGTAGTAGGTAGTCATCATGGAGCACGGGTAAAAAGTGGCGTTGTATACCTAAATCATCTAGATTAGATGTACAGGCCTGATTATTATACTTACCTATACCTATACCTTATACCCTTACCTTATACCTATACCTATACTTATACCTTACCTATACCTGTAAGCAATAGCTAAGTACAAGTACAAGTTGCTAAATATAAAAAAAAACTTAAAGTTTTTACCTAGGTACCACAAAAATTGGATTTGCAAAGGCAGTATATCTTTAGACATAATATCTTTACTTGGCTCTACGTCAACTACTCGTACTGTTGGAACATGGTTATATATCCTATATTTTAGTATATGTAAACCAGAAAAGAACTAACTACTAAGAATGATCTAGCTAGACGACTAAAAATGGCTTAAAAATGCAGACTTATTCCTTTTTTTAACCATTTGTAAGTATTCAAAAGGTTAAATAAATCTAGAATGGAATGAATAACAAATGAATGAAGAAAAAAAGTAATAAATCTACGCCGGAACGACAACTGAATAAAATGAAACTTGGATAGGTCTAGGTAGTGTAACTAGACAATAAAAAACAATTGACGTCATGCTCCACACGCAGCACGTAAAAATAATAAAAGGGGTAATCACGAACAAATCTGACAGTCGCCGCGTTACGGATTCGAGTCGTATTGCGCGTCAACACCAGCTTGACTGCCAAACGTTGTAGCGTCACTGCGCAGTGCATCTCAGATACACTAACGTTACGATACGTTTGGTTCTAGAGAAAAAAAAAGCCTCTCAGGATCTTCGGGTAGGCCATCAAGTAGGTATTGTTTAAGTAATTGAAATAATAACGAAGCAACGGAAATACAGCCACTTGGGCAAATTACTTCGAAGAAATCAAAATACATACTGTTTTCGTAATCGTATTGCACGAAATTATCGGAAATTGTTGTTCAGTGTCGGTAAGGTAGGTATTGTAACATACGGAGTTGATCAGACCCGTGAATTGCGACCTTATTACATACCTACCACTTAAAAAAGTATTTAATTAATTGATTTGAACTGATAATATGCGACCTCATTCTATAGCATTGAATAAATAAGTAAGCATTCGAAATTCAAATGTTTATGACCAGAAAAAAAAGTTACGTTTTTAATTCATTAATAATTCTCACATTTGTATGAACATTCGAAACACAATGCTTTTTCTGAAATGTAGAGTTGTCTAATAAAGTAATGTGCCATTGAGGTTAATTCCCAGGGTCTGTCAAAATAAGACCACGCGCACACATAATACAAAGCTCTCATTGTTCTAATTAGGTAGGTACTGGCAGTCATAATACATTTTTTTAATGATAGTAGCAGTTTCACGGTGTAATTGCGATGTAATCATTTTCTACGTTACCATTTTCATCTGAAATTGAACAGACACTTTACAACGGCGAGCAAACTGAGCACTCAATCTTAAGGCGCGTATTACGGTCAAACCGTGAAAATGCCCATTTTTGACGTTCTAGATCTTTGAAACTGAAACTCTTAGATAATTTCGATTTATTGTATGGTGTAGAATAGTTATTCGCATTGACCGTAGCGGCCTCGCTTTTTGCAATTTTTCCTTATATATTTAAATAAAGCCAAAATTCCGAAACAAGTTTTTAATAAAACTCGCGCAGACACTTTTTCAAGCTCCTGGATTGAACTACTCTGCAAAGCAAACGAAATGAAAAATATCAACAAATATCTCTTATATACTGCCATTGACCGTAGCGGCCCCGGAATTCAGAAATAAGTATGGGATATGTACAAAAAAAAATCAATTCAATACCATAAAATTTCTAAAAACGTTCAGAATTAGCCGTTAATTTCTCCATACTACATTATTATTATTAGGTAAAAATTATACCAAAATAAACGTTAGTTCATAATCAATAAAATTGTATACTTTTTATTTACATAATTTATTATATTAATTTGAATAAACGTAATTTACAACTGCATAAAATGCGATGCGTTGGCCGCTCGAATTCAGACGCGCGCCAGCGCTCGTGGAAGGCGGACCTGTGTCGATTTTCTCCGCGCCAAAAAGATCGAGCATAACCGTGCGTGTACACGTGGAGTGTGACTGACTACCTAGTTTTGATGTTAGTAACTTTTTTATTCATGACAATCATTAACACCTGTACATACCTATTGGGGACAATTAAAATCTTATCTTATCTTACCATTTATAATATTAGTGGGATGGGATGCAAGAGTTTAGATGTTTGGATGTTTGTGTAGTACATACAAAATCGATTGTTACACCTAACTTCAGAGGGATGAAGATCCGTTGTGCGTACTGTGCCAAACAGTACAATCTGCAGTGCAATGAAGAACGTGTACTTGAATAGAATAGAAATTAATGATGATGAGCTAAAATGAAAAGATATTTTGATAGGCCTCACAGCTCAGTCGGTACTAGCTCTCCCTTCCGTGCCGTGGGTCGTGGGTTCGATCCTCACCAAAAACAAACATAATTATTTTTTGTGTGGCATCATAGACGTTTGTTCTATGACTCGTCTAAAGGGTGCCGTGTAAAAATGTCAATGTATATATTTTTATTTGTACCTATTTATGAAAAATCATAGCCGCCATTTTTAACTTTCCTGTTTATGGACCGATTGCTTTCAAAATCGATATCTGAAGGTCCCTTTCAACCATTACCAAGAATCTAATGTCAAATTTGAAAAATCATGGCCGCCATTTTTAACTTTTCTGTTATTAAATTACTAAATGACAGAGACAACTAAAATCTACATTTTTGATGTCAGCTGTCAAATTCAACTTCAAACGGTCATATCTTGGAAACTACTTATCCTAGACTACTCGTTTCATCACTAAATGACAGAGACAACTAAAATCTACATTTTTGATGTCAGCTGTCAAATTCAACTTCAAACGGTCATATCTTGGAAACTACTTATCCTAGACTACTCGTTTCATCACTAAATGACACAGACAACTAAAATCTACATTTTTGATGACAGCTGTCAAATTCAACTTCAAACGGTCATATCTTGGAAACTACTTATCCTAGACTACTCGTTTCATCACTAAATGACACAGACAACTAAAATCTACATTTTTGATGTCAGCTGTCAAATTCAACTTCAAACGGTCATATCTTGGAAACTACTTATCCTAGACTACTCGTTTCATCACTAAATGACAGAGACAACTAAAATCTACATTTTTGATGTCAGCTGTCAAATTCAACTTCAAACGGTCATATCTTGGAAACTACTTATCCTAGACTACTCGTTTCATCACTAAATGACAGAGACAACTAAAATCTACATTTTTGATGTCAGCTGTCAAATTCAACTTCAAACGGTCATATCTTGGAAACTACTTATCCTAGACTACTCGTTTCATCACTAAATGACAGAGACAACTAAAATCTACATTTTTGATGTCAGCTGTCAAATTCAACTTCAAACGGTCATATCTTGGAAACTACTTATCCTAGACTGCTCGTTTCATCACTAAATGACAGAGACAACTAAAATCTACATTTTTGATGTCAGCTGTCAAATTCAACTTCAAACGGTCATATCTTGGAAACTACTTATCCTAGACTACTCGTTTCATCACTAAATGACAGAGACAACTAAAATCTACATTTTTGATGACAGCTGTCAAATTCAACTTCAAACGGTCATATCTTGGAAACTACTTATCCTAGACTGCTCGTTTCATCACTAAATGACAGAGACAACTAAAATCTACATTTTTGATGACAGCTGTCAAAATTAACTTCAAACGGCATTCATTTAAGATTCTTGAGGGTGACCCTCAGATATCAATTTTGAAAGCAATAGGTCTGTAAACAAAAAAAATAAAAAATGGCAGCCATGATTTTTCATCAAACTTGACGTTAGATTCTTGATAATTGCTGAGGGTGACCCTCAGATATCGATTTTGAAAGCAATCGGTTCATAAACAAAAAAGTTAAAAATGTTGGTCATGATTTTTCAAATTTGACATTAGATTCTTGATAATGGCTAAGGGTGACCCTCAGATACCGATTTTGAAAGCAATCGGTCCATAAACAAAAAAGTTTAAAATGGTGGTCATGATTTTTCAAATTTGACATTAGAATCTTGATAATGGCTGAGGGTGACCCTCAGATATCGATTTTGAAAGCAATCGGTCCATAAACAAAAAAGTTAAAAATGGTGGTCATGATTTTTCAAATTTCACATTAGAATCTTGATAATGGCTGAGGGTGACCCTCAGATATCGATTTTGAAAGCAATCGGTCCATAAACAAAAAAGTTAAAAATGGCGGCCATGCTTTTTCTAATTTTACATAATATTCCTGATAATGGCTAAGGGGGATCCTCAGATATCGATTTTGAAAGCAATCGGTCCATAAACAAAAAAAGTTAAAAATGGCGGCTATGATTTTTTCTAATTTGAGATTAGATTCTTGATAATAAATAAATAAATATTTATGGACATTTCACACGACGCCTCTAGTCCCAAACTAAGCAAAGCTTGTAATATGGTAACTAGATGCTGATAGAATACTTATATACCTTTTTTTTTGTAAATACATACTTATAATACATAGTAACACATAATGGCTGAGAGGGGCCCTCAGATATCGATTTTGAAAGAAATCTGTTTTTAAAATAAGACTGTACTTTATAATATTGTGCGCGCGAGTTGACGACAAAAAAATAGGTTTAATTGGAAAGTGCCAAATCACGAGTTTCACGCTCGCGAGTTGACGAATAACTCGGCCGTTTGAAGTTGATTTTGACATAATTACCTAATGTGTGCAATGTACCTAATGTTGATCGGTGCTATAAGCTATCACCATGATACGATTCATCAAAATCTGTTCGGCGGTTTCAGCGTCAACTGTGCTCAAACGACAAACCGACAGACATACTTCAACTCCTTCAAAGAATTTATCAAAAAATAAATCAATGTAAGTACAGATTTGTAAAAGTTTAGATAGAAATTCTATCTAATAAAATAAATAAATATGAATATTCTTGGGCTTTACACACAACGCCCTCTAGTCCCAAACTAAGCAAAGCTTGTGATATGGGAACTAGATCTGATAGAATACTTATATACTTTTTTTTTGTAAATACATACTTATAATACATAGAAACACCCTAAATAGAAACAGCCATCTAAACTATTATAAATCTTTAGGTACATTGAAAATTTTTATAATTTTAATGGCTTTACTTACCTAACTTCCAAGTACCAAGACTAGTTAGTTAATGTACAAACTCGAGCGGAAAGCGGCTTCAATTTGTGCGTGGGCATTTTTTTTTAGTTTGGTGGCTCAGAAACCGGAATTCGAGCGCGGCCAAACTGCGATAGCCCTCTTAAAACCTGACTTGTTTTTTTTAAATTGAGGTATAGGTACCTAAATCTCAATTATACGAAGGTCTATGAACGTAATTACAATCTACACTAAGTGATTTGTAACTGGAAAGTTTGCAAAAACAAACAACAGAAAGTTGCATATTATTTTTCGAGGAAAAAGTTTTTCTTGCAATAATACTTACGTGAAAAACAAACCAATGACTTACTTTTAATTCCAGTTGCATTCTTTATAATAATATGTCTAATCTCATTGCGTAATATACAAAGACACACGTTTTTTGTCAAAAAACGTTTTCTTTTGTAATAATTCGTGAAAAATCTACGTTTTAAAATTCACGCCACGTTTTTTTTTTCAATCCCATTGCGTCAGATCTGTTTGCGTCTTTATTTGCAGTTTAACATTGTGTGTGTGACTGTCCTTACGTGCTAAGAATCTTGCTATACTGAGAGTAGAAGTGAAATGTGAGAAAGTGTATTGTTAAGTGTTATGTGCTCGTCTGTCTGATATCTGCAAACATGGGCCTTCACAAACGGGAAAGTAAGTATTAGCAGAGTCGCATAGCTCAGTTGGTAGTAGCTCTGCCTTCTGCACTGTGGTTGTGGGTTCGATTCCCACTGTGGACAAATATTTTTTATGATTATCTTAGTTTTGTTTTAAGAATTTGTTTTTGGGATAAAAAGTACCTGTATGGTTTTGAAGCTAATTTGAAAATGAAAAAAAATTAAATGGCTGTATTTGACTCACGTAGATTCTCCACCTTTTCTCTCGTGTCCCGGGACGTATTTCCACCAGTTCTGGTGACCACTAATATCACTGGCACTTGTATGATGGATTTCACGGTGTAGGAATAGTATTTTTGATTTATTTTGAATATTCTCAACAGAGCTGCGCGTGCTTGCTTTGAGAGTCGCGAAGACAGTGGCTCCCTCGCGCGCAGGGTGGCAGCGAGCGGTAACTTTGCTCGGTAGGTAGGAGTTGTCATGTCAAAGCCAATTTTGAATATAAACCCAACATTTCCCCCCACCGAAATCCGATAGGATTTCCCAGTTACGATACCAGGACAAAATTAAATGGAACTTGAATTAGTTGAACCTTGAATTATTGAATATAATGTGTACCTAGTTGAAAAATAGAATTGTGAATGTAGTAAGTGGACTGTATACTGTATATTTGACTAAGATAAATAAATATGAAGTTATATATAAACAAGCAGGTATTTACATATAACTGTAACATAGTACATTTTTAGGAATCGTTAAGCTATTCTGAGTCCTGATCCAACGGAAGAGGGCTCACTTTTGAGACCGGACGAGTAAATTCATGTTTATTAGAGTTTAGTACACTTATTACTCGTACAACGCCGTCCGGACCGCTATGCAATTTGGAAACGCGTCCTAAAACCCATTTCAAGGCGGGTGCATCAGAATTTATGAGCACAAGATCACCGACTTTGAGATTACGAGAGTTGGTAAACCACTTTTGACGTAGTTGCAACGTATGCAAGTAATCCTGTTTCCACAGTTTCCAAAATTGCTGTGACATTTGTTGGACAGTTTGCCAACGGTTTAGTCTAGAAGTAGAAATATCCGTTATATCATGTTCAGGTACAGATAAGAGTTCCCTACCGATGAGGAAGTGAGAGGGAGTAAGAACTTCGAACTCGTTGGGATCGCTGGATAAAGCACAGAGGGGCCTTGAGTTAAGCACAGCTTCCACGCGAGAAAAAAGTGTACCAAGTTCCTCAAAAGATAAAGCTCTTGTACCAACAGAACGTTTTAAGTGAAGTTTCGCAGACTTTATGACCGCCTCATACAAACCACCAAAGTTACTTCCCGTTGGTGGATTATGTCTCCATGTTACACCACGAAAGACGAAGCCTTTGGCTAGATTATCTGAGTCAGCGTTAAGAAAGTCTGTGACTTCCTTAAGTTGTTTACCAGCCGATACAAAATTGGTGCCATTGTCGGATACAATAGAGTGGCATAGACCTCTTCTTGCCGTGAAACGGTCGAAACATGCGAGAAAACACTCTGTACTTAGAGAAGACAAGACTTCTAAATGTACAGCTCGTGTGGCACAGCACACAAAGACGCACAAATAAGATTTGGATACGTGAGCGTTTCTACGAGTTGACTCTTTCGTAGGAAAAGGACCGCCTATATCTACACCAACAGTGTGAAAGACGTGTATATCTTGAGAGCGAAACTTAGGCAGTTCGCCCATTTTAGGTTGTCGATTTGTAGGAGACGCCCTAAAGCAAGATATACATTTAATCGTGCGCGATCGAATAGCACTACGTGAAGAAATTATCCAATACTTTTGATTGATCAAACTTTGAAGGGTGCGTGGACCTACATGCAAGTGAAGTTTGTGAAAGTGGTCAATCAAGATATTGGTGAAATTCGACTTCTTGGGTAAAAGAATCGGATGCTTTGCTTGATAGGTCAAGTCCGATTGGGAAAGTCGACCCCCCACCCTGAGGAAACAATGGGAATCTATGAAAGGGTTGAGCTTTCTCAAGGATTGACTGCAGCTACCGTCCTTTTTTAACGCTAGTATGTCACTTGAAAAATGATGTTTTTGAACCGACTTTACTAATACATCATGAGCTTTTCTGATGTCAGCGACCGAAAGTGACCTTCGTTCATGGGCAGCCAATCTGCAGTTACGGATGAACTGGAAACATCGAGCCACAACATTAAGCAGTTTGTTGAAGCTAGAATACTTTTCTGTCAATTCGTAAAGTAGCTCAGATGAGACGGCTTCAGAAGTAACGAGTGCCGTTTTAGTATTTTTAAGTTCAAGCGGAGTGCAGTCGCGGAATTCATCCATGGTCTTTATTGGCCATTGTAACTGGTCTAGATCCAGCCAATCAGGACCATTAAGCCATTCGTGCGTCGCTAGCAGGGCGGACGGCAAGGCGCCGCGGGAGCATACATCAGCCGGGTTAGACACGCCACTGACATGGTACCAACTTTGACTTGGCACACAGTCATTGATCTTGGACACTCTAGTGGACACAAATGTTTTGAGTGTGTGACTGGGAGTATTGAGCCATGCAAGCACGACGGATGAATCCGTGAACAACAAAGTTTCATTGATTTCGAGACGATTTAGCAAGACGGATTGAACGTATTTGACAAGCTTTGCGAGCAAGTGCGCAGCCATCAATTCGAGACGTGGAATAGTGACAGTCTTTAAGGGTGCGACCTTAGATTTTGCAATGACCAAACTGACTTTCGTCTCACCATCCGCGTTTTTAGATCGAAGATAAACAACGGCAGCATAGCCAAGAGTTGAGGCGTCACAGAATCCTAGAATCTGACAGTAGGCGTGGCGCACTACCTTGACATGCCGGTCGTGTTTTATATTTGACAGCAGTGGAAGTTCATTGACATAGGCTGTCCACTGAGCCTCAAGGTCCGCCGGTAAGCGTTGGTCCCAGTCTAGCTGACGAGCCCAAAGCTCTTGCATGAAGCATTTGGCATAAAAGACACATGGGGCTACGAAACCGAGCGGATCGAACTGTCGACCTATTTGAGAAAGAACAGTTCTTTTTGAAATTACTGGATTTGACGGAGTCGTGGCGAAGGAAAACGCATCGCACGCTGGCAACCACTGAAGACCTAGTACTTTTATGGATAAGTTAGATTCATCGTCGAATGCAACTGGCGTTTCGCGATGAGTCTCATCTAAATGGTCGACTACCTGTGCGCAATTACTTGACCACTTACGAAGGATGAAGCCTCCAGCTTTTAACAAGTCCATGAGCTCACCCTGAAGCTGCAGCGCTTCGTCTACGGTAGGTACAGACCACAAAAGATCGTCCATAAAAAAGGCTGTCTTCAAGAGTGGAGCTGCTTTTGGATACCTGTCCGCTTCATCATCAGCTAGGGTGTGCAACACCTTGATTGCCAAGTAGGGACAACTGGCGACACCGTACGTCAAAGTATTTAAAGCGTACTTCTGGATGGGCTGGTCTAATGAATAACGCCATAGAATATGTTGATATGGTCGTTGAACTTCATCGAGGACCACCATCCGGTACATCTTGCAGACGTCTGCAGAGAGGCAAACCTCATGCAAGCGGAAATTGATCAGAAGTTGATTGATGTCAGCTTGAAGTTTCGGACCCGGTAACACTACTGAGTTGAGCGACATATTATTTGACGACTTACCGGATGCGTCAAATACCACACGATGAGACGTCGTGGTACTTGTCGGTTTGATAATGCAGAAATGCGGGATGATATATTTCGAATCCACGTTCTGGACATCACCAAGACAAGTCATATGACCGAGATCTTCATATTCGCGCATAAATTTATGATATTGCGTTTTCAACGCGGGCTCCCGCTCTAACTTTGACTCTAAGTTGAGAAGTCGACGAGTTGCCATTTGACTCGAGTCGCCGAGTTCAACAGACGGTCTGAATGGATATTTTACTATATACCTACCCGTATCGTCGCGACGATGATCCTTCGCAAATAAGCACTCAGCTAACTCCTCGTCTGGGCTACGACGTGGTACCTCGGATGGTACATTTTCTACCTCCCAGAACGAGTTCATTATTTGGTCAAGGTTCATAGAAAAACCGCAAAAGGAACCATCTCGATTTATATCAGTAGCCAATGGGACGCTTTGATCGGAGCGGTCGAGTTCAGTCTGACCGAGAATGACATAGCCAAATACTGAGCTCATTGCAACCGGTAAACCACTTTGACGAGGAAGTATTTTCTTTCCGTCGTAGATATACGGAAACAAATCTCCTGCGATCAGTAAGTCGACGGGTGCGGGCTTATAGTAGGCCGGGTCGGCCAACATCAGATGTTGAAACTCAACAATACTTTTGTCAGAGAGGGGCATTGTAGGTAAGTTACCTGCAATGTTAGAAACTATAACCGCATCAGTAGATAGGACGGGACTAGAACAATGCCGCGGCTTAATATTGCAAGTAGTTAAGCCGAACTCACGCACTGGGTTACCACCTAAACCAATGGGTTCAAAGTTGCATTTACGACGTGACAACCCTAGACGTTTCGCACAGTCTTGAGTTATGTAGCTCGACATAGCGCCGCTATCAATTATAGCACGTACGGGTTGGTACTGGCCCCAACAATCTGCGACGTGTATAACCGCGGTGCCGAGCAAGACTGTCAAATTAGCCGAGCACGTCAATGCGATAGCACTAGAACTCGAATTTGTAACAGAATCTATGTGCAATGTGTGGTGATGCTTCTTTTTACAGATAGTACAAAGTACCTTAGACGGGCAGTCGTTGACCGAATGATCACGTAAACAATTTTCACATAATTTTAATTGTTTGATTTTGTCAAGACGCTGCGCCGGTGTAAGGTCAATGTACTCGGTGCATCGATAAATAGAATGCATTTTTTTGCAATACAGACATTCCATGGACTTAGTTGATTTTACAGGTTGGTCTGCATTGACTACAGCTGACGACAAGGTTGGCCGCTGCGTGGTTGAATTAGTTGATTTTACACCTGAAGGTGGGTTGACCTTTGCCTGACTTCGAGAATACGGTACACTCTTAGTAGTGGAATTTGTCGTATTCTCTGACATCTCGAGAACGCGCACATGTTTTTCAATAAAAGTAATCAATTCATTATAAGTAGGTAGTTCATCCTGCCCTAGTCCACGCTCCAGTTCACGCCTCGTTACTGGGTCAAGGTTACGCAATGCAACATAGAACAAAAGAAATTCCGACAAATCTTTGATATCTAACAGCTGGAGCGCTTTAATGTTTTCTTGAAACGTCTGTAGGAAAGCATTAAGTCCAGAGACTGACTCGGTAGTCAAAGGTTTGAAGGTAAATAACTTGTCGAGGTAAGTAGTTGCTAAGGCGCGTTTATTTTCATAACGCTTGACTAAAGCGTTCCAAACGATTGGGTAATTATCTGATGTAACAGGCATAGACTTAACAATCGTCAAGGCGGGCCCGCTAACTGCCGATAACAGGTAATAAAACTTCTCAATATTCGCGATCTGTTTGTTACCATGAATCAGGCTAGAAAACGTGTCACGAAAGGTAGGCCAGTTTTCAAGTTTACTGTCAAAAGGAAACAATTCCAATTTAGGTAACCTCGCTTTTACACCATTACCTTCCGATTTAGACTCGACTTTATTGTTTGTTGCGTATATGCTCAAGCTGTTATGGATACCTCGAATGAAAAAATAAATCTCGTCGAAAGTTTCAATCTCCTTGTATGACGGAACATAGTTAGGTATATACTTCTTTTTGAGGGCCGTAATGTTCATTATACACTGCTCATACTTATCCCGCCAACTCGACAATTCACTATAACGAGCATGGAAATCGCTTAGTAATTGGGGTTTGTTACAAACAGTTTTAGAAATCTCGAACAAGGCTTGCAATCTCATAAAACACATTTCTTTCAAAGAAATATGTGGTTCTACCAACTCATCATACTCGCTGTCGTCGGGGATATCAGATGTTTTAGCATCGGCTTTAGGCATTTTTCTACGCGGTAACTACGCACGAAGGGCAATGCAATGGCGGCCGCACAACGCGTAGCGGTAATTTTACGTAAAGAAAAATGAAATTGAAAATCTGAAAGATTGAGTTTCGACTTGAAAATACCGTTGAAATAGGACATAGAACGTATAAAAATGGGTTTATAATAGGTTTGAAGTTTGTAACTTGCGTATTTACTGAGATATTAAGGATTTTGTGTACGAAAATTTGCAAACGTAACCTACCTACAAACTGTCGTTGTAACAAATTGAACAAAGTTAATGACAATTATACCAATAAATACGTGTAAATAACAAGATATTTAGTTGTATTGATTTCGTAACTGGATAATCCTGACTCGAATGGACCAAAATGTATGGTTTTGAAGCTAATTTGAAAATGAAAAAAAATTAAATGGCTGTATTTGACTCACGTAGATTCTCCACCTTTTCTCTCGTGTCCCGGGACGTATTTCCACCAGTTCTGGTGACCACTAATATCACTGGCACTTGTATGATGGATTTCACGGTGTAGGAATAGTATTTTTGATTTATTTTGAATATTCTCAACAGAGCTGCGCGTGCTTGCTTTGAGAGTCGCGAAGACAGTGGCTCCCTCGCGCGCAGGGTGGCAGCGAGCGGTAACTTTGCTCGGTAGGTAGGAGTTGTCATGTCAAAGCCAATTTTGAATATAAACCCAACAGTACCTATTCTATTATAATTTTCTTTTGAGGTAAAATATTTTCGAAACTTTGTCTCAACATCATTTACTAATGATGCTGACTGTATTTATACCTTATTAAAATATTATTAAAAATAATTACCCACCTTGTTATCTTTGTTCACCTACCATTTTAGTTTTGCTACACAATAGTAATGAATAACCGTAAATTAAACGTAATATTGTATAGCCATTCATAATGATTATTCCCACAAATAAAGGTCTGTTTAGACTCCAACTGTATCATTGACACGCCAATTACCTTCACAACGTGTCATTACTTCAAATTATACGTCACTGACAGTAGAATGACAATTTGTATTTTCACAGCAGTGATGACAGTTGAAAAAATAACCCATATTAGTCACAAAAGTGAAAAAAATAAAGTTGAAAATGTAAAATCACTGCTTTTGCTACGAGAAATCATGAGATAGAGAGAGAGTAGGTCATTTTTCAGACGGCCCGGAGGCCTAAAACGGACCAAGGGTCTAATCTGGATTAAGCGCTAATTGGGGACAATTAAAAATATTTTCTTTCTATTTTATTGTAGGTCGTCTAATTCAGTCTAGGTGATGCACTAAAATACTGATCTACATAAATAGGTAGAGTTAACGCCAATAATATGCGACCTCAAGGCAAGGCAAGCTCTGTACAAATCAAAATTCTCAAAAATATCTCAAAAAATTGACACAGCAAGTTGATTAATAAGTATAACACCACTTATCTATTTACATTTTTATGAAATTTTATACCATAGTCGCTTTGAAATTTTTTGTCTTATTGACGCTAAACTGTACCTACCTACTTTAAAATTTTTTAGGCAACTTATATACCTAGCATCTTAAAAAAATCTAGGGTAACACTCAATCTAAGTCCAACCACTTTATTTGTATATTTACTATCTCTAGTGACGTAATGTTAATTTGGTAATATACATAACACAAGTTCACATGACGGTTACAAATATTACAATTTTTATCTCTCATTAGCACAAATGACGCGAAGCTTATAGGTACCCACTCACTTAAGTTTATTCTATGCGTAACTTGTGTTTAGTAAATAGAGGTTAAGCTCGTTTACATATAATACATACACTTTCTATGAGTTTTATATGTGACTAGCAGTTACCCGCGACTTCGTACGCGTCTACAGTTTCCGTGTACATTATATTATCTGTGCGTGTACCGAGCGGATACTTCTTTGAGAAACTTGAGATTACACCTCATTACACCGAACTCGTACCTACTGGAATGTCAAACGCTAGTTGTTAGACCAAAGAGGTAGTACCTACTACGCCCTGTCAAACTGACGTGACATGACATGACAATGAAATCCTCTTGCCAATTGGCGCTGCTATATTCGTTTACAATAAAATTCTTAATTCTTTATTGCACACAACACAGGACATAAACAAAAGACAGAAATATATAGCATCTTGCATCTTTCTTGCGTTCATAGCATCTTGGGCAATATCAAAAGAAAACTTTTATAGCTCTGTCTGCGTCTTTTGCAGTTAGAATTTTATGATACCCTCCATTGAGCTACAAAGGAGCCATCATTTCATTAGGAACGCCAAAGTTTCGGCACTTTCGAAATGTCACATTTTCACCCTTGCCAGTTGTATGTTTGCCGTTCATTGATAGATAGATATTCATTTATTTGACACACAATCACAACACAGGTACAGCACAGAACAAACATAAAAAAAAGAAAACAATAAGTACCTACACAATTACAAGTACCTACCTAGTAGGTAGGTAGGTAGGTAGGCTGGGCAGGTGTGAGTGCTGACCAGCAGATTGCATTGCAGATTGGCATAGCCCTTCAAAGTTTTCGTTGATCAAACCGTTAATGTATAACAAAAAATGTGCTCATGCCTTCGTTGTAGTGTTCCATTTTTACAGCGCCAATTAGGTAGGTACTTTTGAAAAGAATGCACGGCTCCAAAAGGTTTTTGTAGAAGGAACTCAGACACCAGTGACACCACACAAGTAGGTACGTCACAAAGACGTCTACAGTAGGTATACCTATTGATTTTCCTTGACCTTCAGACGGCTCAGCTCATATCTATCTTGTAAACTAACCACCCCGTTGCTCTACCTTAAATAATGTTTGCCTTTTCATTTCGATCCCAACTGTATTAGAGTGATATAGTATTTTGAAAGTGTTATTGGTTTAGCTGGATAACACTGAATTTGTTTTTCATATGAAAATAAATTCTTTCGACTTATTTTATTCAAATTACGGTCAAAATACACATTCTTTTCACAAATATATTAAAAAACGTCGTATGACACGCGGGCGAGAGGTTATTTATTTTGTGACCTAGAGACAATCTGCTACGCTTCGTGCCTACTGCCTACCAAACGTCATATCGTTTGTAATAACTTACCTACGATCCTTATAACATAATGTACTAATGATGTACATATTATTCCTAGTTGTCCTGTGAGAACATAGACCTCGCGAGCCTTTATAACCATGCAATAATCGACACTTTCCCTTTTACCCTGGCTAAATCAAATTTCAGGTGCTTGAATTTTCCAATAGGCCCTACCTATGTAAACTTTTGAGCAAAATAGTGGTAAGTATAAGTTTTAGCGATTACTCGCGTTCCCTTGGTCCTAGGAGGTCGAATCTGGTGTCTACGGATTTGTCTCGTAAAGGCGAAGAGGACTGTGAAGTCTCATTGATATTGGTAGAAGTAAATTTTCGGGGAAAAAAATAAAATTTAATTTCCCCTTCCACTCCCCTTTTTTTGGAAATATTTTTACACCATCTTGTGTAGAATGAAGTTTTTAGTGTGCTTCTAAAATTTGATTGAAATCCGTCGATAAATAACGATACAGCAAACTTTCCCTATTTTCCCCCCAATCAAAAATCGCGATCGACAAAAAAATTTTAATAAATCAAGAAACTTGTGTGCTGATTTTAGTCCAAATCGGTTGATAAATGCGACTTGTAGGCGATTACTGACAGACAGACAGACAGCCGGACAAAAGCATTTTTGGCCAATCTCGAAACTGAGACGCTTCGCTCGCTCGGTCAATTATACCTACTGATTGCCAGCCAATACTTACATAATTTTATAACATCTTTGGTTTTCTTTCAACCGAACTAGTTAGGGCCTGTTTCACCATATCTTCTTGTATGTAACGCTGTCCATCCAACAGATAAAAATGTTACCTACCATCTTTGTTTTGACAAGTGTAAGTAGAGATAGTTGATAATAGTGAAATAGTTGTAACAAAGAAATATCTAATTGTAAAAAGACGTTGGTGTATTCTCGTCACATTGGTAGGTAATCATCGAAAATTGATAAAAAAGCCATCGAGCCCATCATAAAACCCAACTATCTCCAACATTTACCCAAAAGTATCAATTATTTCGTATCGGGTAGCAATAGCTACAGGGCCGAAGCTAGGGCAGGCGGTTACACGCGTTATTCTAAATGATCCTTGTGATTTTAATGAATAAAAAAATTTTGACTTTGACTTTACGAGTCCTACTCACAGATTATAGAAAAGTACAGATGTAATGTATAGCCATTTTTGTGTCACAGCTAGAAGTGTACCATAATGGAATACTTTGTGTCATTCAGTCTCTGGCCATTGACACCTCCAATGCCAAACATATTTTTATACAATTATGCCGGCGTGTGTGGTTCCCACTTGCAAAAATTGGCCTGGGTCTAAAAACAAAGTAGATGGGATAACATACATCACATTTGGGTCTCTATTTGAATAAGGAATCGTCTTGGAATCATCAATTTAAGGAGAAAAATTACCATCAATTCAATAATGTTGCAAACAACACCAACATTTTTTTCCCAACAAAATTTATATTAATCTTTATGACTACACATCATTAGGCATAGGTATTTCAATAGGTATTTTTAATCATAGAGCGCTAAATTTGTTATTTTGAAAAAATATTTTTGTAATTTTAGGTTCCTTGTTGACATACTCAGACGAGAACAATGGACAAAAATCATTCAAAAAAACACGTCCTGAGTCTTTCCTTAATTCTATTAAAATTTATAAATATCTATTTCAGTACCTCCTACTTAGGTACCTAAGTAGCATTTACAAAAAAAATTACCCCAAAAAATTGGGAAATAGTTTTGTAGGTGCAACATTGGGCTGCGCGAACATGATGCGCACGGGAACATTTTTATAGCATTTTGGTGACAAAAACCTTCATACAAATTATGTCAAATGCGGCTTCTTGTGTTTTCTATATTCTAAGGTCCTACTAATATTAAAGATGTAAAATTTTTGTGTTTAAATCACGCTGCAACTGCTGGTTCGATTTGGATGAAACTTGGAATATAACCTCGTCTTAACCTGGATTACTTCATAGGCTACTTTTTATCCCGAAAATTTTACAGGACGAGCGAGACGCAGACGAAGTCGCGGGCGGAAGTTTTGCGTAGTTACAGCGTGAAAGAGTAATAAACATCCATACATCCATACTTTCGCGTTTATAAGATTAGTAGGATTTATGTCTTTCCGACGACACCATAGTTATCTAAAAATTAATGTAGAGTAGTGTAAATTCACCTTATTAGGGTGAATATTCTTGAAAAATAAAATAATTAAAATGAAAAAAAATATTTTGGCACAAAAAAATAAGACATAGGTACACAAAGAAAAATAAAATAAGAAAACAAAGAATAGAATAGAATAGGTAGGTAGGTTCTTCTGTCTTTTACGATAATTTTGTTCTGGCGTCTGAGAGCACTGGCATTATTTACCCCCAAACTCAAATCCTAACTACCCTCCTGCTGTACACACCTACATAGTTAGGTATAGTACTGTGACATTAGGCTGGGCACTCATTGTATTAACCGGAAGAGGGGAGAAGCGACCGTTACATTTTGTTGCGTGTACACATGCCTTTATGATCGTTGGGAGATAAAGTTATTGTACTTTTTTAGTTTATAAAACCTTTGAACTTTTGTACTACCCGACCTGGCTACACACAGGACTCATATAAAGACTGTTGAACATAGGGTTCATAAACATTATCATAAATTACAATTTCAGGACTTCTTCATCTGGGATTTTACGCCCTTTCTCATACTCTTAAACATAGGAAAACCACTTGACAGTACAGCTTAGAATCCTGATTCTTTATTTTATGATTATCATTGCTTCTGCTAGGGGGGGGGGGGGGAGAGAGGGGGTGGGGGAGGGAGAGGAACCTGGCTATATTCGAAATCAATCTCGTAGATTTCCAAAACCCTCCATAGAACTTCCAATAATGTCCGATTTACATGTTTGTCACAGGACCGGCACCCCATAAAGGTTATCGGCGATGGAGTGTAATGTCCTATGTCCTGGTTATCGGCAGGTATTTGACCCTATGTACTCGTAATGTGGGGTTATATGGGCCATTAGTGGTGCAATGTCCGTGATAGTACAGCGCTATGGTGTAGAGGTTATACTTGTAGGCAGTGGTGTAAGTATTAGGTAGGTTTATGGTACCTAATTATCTACAGTTTAGGATTGTCATTCATGAGTAAGTATTAATACTAATTTGAACTTTAGTATAAACATAATAAGAACTTTAGTATTAGAACACTTTTAGTTATAGCAACGGAAACAATAGAATGGACTCCAATATCTCATCTCAATATCACAGCTCTAGATTCAATATGAATATAGCTAGTTCCAAAGAGTACCTAGTCAACGAAGCAAGTGAAGCCGCGAACTAGAGTGAGTGCAGTAGTGTACATAGATACAATTCCACGCTAATTATTCAACGCTAGGCACTACATTTGTACGGCTGCTCAACCAAAGCCGAAACGAAACCATATAAATAACTATTTTAGCACGACCTTTATCAAACACTAGTACCTAACTCGCTACTTCACTCACTACGAATAATTTTTTTGATCAGCGATATAGCCAATATGTTGTTTAGAATCTGTAGATATGAAGGTAACCTAAGCCCCCCCCCCCCCCCCCGTGTTTGTGACCAAGCGTGGTATTTTGAAAACCTCCCCCCCTGAACGGGTCAAGTAGTATGGGTACGTTTCCTAAGATGAAAAAGCATTCATTATCCAGGTCAAATCAGGCTGCAGCAGAAGTCAGTTGATCCTCGCACTTTGTAATAATAATTTTTGTTCCAGAGAATGGTCTCCTCTCATATGAGAACCCGAACTACCACCTGGACCCCTCCCGACTGGAGTCAGCTCTGTACGGAGATCTTTACGATATGGACAAGCATGATTACGACTTCTTGGACAACAGGAGGTATGTAATAAAGTTAGCGAATCTTTTTGTGAGAGAAGGAAAATTCTTCTTTCTTTTTGACGGTCTGAATTGTCATCATCATCAACCTATATCGGTCAACTGCTGAACTTAGGTCTCTCCCAAGATGCGCCATTGTTTTCAGCTCTCGCTATCCAGTGTCTACCAACTAAAACTGCCATGGTATTTACACGTATAAGACTGCGATCCTGACATCTTAGATTGCCTTTTCAACCCCCGACGCAAAACCGACGGAGTGTTATTAGTTTGACGTGTTTGTATCTGTAGTTGACGGAAAGACCGGTACCTATAGTCATGCAAAAAGCAGTCTTAAATTAGGTAGGTACTACGCAATTGCTTCACACAGTTCAAACTGGTCAAATAAAAATAAAATAAAAATAAAAAAATATCAAGAAGTAAACCATGCCCCCAAGATCCCTGGAGTCATAAACACCATCTATCTGAATATGATCGTAAAAGGCCATATTTTTAAATCTACTTTAAAAACAATATCGATTCAACACCAACGAAAACAAAGTTATCCATCTATACGGAAAACTAATAGGTCCTACGCGGCCCGCATTCAAACCATTGTAATATAGCATACTTACCTATGTTATGTGTGGCTATGCAACCCGCTGGTGCATCGACCGAAGGACTGGGCATGCGCGCTACATCGATCGTGCGTCCTCGGATAGTGCAGGAGACAGTGATGTCCTCATTACGTCAGTCAGAGCTTGATGACTGATTTTTGTTAAAAGTACGAGTATGATATTTATTTAATCGTATGACTAAGGCGTAAGAGATCTTATAAAAAACTAAATAAAAATAAATTTCTTATCCTAAAAACAATCTAAATTAAAAAAATAAGTAGTATTCTACAAAATAAATGAAAAGAAAACTTAGGTAGTAACTAAAACTAATTATTGAGTATGATATTAGTTTTGATGGCTAACTAGGCAGAGGTGGCTGATCAGAAAAAAAAAACAGTCGATGGAGAATTTTGCTAAGATATATGAGTGTGTGAATCTAATCTTTTGAACGTGTCTTGGTTCGGAAAAACCGTTCATAAGTCGTTAAAATTAAAGACTATGATTGATTGAGTGAACCGTTTCTTTAACTTTATTCTATCCAAGCATCAGTAGCTCCAGATCCAATCTAAGCTGACTATTAATAATAAATAAATAATAACTGCACTACTGTGCAAAAGTATTATTTGCATTTCATCAATCAAATAAGTAATCTTCATCTTTATCGAAAATGATGAAAGAAAACTTTAGTTGGCTCTCGGACTAGCCAGTTGCTGACGTTGAGCTTGGTAATTAGTTACAATTTGTAGTTTCAGGCAGTTAGTCCTCGTCAGTATACTAGTTAGTCCTTAAGTTCTAAGGCTTTAGGTTCATTTCGGTACGATCGTTAGGAAGTTAGAGGTAAAACTCAATTTGAACTGAATCGGTGCTACTTTGTTGGGTACGAAAATTCTAGTTCAGATTTGTTCATTATCTTGAAGACATCCACTGTTAGATTTTATTATGCGGATATTTCCAAGAATAATTGATCTACCGACTAGCCGGGGTCGGTAACGGCTTATATTGTTGATGACGTCGCTCGCTCGTCTTTCAGTTCATGGTTGCTATTGGAAACACAAGTTTTCGGGTTTCGAGATGTGGATGAACGTTTACATGACAGTCTTCTAAATCTGAAGGATTATGAAGAAAACAATGATTAAAAATAAAAAATTGGGTTAGTTAGTTGACTTTCAAAAACGATCTAGTTTTCATTCGACTGGATTCTCTAAAATGAGGAATAAATCAAATGAGGTAGTACCTGTTCAATTCCCGATTCGCGAATATTCCAAACTGCAATAATGTTTGTAACTAAAATAGCTGTAAAGTCAAGTTAATAGTAAATTAAGTTTTTCTGTTGGACTTTACGATTTTTTTTACTTTCAATACAATTTCCTACACATTTTACGATGTGTGCAACCGCTGCTATTATCAGGAAACTCGCTAATCTTGTGGCTCCACGTAATCCGCAACGGAAATACATTTCCGCTCCGGCGTAGCGTGCTACGTAGACGTAGCTCTACGACGTAGATCTACGTAGCGCTACGTAATACTACGATATTGCACGGAATAAATTGCTTTCTACAGTCAGTCTGGAATGAGTAATTGGATTTTCAATTTTGCAAACATGAAGTTTGAAAATGGAATAGGCTGACTGTAATTCCTAGGCATGGTAGACATCCCTGCAAATCTTGAAAATGCTTAAAAGAGTAGTTTGAGGTACGTCCAAACAATTAAAAAGCAAATACCATTATTTGCAGTATTTCATGTGATACCTGACACCTAATTAATTTTTTTTTTTTAACATTTTGGGTAGATTTAAGACCTATTTTTGTCCAACCCTATATAACGCTACGATGAACGGTCTTTCACCTCGCCTCTCACAAATGGCCACAATATCTTAGAACCCGTTATTTTTTCACCATAATTTAACTCCCCACGTTGCAAATAGTTTTTCCCCAACTTTGCCAGTTAGTGGCAACACTAGCAGAGTTTTACGAGAAATGTTTTGCGTCGTTAATCGTGTTTTAAAATGGACCACGTATAAAACATTAAATAAAATTAGTTTGCCGTAAAATGAACACGGGGTTTCTTTATCTAAAAATGTTGCGACAGTAGCAGTGCGGTTTGGACGTAACTCTCACACCCTTAGATATCTTTGATGACTCGTGTATACGCTCCTCTACGTCTATGATGTCTACCGTGCCTAAGAAATACAGACTGACTCCTTGAACTTTTAAGCTACGCGTCCACTGCGCCGGAATCGGAGCGTACAGAGCGAAAGGATTTGCTTTGTATTGATTTCTATGGTACAGCGTGCACTGATCGCATATCTGTTATATAAATTGTATCGACGCCTCGTACGCTGCATACGCTCCGATTCCGACCCAGTGGACGCATAGCATTAGTCTTTTATGTACTCATTTCAGTGTCAAAGAGGAGTTGACAATAGATTTACCGACAATTTTAGCTAATCGAGCGCTTCTTCTTCAGACATCGTTTTTACATTTTTACAAATAATTCAGTGGCCACAAAAATGCGACTTAACAAAGCAATCAACCTGAAAATGCTGAACAAAAAAGATTTTCATTAGTACCTGCCCTCCCAACCCCTGAATATTTTAACTCTGCACAATGGTTCCGAAAATACGCGCCATTTGTGAAAATGAAAATGTACGACGCTTTTTCGTGTGCATTTTAGTGAAAAACATTTTTGTTTGGCTGAAAACAGAAACTTTGAACTGCAAAATGTTAGTAAATTTTTTAACAAAAAAACAGTCTGTTATTTGTCTAACTGAATATTGTAATGATTGGTAAATTTAGTGCGAAATAAACACTTTTAACGAGATACTCGTAACTACGTACAAAGACGTGTTCTAGTTCGTTCGTGTCTAACTCTGGTACAATAGTTTTTCATTCATTCATTCATTCATTCTGGTGACGAAGTATTTAGGCCTTAAAGCCTCCGCCATGGCTTAACGACTGCTAGAGCCAGGACCGACAGTTTATCGTGCCCTCCGAACCACGGAAGTACTCAGATGTAAATACCACTAGCGGTCGCTCATCCAAATAGTGACCGTGCAGAACGAAATAATGAAATACAAACATCTATTCCCATTCGTTCTCTAAGTAAATCCATTTGATCGGATCTCTGTATAGTTCTCAAAATAGAAGTTATTTTAGTAAGTGTTTTAAAGACGTACCTACCCTTTTCCTCCACGAACAACTCAAAGGAGAATCGAACAATACCATCTCTTCTCGGCTTTGAACCAGGGTTGTAGTCAGAACATTTTACACGCTGATAAGGGAGTAGTGGAGGTAAAGCTTTTTTATTTTATGTATTTTCTCCTGACCATATTATTATAAGCTCATCACCGCTGATAAAAAAACACTTTATATTCTCATGTTTTTTAGATATAGGTAATTGTAGAATTTTTTGTCGTGCTCAAAGACTGCTTTTGTTTCGTGTCACAAATATTGACCATTGTTTATTGGTTTTTTTAATCAAAAAATACTTACTATTATTTATTCTGCACCGCAGCAAAGAAAAAAAAAACCTTCTGCCACAGCCACCAGAGGGGCGATTACAAGTTGACAATGTAAAAACCGGTGTCAAACGTCTGACGCCGAGCACACCGGTGTGCGCTGCTTGGTATGGAAACACTGAGCGGAAGCTTGACGAAACCAAGCTTCTCAAAAAATCCGCTCAGTGCTTCCATACCAAGGTTTTTACATTGTCAACTCGTAATCTCCCCTCAGGGGCCTTATTTTAAGTTCAGCAGAGATTTTACTCTAATAAGGATGACGTCATATCTCGGCCGGAGACTAGTTTCGCCAGTGGGTGACAGGAGTTTTCAATGTCGTTTTGACGTCATCCCTATTCGAGTAAAATGTCTACCAAATTGAGCATAAGGCCCCAGACTGCACTCTTTAATTGAAATAAATGAAGTAAAATTCTTTATCTGTGCATATTTAGTTTCGTACTTAATCGATCCTCGCTCCAGCCCTGGCTGCTGAAAGCCACAAGTCAGCACGTAGCCTTTTGTTGCAATGGGAATTGTGCCTCTCAATATTTTCAGTTTCCTTCGCTTTTAGAAGTTTAATTCTATCGTTACACTTGAAGTTTTCTCTACTACAATTGACTAAAGTATTTCTTTTATTTGCATTTTATTTAAACGTTTTTAGAAGGATATCAGAATACGAACCAGTCTTTTAAAGCTCTTTTAGAAGAACGACTTAGTTTAACTTATCTCTTTATGGACTTAGTGGTCCTGTACTTCGCCATTTCTTTCGCTACGATGTCTCTGTTTTGTTTCACCATTTCCGATAACAGAACTCACCCTGGTCCACAGCTGGAAGTCGTCTCATCTCTATTTCAAACAGCTTGAAAATGCAATAATGCCCTGCGTTAGTCTGACTGTCGGCATTAAAATGCAAATAGCACTGAGATCCTGTTTGCACGGTAAAGCTTTCCGTCCACTATAACTGTACGTGCCTACGACATTTTATAAAAACATTATTATATTATTATTATTATTGTGACAGGCGTCACAGCTCAGTCGGTAATAGCTCTGCCTTCCGTGCTGTGGGTCCTGGGTTCGATCCCCACCAAGAACAAACATTTGTGCGTAGAAAACATAGATGTTTGTTCTATGGCTGGGTGTTACTATGTACTTATAAGTATGTATTTACAAAAAAAAAAAGTATATAAGTATTCTATCAGCCATCTAGTTCCCTCCCATATCACAAGCTTTGCTTAGTTTGGGACTAAAGGGTGTTGTGTGTAAAGTCCATGAATATTTATTTATTTATTTTTAATATTTGAATTGCTGAAGGACTGTAGGTACTTAGGTATTGTTGGGTTGCGACTCAAGCGTAAGTGAATCAGAAAGGTATTGATTTTTATAACTGAGACAAGGTTACGTAAACATAATCAATAGCTTCGTAGTCAGGTTTTTTCTATATAGGCACTGCCTAATCCTAAATTAGATAGTAAGACACTTTGATGTAAATATGTCCTGTGCACGATTTAAAATTACATCATTTTTAGTTACGAAATTGCTGTTTCCATTTGTTTTGACGCAGTAATAAAATATTATTTGTTTTTACTTCACCTATTCCTAATCTAGATTTAGTTAGCTTTTAGCGCTAGCGCGAGTGCGTCACAGAATAAATAGTAAGCTAGCGTGTCCTTCACACGACACACACAAAATTAAAAAAAATTAAAATTAAATTTTTTAAGGGACACAGCTTGCGTGTCCCTTAAAAAATGCGAAAACTATTGTCAGACTGACGATGTGCCTTTATTCAACGCAGCGCACAGATGGACGCCAACCTTTAGAATCAGTTATTCAGAGTTTCTAGTGTAACAGTTAAATTTAACAGCAAACGTTAGGTTTGATGTAGTTCATGTGCAGTTGCATACCTAACCAGATCTGTTACATACTTGAGAATACTCCCTGAAGTCGAAAAATAGTTTCCTTGCAATATTGTAACTTGTGTAAAACTGTAAAGTTATTCAGCTTCTAACATTCTTTAGGGAGTGTGTATGTAGACTTATAGGTTTACGGACTAGCACATAGGTTTATATCACTTTATCTCTTACTAGCAGTTACCCGCGACTTCGTACGCGAGTTTCCGTTACCGTTTCCGTGTACATTATATTATCTGTGCCTGTACCGAGCGGATACTTTTTTGAGAAACTTGACATTACACCGAAGTTTGACGTTTGACATTCGAGTACGGGACTCGAATGTCAAACGTTAGTCGTTAGACCAAAGAGGTAGTACGACGTCCTGTCAAACTGACGTGACATGACATGACATCATCCTCTTGCTAATAATTGGCGCTGCTAATCCCGTTTTTTCATTTTATCCTATAGATCCTGTTAATTATTCGGGATAAAAATTAGCCTATATGTCAATCCAGGTTACGAACTACATATACGCCAAGTTTCATCCAAGTTGGTTCAGTAGTTTCGACGTGAATGAAACACAAACATCTAAACTTTCGCATTTATAATATTAGTAGGATTCGTTCAATGCTAGAGATAACTCTGGTGACGGAGTTTTTAGGCCGCCTTAAGGCCTCCGTCGCAGCTTGATGACTAGAGCCGGGACCGGGCAGTTCAACGTGCCTTCCGCAGCACGGAAGCGCTCAGATAATGAATACCACTAGCGGTCACCCATCTAAATTATTGACCGCGCAGAACGTCGCTTAACTTAGATACTCGCTGAAGATTGACTAAGCAAGCTACGTCACGAGGGCTTTAGGCTCGTATTTATTCTTTGCCTTGGAATAAAATAACGTTGATTTTATTGTTGCAGGGTGGAAGATGATTCACCAGTGAACACAAAGTCAAAGTAAGTTCAGAATAAAAATAGATGTCTGCCTACGAATTACATGATATACAAATTTTTCATCATCCTATCAACCTTGCTTGTCAAAGACTCGCTTTGTGAGTGATTAAAATCGAACTGAGAAAGAATCAATAAATTCAGATTCATTTATAACAACTTTCAAAAAGTTTTTTTTATTGACCGTTGTTTTACAATGTCTATGACAAAGTCAACCAGTGTGTATAGAGGTCGCGGGAAGTTGGTGAATGTAGAAGACTTAAGATACCTGTCCTGTGAATCAGTAAAGATCCAGCAGGGGTCTTCCCAGACAAGTAATGAACGATTCTAAATGATCCTTGTGATTTTATTGAATAAAGAAATTTTTGACTTTGACTTTGAATGCTACTTATTCTTTACGGTCAACCTAATCTTATAAGTAATGTTACTAGTGTTATATTATCTGTGGTAACAACTGATTGTGATCGCACAGACTCATAAAAAGCGTTAACTTGGACTGGTCGTTATAACTTTTTTATGACCTTTTTATCTCAATCTCTGGTTGTATATCCTGGATCGTCAAGATAAATCTTAATGCATTAAAAATTACTTTTTATGAGCTGCACGGATTTAAAACTGGTCGAACGATGTGTTTCGATCGACTGATGGCCTTGCCGAATGGAATGAGGCTGCGGTTTGGTTGGTAAACGGAGCGATAAGCCGTTTGGGATTTAAAAATAAATAGGATTAGTTTTATTTTTATTTTCTCATAGGCATTTTATAGAAAAAAAAAAACAAAGAACTCTCTCTCTCTTTTTTTGGCTCTTAAGAAGGTCATCTTGGTTTAAACAGGTTTGTTCTGTATTTTAAACTAATTTTTTTTGTTGGTCGACTAATCTTAATGGTCTGAAAACAGGTAGGTATTGTATCCGTGTGCAAGCTCTCAGAGATCGGTTGCTAATTCAATCTGATCGTGATATCGACTCTTGCGTCTTTCTTTTCCATTTGAACGTCTAAACGCACATCTGGCAACATCGATATTCTCGATGCCTGGCAAAAGTAAGTAGGTAGGCAAAGGAGACTAAAATGACTAACAGAAATGCAAATTACCATTTACAACCTCGAAATTAATCGTTCGTCGTTCCGCTCACCCCACAAACACACCCTACAACCGGGATTGATTCATAAACCCTATGACGCATACAATGTGGGTTTGTTTGTTTTTATTAACGGGTCGTTTCGTGTGTTTATGAAACGGGGCAATGTTGCGTTTTACTGGTTAGAGCTTTGGTTTAATCCTGTAGTTTACGATTGTCGAGTTTATAAGCAGCTTAAATAGTTTGTATTTTGTACCATGGACCAGTACCTAGATCGTGATTTTGTAAAATGTAAATTTTGATACAAAAATGTAGGTATAGGTGTAGGTAGTCTAAGTTTTTGAGATAGGAGAACTTGATGATATATCTACCTATCGGCAAAGTTGAACTCAATATTCAGTAAAGGTTAGATAGCTATCTGCATCAAGCAAGAAAGAAAGGCAAAACCAGACATAAGTAGATTGAATCGTAATGAGGAAGATGAGCGTATTTTTTTTTTAATGTAGATCGATAGATTTTTACGTCCAAAACACAACAGTGAAAGAATTTTGGCGATAGCTCAAAAACTGAATTTTCTACGATTTTTTAAAGTTTGGATTTTCAAAATGTGTTTTGAGCCCGGCGATTTCGCGTGTGACGTCAGCCGGTCCGACCGCTCACCCGCGCTTTCTAAGCGTTTTCTGCCTTTACGTTTCTATTTATATTTCTGAAAAATTGGGAGAAAAGTACCAATATTTTTATGTAATATTGTGCCTTTAAGTCCTAAGGACACGTTTAACGCTTCAGATAAACTTTTTAACCACCGACTGAAGAAGAAAGGTGTTCTAAGTTTGAGGCTTTTTTGTGTCTATGTGTCTGTACCTTTCAAGGCTCGTAGCTCCAAAAAATCACTCGTAATTTTTTTATAACTATTCTTGAAATGGAAAGCAGATAAATCTGGCATAGTTCTAAGCCAAGTTTGGTAGAAATCGGTGCAGCGGTTTCCAAGTTATGAGGATGTTTATCAGCCCTCGACACGCATTTTGAAGGGTTCTCAGGCATATATTGATTGTAGTTTGAAACATTTGGTTCTTATACCAGTATAACGTGAGCTACTATTTCTTAGTGTTTCATTGATTTTGTATATCAGGTAAGACTGGTAATGAGCAAGATTGTGTTATCGACGTGATTAGCAATGTTTTTAACCCCCGACGCAAAAACGATGGGGTGGTAAAGTTTGACGTGTGTGTGTGTCAGAGCGTGTGCGTGTGTCTGTGCGTGTATGTGTGTGTGTGTCTGTCGAATGCGCGCGTTGGTGCGGATGCGGATGGTAGTAGTCTAAGTCACATTGTC
Organism: Gandaritis pyraliata; assembly: GCA_947859175.1. Lineage (NCBI taxonomy): Eukaryota > Metazoa > Arthropoda > Insecta > Lepidoptera > Geometridae > Gandaritis > Gandaritis pyraliata. The sequence continues at coordinate 8,221,469 of OX401869.1, read as the reverse complement.
TACTAAGGACGTGCCTAGTGAGACATTGTACTGTCAAGTACAATGCCTCACTAGGCACGTCCTTAGTAGACAATGCCTAAACATACATATAGTGCAATGCCTCACTAGGCACGTCCTTAGTTACGAAGGACATTTTACAGTAGGTACAATGCCTCACTAGGCACGTCCTTAAGCAATGCATTGCTAATGGCTCACTAAGCACGTCCTTCGTAACTAAGGACGTGCCTAGTGAGGCATTGCACTATATGTATGTGTAGGCATTGTCTACTAAGGACGTGCCTAGTGAGGCATTGTACTTGTACAGTACAATGTCTCACTAGGCACGTCCTAGTGTAAGTCACATTCTTCTTCTTCTTAGCGAGTCACATTGTCATTGTCATGTGACTTAGACTACTACCATCCGCATCAGCACGTGCACGTCCTTAGTAGACAATGCCTCACTAGGCACGTCCTTAGTAGACAATGCCTCACTAGGCACGTCCTCAGTAGACAATGCTTCACTAGGCGCGTCCTTAGTTTCTGAGGACGTGCCTAGTGAGACATTGTACTTGACAGTACAATGTCTCACTAGGCACGTCCTAGTGTAAGTCACATTCTTCTTCTTCTTAGCGAGTCACATTGTCTACTAAGGACGTGCCTAGTGAGGCATTGTACTTGACAGTACAATGTCTCACTAGGCACGTCCTTAGTAGACAATGTGACTTAGACTACTACCATCCGCATCCGCACGCGCACCAACGCGCGCATTCGACAGACACACACACACATACACGCACAGACACACACACACGTCAAACTTTACCACCCCATCGTTTTTGCGTCGGGGGTAAAAACATTGCTAATCACGTCGATAACACAATCTTGCTCATTACCAGTCTTACCTGATATACAAAATCAATGAAACACTAAGAAATAGTAGCTCACGTTATACTGGTATAAGAACCAAATGTTTCAAACTACAATCAATATATGCCTGAGAACCCTTCAAAATGCGTGTCGAGGGCTGATAAACATCCTCATAACTTGGAAACCGCTGCACCGATTTCTACCAAACTTGGCTTAAAACTATGCCAGATTTATCTGCTTTCCATTTCAAGAATAGTTATAAAAAAATTACGAGTGATTTTTTGGAGCTACGAGCCTTGAAAGGTACAGACACATAGACACAAAAAAGCCTCAAACTTAGAACACCTTTCTTCTTCAGTCGGTGGTTAAAAAGTTTATCTGAAGCGTTAAACGTGTCCTTAGGACTTAAAGGCACAATATTACATAAAAATATTGGTACTTTTCTCCCAATTTTTCAGAAATATAAATAGAAACGTAAAGGCAGAAAACGCTTAGAAAGCGCGGGTGAGCGGTCGGACCGGCTGACGTCACACGCGAAATCGCCGGGCTCAAAACACATTTTGAAAATCCAAACTTTAAAAAATCGTAGAAAATTCAGTTTTTGAGCTATCGCCAAAATTCTTTCACTGTTGTCCTTACAATCTTTTAGACTTTTGATTTAAGCTATAAAAACAGGAAAAAATGCCTAACTCATCTTCCTCATTGTAAACAGCTGAAAATCTACAAAAGCGTCAATCATCTGTTTTTCCATTCCAGCGACAAGAACTTCATTACTCTACAAGATGGCGAGGAATCCCCTCCACCAGAGAAGGAGAGAGCTGATCAAGAGGACACGGAGAAGAGTCACACCTCACCCGTGCCGCACTGCGCCGGGCCTAACGATGACTTGTACGCTATACCAGTGAAGTTGAGGCCTAAGAAGGAGGCGCAGCTGCCGCCAGGATGGGAGAAACATGAAGGTAAAAAAACATGAGAAACAAATATGTTAGAGATAATGGTGAATATCGTAGATATGTTTGTTTGAGAAAAGTGACGAAACTAGTAGATGATTCTCCTGATGAGCAGCTACCCTTGCGAGAGCCGTAAAATTTTCGCGTAAAAAAAAAACTCTGATGTTCGCCATATTATTTGGACTAACTTACTCGCAGACAACGATGGACCATACTACTGGCACATAAAAAGCGGCACAATCCAGCGCGACCTTCCCAAACTGCCGCCGGTGGAAGCTAAGGAGTCCAGGATCTCGATGGTCCGCGACTGTTCTAACCTGTCCGAAGCGCGCTATGAGGGGGTGATGAACACCTCCGTCACCCGGAGCACGACCAGTGGGGCGTTGGATCAGGAGCAGCATGATGAGAGGAAGAGACGGGAGGAGATGTCTTACAAGTAAGTTATTACACAACTTGAGATTAAGAAAATATGACCTGGCACAAGATTGGTCGCTCTTTAAATCTATAGGCGACAACACCTGCAATGATGATGAAGTAGTGACTAGCATTTCAAGGTCTTCAAGATCCAGACATCAGTAACAGTTGCTCTCCTCCATTTCCAGGCGTCGCAGCTTCCCCGCCCGCCCTGAGTCAGACGGCCGTGCGGTGCGGTTCTTCGTCCGTTCCCTCGGCTGGGTGGAGATCGCGGAGTCAGACCTCACGCCGGAGCGGTCCAGCCGAGCAGTCAACAAGTGCATAGTGGACCTCAGTCTGGGCAGGAATGATCTACTGGACCAGGTCGGCCGCTGGGGTGATGTGAGTATTGATTTCGAATGGAGGCTGCTGTTACAAACTCTTCTTCAAAGTCATTGTTTGATTGATTAATTACAAACATACCCTTTGAACCCATGCATGAGTAAATCGAGAGCTATTGTAAATTCAGATGATCCACACTATTTACAAAACCAAAAGTTCGAACCCGCCATTTGTAAGTTACCATTTGTATTTATAACCCTTATATTTCAGGGCAAAGACCTATTCATGGACCTGGACGATGGAGCCCTAAAGCTGATAGATCCGGAGAGCCTGAACACACTGCACACACAGCCGATCCACACGATTCGAGTCTGGGGAGTCGGCAGGGATAATGGACGGTAAGAAATGAACAGATATTATAGTGATGTTAGCTGGAATAAAGTCTGTGGTAACCAACAATACGCTTGAAGCAAAGATTATGAAGTTGGTGACAATCGATAGACAAATGGATAAAAATAGGCAAAGGCAATATTGGGTCGACGACATGGTACTAGTAAAAGTTGTCGGTAAAACCTGGCTTCAAGATGAATCACAATAAATTGGTAGCCCTTAAAACATTCAGCAGGTAAACCAAGAGAAATGGTAAAAATTTTAGTTTGACGAACTGAAGTATTTTACTTTTATATTTTTTTACGTTTCTTTTATGTTTCATAAAATATGTATCAAATTGTATTGTATGGTACCTATTTATAATAAGTTTCCGTTTATCTTTCTTATGGCTTTCTTGGAACAGCGAAAGGTACGAAGTAGTTTGATTATAGACTTTTCACTCGGTCACTTTTTGTAGATTATGGCGATTTACCTGTTCACGTGGTTTTCCAATTTATCATGAGCTTAACCGTAATCATTCATAGTATATTTTTCTTTGTTTTGTATGTACGTATGGTATTTTAGTTTTGTTTGTCGTGTTGAAAAGGTTTTTGTTTTAAGTCATTCTTCAAATACTGTATTTTTAGGTACAAGCATAATTAGTCTACGATCTATTGTGCCTTTTCTACATTTTGTGATGATTGAAGCTTATTAATTAAACAACATTTTTCAAATCATCTAAATATAGAAACACAGACACTGTTAGCCTTATTTTCTCCATTCATTGTTCCGTCTTGGCGACATGACTGAACTTTTAGGTCATCTGCATCTGAATTTTCTCTTCACATTACCTCTTTTTTCTCATCAATTTTATCATTCACGTTGTATGTATTTCAGGGACTTTGCCTACGTAGCCCGTGACAGAGCGACGCGCAAACACATGTGCCATGTCTTCAGATGTGAGGCTCCAGCGCGCACCATCGCCAATGCCTTGCGCGATATCTGCAAACGCATCATGATCGAGCGTTCTTTACAGCCATTGCCGAGGCCCACCGACTTGCCGGCAGCCAGGCGACCTAGGCCATTATCCGGTGAGTGATTTAGCTTTACTCCTTTTAAACATAGGTGTATGATCTAGGTAGTACGATTGGAGAAATTCTGGAAATAATTTTAACAAGTCTTGAACCAGACAAAGGCTTTTGATGCACTGTAGCTAAAACGTTGAGTGAGGCCAGTCACATGCTTTAAATCATAAACTAATTAGTTGGTATGGTGATATCTAAGCTTTATTTATGTCATGATAGAATAAAATACACGAAAACAAAAATCATAAAATACTGATCTCAGTCCAATAACTTACATTATATAAGGTGTTACCCAAGGGTCCAATCCATCTTCTATATTATTCACTCTTTACAAAAATTACAAAAACAGAACAAAAAGTACTCGCCATCACTTTTCGGTAGGTGCAATTGGCGAAGTAGGTATTCCCTACCCCAATGGAGGAGTCCTATGTTGATAGCAATGACCAAAGATATTATATATAAGTACCTAACCTACCTACCTACTGGCGTGCATTAAAATTAGACCACCCTTCGTCAAAAGAGTTATTTATTTTTAAGTTCTTAGTTTATTTTTAATTAGTGCACGACGGTATATAAAATATCTTTGGTCAGTACCTATAGCATCAAGAAATCACTGGCAAAAACACTAATCACTAACCGTTGTACCCAGTTGGTGGAGTATTCCCCACTCCAATGGAAGAGCCTCGTAAGACAGTGCGTGCGAGATACCTCGGCAGCGCGGAGGTGCCTCGAGCGACCGGCATGCGCGTCCTCAATGATGCACTGGAGCGCCTGGCGGCTGCGCGGGCGCCGTCCGCCTGGCGACCTGTGGCCGTCGCCGTGGCACCCTCTATGATCACTATCACTGAAGAAGGGGTAAGTTATTTGTATTTCATAGCAATAAAAGAGGTGGAGTTAAATATCTTGACGCATTCGAGTTCCGGGCCGTTGTAACAGCTCTTGCATCACTAAGCATCACTTTGTAGCTCGCTATCGTCAAATGTTTTTCTGTGTTAATAACTAAAACGTGTGTGGTGTGTGGGAGTCTTAAGCGCTGCAGTGTAATTCTTCAGACAGCTAATGGTAAATTGGTAGGTGAATTATAAAATTATAGTCGCAATGACTCTGAAAATTTGTGACAGGCGTCACAGCTCAGTCGGTAACGGCTCTGCCTTCCGTGCTGTGGGTCGTGGGTTCGATCCCCACTGAGAACAAACATTTGTGCGTGGAAAACATAGATGTTTGTTCTATGTCTGGGTGTTACTATTTATTATAAGTATGTATTTACAAAAAAAAAAGTATTTAAGTATTCTATCAGCCACCTAGTTCCCATATTACAAGCTTTGCTTAGTTTGGGACTAGAGGGCGTTGTGTGTAAAGTACATGAATATTTATTATTTATTTATTTATTTAAATTAAAGTAGACTCATCATCATCAACCTATATTGGTCCACTGCTGGAAGTAGGTCCCAAGATGCGCCACTTAGCTTAGTCTTCGGCTCTTCTCATCCAATGTCTGCGCTACATTTCGCAGATCGTCGCGTCATCTCCTACACTGAAAAAACGGTTTGGTTCCTAGTTACCAAATTTTCAGTAGATAATTACAAAAGAGTTTAGTTGCTGTGGTGACTGTCAAACATCTAGCTACCACAGCTAAACTATTTTAGTTACTTATTTTGGTTATAACACTAAACCGATTGGTAATTGGTAACCAAACCATTTAGATAAAAACAATCAAACTGTTTAGTACCATTCTGTAACTGTATACTAAACAGTTTGGTAAGAGGTAGCCAAACTGTTTTGTATATACAATACAGTTACTATATAGTAGCTAAACTGTTAGGTAAGAGATAACTAAACTGCTTAGCATGAAGTACCTAAACTGTTTGGTAAAAATAGCTTTATTGTATTGAGTAAGGCACTTTAACCAAAGTGTTTGGTAAAAGATAGCTAAATTTTTTAGTAAGAGACAGCTGAACTACTTGTAAAAGATAGCTATATTTTGTCTTTGATACCTAAACTGTTTGGTAAGAAATACCTAAACCAATTGTAAGAAATACCTAAACTGTTTTGTAAGAGGTACCTAAACTGTTTTGTAAGAGGTACCTAAACTGTTTTGTAAGAGGTACCTAAACTGTTTGGTAAGCGATAGCTAAACTATTTGGTATGAGATAGCTAAACTGTCTGGTAAGAGGTACCTAAACTGTTTTGTAAGAGGTACCTAAACTGTTTGGTAAGCGATAGCTAAACTATTTGGTATGAGATAGCTAAACTGTTTGGTAAGAGGTACCTAAACTATTTGGTATGAGATAGCTAAACTATTTGGTATGAGGCGCCAAAGTAGCTTGGTAAGTGATAGCTAAACACTGTTTAGCTGTAAACAACCAAACTTCTTGCCGGCATTCGAGTTCAATCGATTACCCAATAGGGTAGCCGATTGAACTCGACTGCCAGCGTGGTTATGTTTACAGCTAAACAGTGTTTAGCTATCACTTACCAAGCTGCTTTGGTACCTCATGCCAAATAGTTTAGCTATCTCTTCTCTGTCAATAGTTGCATTTAAAAGAATCTGAAATCAAAGAAAGTAAATATAATTAACATGTTTATTTTTTATTACAACCTACCTACCTTTTTTTTTTTTTTTTTTTTTTTTTTATACATTATAGACAAACGTTTGACCGCAATCTCACCTGATGGTAAGTGACGATGCGGTCGACGATGTAGCACATTTGCCTAGAAGAAACCTATTCACTCTCCTCTTGAAAACATTCAAATTGTAAGTGTTCGGAAACACAGACGCCGGCAAAGAGTTCCACTCCTTGGCGGTCCTCAAGATAAATGTACCTACCTCTACATACATCATAAAATAACTTATATAATATATAGTACAACGTCCATTACAAATATAGGGTTATTCTAAATCAACGCCCTTACTTATACTTATTATTACAGTGTTTGCAAATACAGAGGTTATTTAAAGGGATAGTATGGGAAAATTCTTTTGGTTTTCGGAGTGTGCTTGTTGACATTAAATACGCCAGAGACATGAAAGCTGCGGTATTAATGGTGTCATTGTCCACATCTGAAATTAAAGAAATGAACAACATTAACAAAAAAAATATTCTGCTACCTAAAACCCTAAAAACCCCTACAAACCCCTACTAAATATGCGCGCCATCTTAGATTTCAAGATGGATGACATTTCCGTAATCAGCGTCCCAAAATTACTCGAAAACGACACCCATATTAAAGTTTTAGCACTTACATCGGTTGAGGTACATACAAACATTACAAAAATAAAAATAAAAACTTTCAACATCAAAGTCGCGGGTATCAGCTAGTATATAATATAATATAACACCCAGACACAGAACAAGCATCTATGTTCATCACACAAATGTTTGTTCTCGGTGGGAATCGAACCCACGGTCTACAGCGCAGAAGGCAGAGTTACTAACAACTGAGCTGTGACGGCTGGCATATGATTAAGAATCAAGTATTACCTTCGTCAACGAGGTAGGATAATATTTCCTTCAATGCCGGATCACTCTTCTTTCTTGCTGCGTCCAGTATGCTTTCCCGGTGCAAAGGAGTTCTCTGAATATAGGCTGTCGAAGTCACTCATAAACTGTAAAGAAAAAAAATTATCATAGGTAAGTAAGAAGTCAAGTATATTTGAGGACAAGTATTTTTTTAAAAATTTTAAAACCCTCGCACTATTTTTCCGTTGATAAAAGTTTCATATATTTTTTTATACAACTAGCTGATGGAACAAGCAGATAATTTATAAGTAGGTAGGTACATACCAAGTGCTGACCTCCAGACTGTCCCAACGCTCTGAACTCATTGAAGTAATCAGCAGTTTTCATATGAGATTCGGCATATTTTTGAAAACGCGCCTTCCTTGTCTGCTCCCAGTAAAGCTGAACCGTTATCCACGGGTCACATGAGTTTTTTAGCCATTTTAGATGATCTTCAGTAGCTTCTGCTGCTTCAGCTGTCGGTTCGGGTAGGCTTTTTGTAGCTTCATCAACTCTCAAAGCAGAATATGGCGATGGTGATGTTGTATTTACAATGGTGATATTTGTACTTGGACAGACGGCAGACCCCACGAATCTAGGTGATCTTCAACGGATTTATCGGCCATTTACACACACAGAACACTTTTACTCTTTACACAAAGCAGCGCACAATCTTGTACCTAGGTATCTAATTAATTAGGTAAAGTAGGTTGTAATAAAAATAATGTCAAATCAAAAGTCTAGGCACAACGCCGACGCGACGAAAATGGCGGCCGCGGCGTGGTGGGCGGCATTGGCTTTTTCATTTAAAATCACAATCACAGGCCCAGGCCTCCCGCGCTCTAGGTATCCTGGGCAGTCAGCCCGGCGGTGATGGTGGGTGTCCGGCCACCACGCCGGCGCCGCGCCTGGCTGCGGCATCCAGGTTAGCTAGAGCGTGGGGGCCTTCTTTAATATTTTACGAAATTACGACTACTGACGCTGCCGGCTAGCGAATACAGAATGAGCTGCAAATAAAATGTTGCCACACATGTAATAACCTAATCGATAATTCAAAGTTTAGTAATTTTCTACACAAATTTAGTAAATACTTGCAAAACGTTGGTTCCTGTAGCTAATAACTTTGCTGATCGAGCCAAACTTTAGGTAAAACCACATTATTACTAAACATTAGTATCAAATAACAGAAGTTTAGTTAATACAACTAAACTGTTTTAACGGCTATTTTTCACAGGTTTTTGCTAAACTTTTGCTGTTGTAGCTAATCACTATGCGTTTAAAGCCAAACTTTATCTACCAATTGCAAAACTTTGGTATCAATTATCTAAAGATTGGTAAATATTATGTAGGTACCTACCCCTAAACTGTTTTATTTTACCTACCTAGCCATAGGCAGGTACTTACATAATAATAATATGACATCCACGCGAATGATATCGCGTCGCGAATAGATACAGCTATATAGGTACTATCATATCATAGCTTACTAATCCCATTCTACTACATATTAGTACTAATCCTTACTATCCTTATCCTTACTAATATTATAAATGCGAAAGTAACTCTGTCTATCTGTCTGTCTCGCTTTAACGCCAAAACTACTGAACCGATTTGAATGAAATTTGGTACTCAGATAGTCTAGAGCCTGAGAAAGGACATAGGCTACTTAAAAGGGGTTGTAAGGGGTTGAAACCGGGGGGTGAAAGTTCCTTAACCTTTTCCATAAAAACTTTTTTAATTGTCAGGAGTAGGTAGCACCATCGACGGGGGATTGTCTATCTATCTATTTATACTATTATAAAACTGTAAAAAAGCCAAAAACTAAAATTAAAGATATGAGAAAACTAAATATGCAGTTCTACTAAATAAACGATTCTGATTTCAAAAATCGAGTTTGTCTGTTTGTTTGTTCGCGGATCACGCCTTAACTACTGGACCAATTTCAATAAAACTTATACCATTCAGAAGCCTTTTTTCCGGATTGAAAAATAGGATAATTATATTTTATTGAAATCTAAGACGTAGATTCTAAGATACAGCTTGACCTCTCTAAACCAAAAGCAGCCTTTGGCACGAGGTTCATCGTATACTGGTTGACAGATATTTTAGTGGAAAGTTTCTCACGCGTACGAAGTATTTGTTTGCGCGTTTTGTTTGTAACGCTTTCACGCGAAAACTACCATCATGAAACTTTGTACACAATATATTCTTGGAGGTATTAGAAGTAACAAAGGATACTTTTTGTCCCGGAAAATCAACGGGATCTATTATGTAGGTACAATTCCCTACCCAGTCTTAAAAAAGCACGCATCATAGGTACTTTAATGTGACTATACTTGAATCTGTGTCACTAGAAACACCGTACCTACTTAGTTAGGTACTTACCGTCTAATACTTACTTTAGTTATTTTATACAAAACAATTAGGTAGTATACCTATTTGTTTTGTTTGGTAAGTGCTAACATAACATTTCAGTAGTAAATATCTACTTACTTTAGTTATTATTTACAAAACATTCGTGGTTTTTTCGTTTTGTAAGTACTAACATAACTATGCTATACCAATTCTGTAAAAATCAGCTAACTTCTGTTGGTTATTGATTGCTCAACTTCAGTAAAAGCGTTCGGATTAGGAAACAGTTGCTAATCCTTTAGGTGTAAGTAACTAAACTGGCTTTTTACTAAAAACGAATGTTAGCCACAGCTAAATCGATTCGACGAATGCAGCAAAACTTTGGTAACTATTAACTATACTTCTGTTAAATGTTAAGTAGCTGAACTGTTTAGCTAATCTATTTTTTTCAGTGTACACTACCCTTGCTTTCTGACTCCGGAACATGATACTCTCGCTACCTACCTGTATTACCAATAAAATATTATAGTAGTCTTATGAGCCCTTATAATACTTACCTACGTTTTATTGTTCTTTGTTTCAGGAGACAGTTCCGATAGTGGAATGCAGAGTGCGCTACCTGTCGTTCCTCGGCATCGGGCGCGACGTGCGGCGCTGCGCGTTCATCGTGCACACCGCGCAAGACCAGTTCGTCGCGCACGCCTTCCACACCGAGCCCAGCTCGGGAGCCCTTTGCAAGACCATTGAGGCTGCTTGCAAGGTACTATCGGCAAAAGTTCTGCCTTAAGGGTGCATTTTCTGTGAACTGACTAGCCGTTAATTTTTGAATACCAATAGAAGCAAATTATTTCGGGTGTAAAAGTTATGAAAACAATGTGCCGTCATAAAAATAAATAGATGTTTATGTCTCTGGTTGGTCAAAATAAGAAGACAAAAGAAAAAGGCGGGGTCAGGTGGCTAACTGCTTGCAAGCGAAACAGTTTCAAAACTGGTAAAGCGGAAATTTTGCCGATAGTACATATACATACCATTAGTTAGGACCTGTTTCACCAACTCATTCAATAAAAAAATGTAAACTCATCTACTTTGTCTTTTCATAGTAACTAGGTACTAAGCTGTGGGGATCCCCCCCATTGTTTAAACTTTAGTTCTACTTTGCTATATTTCTTTGTGAATGAATCATAAAAAGAAACGCTAGGAAACCAGGTCGTTGTTTCTTGCCCGTTTTTCCAAGCGACTATGATTATTTATCAGTCATGGTCATGTCATTACAGACCATGACATATTTGTTTAAATTTTCTGTCATGTATTCATACATGACAGTAACTTTAAACAAATTAGTAATGACAAACTCATGGCCTGCTTGACTGAAACATAACCTAATATTTTATCCGAAACTCTAATCTTTTGCAGCTACGAGTAGGTATGCTAAAACAACAAAACATGAACTTCAATCAGACTTTGTCTTTTGCAGCTTTCTTACCAAAAATGTTGTATTTCAGCTCCGCTACCAGAAATGTTTGGACGCGCACGGCGGCGCGGCCGGCTCCCTCGCTACTGCGAAGAGCGTGGACAGCGCGTGCAGCGGCGGCGGCAGCGAGGGCCGCGGGCTGGGGCACGCGCTCAAGTCCCTCGTGGGCTCGCTGACGGGCCGCCGCGCCTCCTGAACCGGACTCCCCTCGCCGACGGACCCAGGTCAGCTACACACTGCACTTGAACCTAACTGGAGGGCCGATTACGAGTTTACAGTGTGCAATACGTCTGACGTCCAGCACACCGGTGTGCGCTGGTTGGTATGGAAACACTGAGCGGAAGCTTGACGAGACCAAGCTTCTCAAAAAATCCGCTCAGTGTTTCCATACCAATCAGCGCACACCAGTGTGCAGAGGGGCGAGTACGAGTTTACAGTGTGCAATACGTCTGACGTCCAGCACACCGGTGTGCGCTGGTTGGTATGGAAACACTGAGCGGAAGTTTGACGAGACCAAGCTTCTCAAAAAATCCGCTCAGTGTTTCCATACCAAGCAGCGCACACCGGTGTGCTGGACGTCAGACGTATTGCACACTGTAAACTCGTAATCGCCCCTCTGGTACAAATAAAGCCTGATTAGTTTCAAATACGATTAATTAATTGTTACTGAATAATTTAAATTGAATTAGGCTAAATGGGATACAACTTGACGAGAATATAGTGAGACCTGTCTAAATTACAATCAATTTTGATTTATTCTCAGATGGTATTTTAATAAGTTCTTGAAAGCTTCCTTTGCTTGCTATTTTGGAATATAGAAGACTATTGTAAATGTGTTGTGTTGTACGATGATTACTCACAGAAACATTTCATTTAGAAAGTAAAATACAATTACTTAAATATAGTTATGGATTTTTATATTATACCTTTAGCAATGGATGTAGAACCGAAGACATCTTTCTCATTTTTAGATGGAGATCTGAAAAGGCCGGACGGCGAAGGGTCGCTGCCAGCCGAAGCCGCGACCCCGCACCCCGCTTGCACTGACGGCGTCGACGATACAACTGTACAGTGCCTGACAGACTGCGAGGACAGCGCGACTCGCTTAGACAACTCAATCTAGCCTCTGAAAGTCCGCTACAGATACACAGGCAAGTCTTTAGTACTACAATGCCATGTCCTCGCAAGTTACAGGCTATGAAAATAGGAAATAATTGTTCGTATAGTTAGCATTATTTTGCATAATATTAAGAAAATAAAATAATGGAATGCGGCTGAGGCTTATCTGGTAGGTAAGTTAATTATCATAAAAATAAGATCTCTTAATTTTTTCCTGTATTATTTCTTAGTTCCTTATATAGTTGGTTTTTAAGTTTTGACTGATATTTAGTTACAATCGTTGTGCAATAGCTGGGTAGGGAGGGGAGTTTACTAAAACGTGTCGACATTGTGTATCTAGACATCATTTTTTGATAGACATCTTGTAAGTACTTATCTAGTGTTTTTTGTTACCAAAAGGTTTACCGAAATAATAGTTCATACGGAAAAATGTACTGCCTGTTATATGACTGGAAACTTGTGTTATTATTTAAAGCTAAGAGCAGTTATAGTTAAATATCTTATCTGCCTCGAACCTAGACTAACTTCTGATTAGGTTTAAATTTGCATACCAAGTTTGAACTTTGGTTTCAGCTGATCGAAAGTTATTTGATCTATCTAAAGATCCGCGGATAGTTATCAAAGCATCAATCGATCTTAGATAGACCAAATATATGCAAATTACAATTAATTAAATAACATTTCGATACAAATAGCTTCTTAAAAGTTTAAACAAATAATTTGTGTTTATTGTTGTTGAATACAATAATAGTTATTGTATGGTCTACAAGTTTCTAGGCGAAACTTGGCGTATGATACGGATGTTAGTTCTAAGTAATAATATTAAAATAGATTAAAGCTATTGGTGTCCTATATCAGACAAAATTAGGTCTAAATCTCAATATCATAAGTTACAAATATTTACCGAGCGAGCCTTATTACTGGCATGATTTGAAATTAGCCCGGACCCTCATACAAGACTGGGATGATTTTAAGACATGCATAATTTGAGATTCACTTTTTTTATTTTTGGCAAATAATCAACAAGTTTGTCTTAAAGACTTTGTTACCTTAAATCCTAGTCCATAGAAGTAGATGATTATAATTTAAGCTTTTGTAAATTAAATGCAAAGTCACAGTAAAGCCTACACTGGTAAAAAGAAACGTTACTTTGTCATGGTTTGGTCATGGTATCACGTACGTTGTCTTCTTCTTCTTCTTCTTCATAGAACTACGATTTTATCCAGAGGGGCGATTACGAGTTGACAATGAATTTACATTGTCAACTCGTAATCGCTCCTCAGATATTAATTTCCCTCAAGAGAGAGAGAGATTAGGCGGTTGAACTGTGACGTAATATCAAAACTTACTTATGGTGAAAATCCATTTTGTGTACTAGTTAAATAAGGTCGATAAAGTATTATTGAATGTATGAGAAAAATGTAAAGGCGCAAGTAGATTGTAAATAGATTTGTATTTCAAAAGTATGGGAAAGTTGTCACTGTTAGCTAGAATGTCAGTGTGAGTATATTATGGAAGCTGTATTATAGTTGTTTCATGTCGTTTTAAAGTGTAAGACTCTAGTCCAAGCGTTCGCGGTCTTACTTTAAAAATGACAAACAATTTGAAGGTCGAGCACGGTATAAGCCTAGATAATAACGTTTCTTTACACTTCGTAGAATTATCTATAGGACTTAACGTATAGACAAAAGAGTTTATTTTTGCTTAAGCTTA